>JAPXFY010000014.1:6039970-6049970 GCA_030674185.1 Monoplex corrugatus | reverse complement strand
CCTCTCTGTACTCAGCCACTCTGCAAGTCCAATATTTTTTCCGTGGGTCTACCTGTGCTCTCTTTCCCTCCAGCTCTCCTGTTGTGGCAAGGTGCTCTAATTCCCCTTTCCTCATAAAATGCCCTATAAATGTCTTCTGCCGTCCGCTGCTGAATTCCCCATAGAATCTTTCCAGTCGCAGATTTCGTCGGCGGATAGCTGTCCTCGACACTTTTCGTGTTTGAATTCAGATTAACTGAGCTGAACAATTACCAAAGACCCGAATATTAAGGCGAAAGAACAGCGTTCAATAGGCGAAACGACCTTGAATAATGGCAACGTTCGAGGCGGGAAAAAGTTGCAGAGATCAAAGTATTTGGTGAAACAAATTTCGTCAGAGGACTTTGTCTCTGAATCTCAACGATGGTGTTCGTATCAAAAGCTTACCAAAACCGACTTAGCTGAGGTTAATCTCGACATAATGCGAAACAACATTTCAAGCTGTTGAAGTGTAGGTATTCAACATTAAGTAAACAACTAGTAAAGCCCTGAATGGCCATTAACCTGGGCATAATCTGATTAGTCACACACACACACACACACACACACACACACACACACACACACACACACACACACACACACACACACACACACACACACTACATACATACATACACACACACACACACACACACACACACACACACACACACACACACCACACCACACACACACACACACACACACACACACACATGTTCACATACATACATACATACATACATACATACACACATACATACATACACACATACATACATATATACATACATACATACACACATACATATTATAATATGTATATATATATATACACACACATATGTATAGACCACAGTTTCCCCCCCCCCCCCCCCTACGTCTATACACCCACCTATTCATTTTCTCTGGAAATCCTATTCACCATAATGACCAACAAAACATACAAACGAAGAACTCCCATCTGTATTCTCCAAGTATTTCACCACCAAAATACAAACTCTTCATGACAGGCTTGACAGGACACCCTGTCAACCATGCCCACCTGACCCTTCCTTCTCTGGCACACCTCTTACTACTTTTACCCCAGTCTCACAAGAAGAAATTCTCAACACAATCAGATCCATGTCGTTCAAAACCTGCGAACTGGATCCTCTTCCAGGTTCTCTCTACTCCGACTGTCTCCCTACTCTCCTCCCATTCATCACTGACATCATCAACACTTCTTTTCAAACTGGAACTGTCCCAGATTCTTTCAAGTCTGCTATTGTTCACCCTCTCCTCAAGAAACACAATTTAGACCCAAATGAACTGAAAAATTACCGGCCTATCTCTAATCTCTCTTTCTTGTCAAAACTCCTTGAAAAAGTCGTCCTCAACCAGCTGAACTCTCACCTGTCTGCCAACAATCTCCTCAATCCTTTCCAGTCAGCCTATCGCCAGTGCCATAGCACTGAAACTGCCCTACTACACATTCTCAACAATCTCCTCCTTGCAACTGATACTGGCAAAGTCTCTCTCCTCACACTCCTTGATCTGTCTGCAGCCTTCGATACCATTGACCATGGTATTCTCCTTTCTAGACTTCATCATACTTTTGGCATCTCTGACATTGCTCTCTCCTTTTTCACTTCGTATTTATCAAACAGAAAACAAACTGTTCTCATCAATGGCACTTACTCTCAACCTGCATACCTGACCTGTGGTGTTCCACAAGGATCTGTCCTTGGCCCTGTTCTTTTCACTCTTTATACCTCCCCCCTGTCCACCATCATCAACTCCCACTCTATAAAACACCACTTTTATGCTGATGACACCCAACTTCAAGACAGTGACTCACCTGATAATATACAGCGCCTGTTGACTCGCACCACTGAGTGTTACTCGGACATTAAGAACTGGATGACGTTCAACAAACTTCAGCTTAATGACGACAAGACAGAAGCTATCCTCATTGGCACCCGTCAGAAACTTTCTCAGCTGCCTCCTCTTTCTCTCCCATTTTGTAACACATCAGTCCCAATTTCTGATTCAGCTAAAAACCTTGGTGTCTGCATTGACTCTACCCTCTCCATGAACAACTTTGTTTCTCAAACTGCCAGATCTTGCTACTATCATCTCCATCGTATAAGGCTGATCAGGAAGTATCTCTCTGTCGAAACAACTGCAAAACTCGTTCTCTCCTTCATAATGTCTCGCATTGACTATTGCAATTCACTCCTGTCTGGTCTTCCTGCCTCCACCATTCACATCCTACAGCGCATTCAAAACAATGCTGTACGCCTTGTACTCAAAAAGAAAAAAGCTGACCACAATCTCCTCTCCTGGCACAACTTCACTGGCTCCCTGTATCAAAGCGCATACAGTACAAACTAGACAACATGTGCTACAAAAGCCTCAATAACGCAGCCCCCGATTACCTGTCAAGCCTACTTGAGATCTATGTTCCCTCACGTACCCTCCGCTCTGCCTCCGATCCTCTGACTTTTCGCTTTCCACGCACTAAGCTCAATACCTATGGTCCACGAGCCTTCTCTGTTTCTGGTCCAATCTCCTGGAACAAACTTCCTCTCTCAGTCCGTCAGCAACCTACTTTTGTCTCCTTCAAGTCCGCTCTCAAAACTCACCTTTTCTCCTCTGCATAAAATCCTAACCTCACTCAACCCCCGCTCTGCAGCCTGTCTCCGCTCGGAGGGGAATCACTTTGTTTTAAATTAATATATAATTGTATATGATATGCTCTCTATAATTTTCCATTGCTTTTATTCTTGCTTTTATTGCTTTTATTCTTTCTCCCCATTTATAGCCATGCGTGTGTGTGTGTGTGTGTGTGTGCGTGTGTGTGCGTGCGTGCGTGCGTGCGTGCGTGTGTGTCTGTTTCAGCGTTTAGATTTGATTTTGTCGAGATTTTGCGCTATATAAATATTGTAATTATTATTATTAATTATTATATGCAGAGGTATACTCTCTCTCTGTCTCTGTCTGTCTCTCTGTCTCTGTCTGTCTGTCTATCTGTCTGTCTCTCTGTTTCACTCTCTCTCTCTGTGAGTGAGTGTGTGTGTGTGTGTGTGGTGTGTGTGTGTGTGTGTGTGTGTGTGTGTGTGGTGTGTGTGTGTGTGTGTGTGTGTGTGTGTGTGTGTGTGTGTGTGTGTGTGTGTGTGAGTCTGTTCTCTGCGTATGTATATGGGTAGGAATGGGTTGAGTGTTAAAATTCCAGTTCAGTCGAACATGCATATATATTCAAGTCTAAAAACCAAACCAAACAAAACACCACCACCACCACCACCACCAACAACAACAACAACAACAAAACTCACTCCCACGAAGTAAAAAAAAAAAGGAACAGATAACTTATAAACAAACAAACAAACAACTCCATTCACGTGGGACAGAGAATGGGTTAAAAATGTATGGCATCTGGACATGGCTTTAAAATTTGCATCAGTGTTCGTCCACCCTTCTAGTAAAGACACCTTCACCCCCTTCCAGACGCTCATTTTGTCTCCTGATAGATTTTCCTGGTTGTTGTCGTCGAACGTCGTGTCAAAGCCTCACGACATGAAATTCGATGTTCACACGAACTGTCAATTTTTGACATATAAAAAAGCAATCACAATACGAGAGTTGCACATTGAAACAGGTAGAAACAGTTTTAAACTGAACATTGAACACCATGATAGCAGTAGTGGGAGCACTTCGCTTAAATAAAAAATAAGGAAACCTGAAGAAGAAGAGGAAGAGGAGGAAGAAGAAGAAGGAAGAAGGAGAAAAAAGAAGAAGAAAGAAAGAAGAAGAATAGGAGGAGGAGGAAGAACAGAAGAAGGAAGAAAGAGAAGGAAGAAGAAGAATAGGAGAGGAGGAGGAGGAAGAAGAAGAAGAGAGGAAGAAGGAAGAAAAAGAAGAAGGAAGAAGGAAGAAGAATAGGAGGAAGAAAGAGAAGAAGAGGAGGAGGAAGAAAAAGAAGAAGGAAGAAGGAAGGAAAAGAAGAAGGAAGGAAGAAGAGAAGAAGGAAGAAGAAGGAAGGAAGAAGAAAGAAGAAGGGAGAAGAAGAAGAAGAAAGGAAGAAAGAAGAAGAAAGAAGAAGAGAAGAAGAGAAAGAAAAGTAGAAAGAAAAAGTAGAAGAAGAAGAAAGAAAAAGTAGAAAGAAAAGTAGAAGAAGAAGAAGAAAAAGTAGAAGAAGAAGAAAGAAGGGTAGAAGAAGAAGAAAGAAAAAGTAGAAAGAAAAAGTAAGAAGAAAGAAAGAAAAGTAGAAGAAGAAGAAAGAAAAAGTAGAAAGAAAAAGTAGAAGAAGAGAAGAAAGAAGTAGAAAGAAAAAGTAGAAGAAGAAGAAAGAAAAAGTAGAAGAAGAAGAAAGAAAAAGTAGAAAGAAAAAGAAGAAGAAGAAAGAAAAAGTAGAAAGTAAAAGTAGAAAAAGTAGAAAGAAAAAGTAGAAGAAGAAGAAAGAAGAAGTAGAAGAAGAAGAAGAAGAAGTAGAAGAAGAAGAAAGAAAAGTAGAAGAAGAAGAAGAAGTAGTAGAAGAAGAAGAAAGAAGAAGTAGTAGAAGAAGAAAGAAAAAGTAGAAGAAGAAGAAAGAAAGAAGTAGAAGAAGAAGAAAGAAAAGTAGAAGAAGAAAGAAAAAGTAGAAGAAGAAAGAAGGAAGAAGTAGAAGAAGAAGAAAGAAGAAGTAGAAGAAGAAGAAAGAAGAAGTAGAAGAAGAAGAAAGAAAAAGAGAAGAAGAAGAAGAAGAAGAAGAAGAAGAAGAAGAAGGGAAGAAGAAGAAGAAAGAAGGAGAAGAAGAAGAAGAAGAAGAAGAAGAAGAAGAAGAAGAAGAAGAAGAAGAAGAAGAAGAAGAAGAAGAAGAAGAAGAAGAAAAGAAGAAGAAGAAGAAGAAGAAGAAGAAGAAGAAGAAGAAGAGAAGAAGAAGAAGAAGAAGAAGAAGAAGAAGAAGAAGAAGAAGAAGAAGTGGAAGAAGAAGAACAAGAACAAGAAGAACAAGAAGAACAAGAAAGAAGAAGAAGAAGAAGAAGAAGAAGAAGAAGAAGAAGAAGAAGAAGAAGAAGAAGAAGAAGAACAAGAAGAAGAACAAGAAGAAGAAGAAGAAGAAGAACAAAAAGAAGAAGAAGAACAAGAACAAGAAGAAGAATAAGAACAAGAAGAAGAAGAACAAGAACAAGAAGAAGAAGAAGAAGAAGAACAAGAACAAGAAGAAGAACAAGAACAAGAAGAAGAAGAAGAAGAACAAGAAGAAGAAGAAGAAGAAGAACAAGAACAAGAAGAATAAGAAAGAAGAAAGAAGAAGAAGAAGAAGAAGAAGAAGAAGAAGAAGAAGAAGAAGAAGAAGAAGAAGAAGAAGAACAAAAAGAAGAAGAAGAACAAGAACAAGAAGAAGAAGAAGAACAAGAAGAAGAAGAACAAGAACAAGAAGAAGAAGAAGAAGAAGAGAAGAAGAAGAAGAAGAAGAAGAAGAAGAAGAAGAAGAAGAAGGAAGACAGCAGAAGTGTATGTTCGCATGTTTCAGACATAGCTAACTTTCACTGAGCATGGATATGTTAAGTAGAGGCCAGATGATAGGCGAAACGAATCCCGCCCAGTAGGCAAAACAACAAGAACTAAGACTTAATCAACATGGAAGGTTGACGCCACCAAGATCAACGGGTAGGCGAAACACCTTTCGGCGAAACGAGATGTGTCTGACAGTTGATGTCGCTCGCACTGCTGTTAATTAGACTGACTCGCTTGACCGACTGATTCACCTTCAGTAAACTGGACGTACTTTCAAAGAACATTTCGTGTACAGGTACTTGAACGTATCCATCATAAACTTAAGTATACGTATAAAAGATAAATAGCAAGATTCCCTGTACTCTCCCACAAAGCTTTGTGGGAAACAACTCTGATCTATAAAAAAATAAATAAAATTAAAAAAAAAAAAAAGTATACGTGTACTTTTTTCAATATGAGATCGAATTAATCGACGTTTTTTGTTTTTTTATAAAGTGATTAAAGGACATAATTACGTCATGATAAATATTGTTCATGGAGACGTTTATGTTTCGTGTTTTAGTGCTTTTCTTTATGCATTATCTATTCCTTTTATTTCATTTTATTTAATTTATATTTTATGGCGTTTGAAGTCGGGAGGATGCGTTTGTCTGTGGATCTGTGAAAAGAAATGAACATGTGAAACATGAATATTGTTGATGAGGATATTTATCATTACATCTTGTGAAATATTGTCGATGGGGACATTTATAATTACGTTTCGTGTTTTCTTGCTTTCGTTTATCTATTCATTTATTCATTCATTTCTCTAATTTTCACTGATCTGTTCATTATTTCTTTCTTGTGTTTGAAGTCGGGATGGTAAAGAGCTCTTTTGTGTGTGTGTGTGTGTGTGTGTGTGTGTGTGTGTGGTGTGTGTGTTTGAAGAACTGTCAATTTGTCCATTTATCAGCTTGGTACCTGTGGTGTCAATGCGTATGGAATTGATTCCATGTGGAGAAAATGAAATAGTTGACTGGAATTAGTTTTTGAAAGAAATGGTCGTACAGATCGTTTCAGTGTAAAAAGAATGCCGAATAACTTACGTTTCCCAACAATTTAGTTAACAACGAGAACGAGAAAAACCCGGGGTAGTTGAATCATGGATCAGAATGGGATTCCCCCCATCTCCCCCCCCCCCCTTGGCCTTTCTCCTCTGCTAGATTTGAAGTGGCCAGCTAGGTGCTAGTTTTTCGGACGAGACAATAAACTGAGGTTCCGTGTGCAGCAAACACTCAGCGCACATAAAAGATCCCATGGCAATAAAGAAGTTGTCTCTGCCAAATTTCGGTATGGAGGAAGTCCACTTTTAAAGGGCAAATAGTCGTAGGCGCGCATGCATACACACACGCACGCACACACACGCACACGCACGCACACGTTACACGTATACACACACATAAAATTACACACACATGCACGTATACACACACAAAATTACAAGCACACACATGCACCCCACATAATACATACACCCCCCCAACCCAGCACACACACACACACACACACACACACACACACACACACACACACACACACACACACACACACGAAACAAAAAAAATATCCTTCAAGTACCTGTGGCATGTCACCGCATCACAGACGAGAAAAAAAAAAAAAAAAAAGCAGACGAAGCAGAAGAAGAACGTGTAGCAGAGTGCATGAATGCTGTGCGTGTTGGTTCGCGTTCACTTTGAACGTCACCACATGGCGGCGCGCGAGGGAAAAGCCGATCACAGCGCCAAATATGGACATTTTCTGCGCCGAAGGCGACCTCCAATTGGCTAGTCTGCCCGCTCGTGCTGTGTGAATCATGCGCGTGGTTTTCCACGTATATTGATCGACCTGTAATGAGCTGAGACTACGAGCTGAGTGTTCTTGTTTGACAAGAAAACGCCCTCTCTTCACACACCTCTCTTCTCTTACCTTACCATCTCCTGTGCTCCCCCCCCCCCCCCTTCTACCTTAATATCACAGTCAAGTTTGTTTTTTTTCCAAAGTGATACTGTTGGATAACATTTTATTTCTCCAGGAAACGGCAGGGGGAAAAATTGATCGATGTCAAGACAAGAGCCCATAGAATTTGAAAATGAGCTTTGAATAGCTTCATTTTTAAAAGTAAGTTTTGAATGAACGATAGATAAATTTGACGATTCAACGCTTTGGTTTGCTCAAAATGCCCGACGTAGTTTAATGGTGGTGGTGGTGGTGGTGAGCGAGAGAGAGAGCACGCTGGATTGCCGCGTATACTTCGGGTCACAGGTCAGCTGACCGGTTTCAAGAAACGCCCATCGACTGTCGTCTGCTTCGATCATTAATTGGGTTGCCGTCAACGAGCAGTGCAGTTCGCTGTAGGTCTAAGCACGTATGCTCTGAACAAGTCAAAGAGTCTAGCTAGCTGAACTGTAGCTGTGAAGACCCGGTCTCACTCTCTTGTGTTCTTGCTTTCCATTCAGGCCTACTCCATCTTCCTCCTTCCATCCCACACCCACCGGAAAATCGTCACTCTAACGGATCAACTCGTACACTGTGTGTGTCGTCTGAAGCCGCTTACGTCAGCGCTTGTCGTCTACGCTTGGAGAGAGAGAGAGAGAGGGAGAGAGAGAGAGAGAAGAAGCAAACCAAACCGGTGTTGACTGTGAGGCGAAAACTCCACCCACTGAATGACAAATAATATTTTGTCGCAGATCTGTACAATTCAGTAGGTCTGTTTCTGACCCAGATTTTTTGTCCTGGTAAGCCAAAAGTGCCATCAGTCAGCATACCTCCTGAGTGAAATTATTCTTGCCGGCTTGCCGTGTTTAGATCTATTTCTGTGTTTTGTTTCCATCCATCTTTCAATCATGACGACAATCGACAAACAGATGATAAGTGCGGCCTATGAAGATGTCAGAGATGACAATTCACCAACTGTGGGTAAGTAGATTTATTTATTTATTTATTTATTTAGGCTATTTGACTTTTTATATATTTATCTGTTATCGCGAGGGACGTCACTCGTTTGGTATCTCGAGTTGAAATCAAAGTCTTTGCCCTAGCCCCAGGGGTCTAGTGTTCTTGTTACTTACGTGGTGTGTGTGTGTGTGTGTGTGTGTGTGTGTGTGTGTGTGTGTGTGTGTGTGGTGTGTGTGTGTGTGTGCGTGTTTAGTTTTGGTTTGTATTTAAATCAAATTTTTTCCGATCGAAAAAAAAAAAAAGAAAAAAAAGAAAGAAAAAAGAAAAGAAAGAAAAATCTTTTGCATATTAAGGTTGTATGTAAGAGAAAGAGAAAGATGTGTGTGTGCTGTATGTGTTGTGTGTGTGTGTATGTGTGTGTATGCGTGTGTGTGTGTGTGTGTGTGTGTGTGGTGTGTGTGTGTGTGTGTGAGAGAGAGAGAGAGAGAGAGAGAGAGAGAGAGAGAGAGAGAGAGAAGGGTTTGTGAGACAGGGAGACAAAAATGCCCGTGGGAGAGACAGAGAGAAGGTTCTGTAAGAGGGACACTGAGCGAAGATATTGTGAGAGACTTGTAAGAGATCAGCGTGTATGTATGTGATAACTAATCATAGGGTCAAAGAATAGTACATACGGTAGGTACTATTCTCTTCGTTACAGTGAAGAAGGGAAGGGGCGTGTACTTGTACGAGTTGTAGTCCGAATAAAGAGGCTTATGTCTGGGCGAAAACTGAGCTAAAATTATACTTAAAACCTAAGTCAGGATCGAAAAAACAATATAAACAGTTTTGTGGACGTTCATTGTAACAAGATTTTTTAGTCTATTTCATTGTAGGCCCACATTTGAATATGAATTTGATCATCTCTGTATAGAGTGTTGTGGAAAAAAAAAAATTAACAGCTAAACTAGAAATTACGGTATCGTTGATATAGACCCACTAGCCATAGAGTGATAGACTAAAAGTAGGCGTTATACAATTGTAGCATAGTAGGCTATAGGCTATGGATAAACTGTTGTATCGGTCTTAGTCAATCGGCACCGCCTACTTGCCTCTGTCTTGTCTTTCAATCGCTTGCTCTCTCTGTGTGCCTATTGTCTCTGTCTCTCTCACACACAGTGATACACACACAGTGACCACACACACACACACACCACACACAACACACACACCACACACAAAACACACACACACACACAACACACAGTGACACACACACATACATACACACACAGAGTGACATACACACAGTACAGACACATACATCACACATGACATACAAAAGTACACAGACACGTGACATACACACAGTGACACACACACTCTCCTCATACACGCACACAGCACACACACATACACACACACACACATCACACACACACACACACACACACACAACGCAACACACACACACAACACACACGCACACACACACACACACATCTCAACACCACACACACACACACACACACACACACACCACACACACATGACACACGGACACAGCACACACACGACACAGTCACAC
>JAPXFY010000014.1:6022470-6037470 GCA_030674185.1 Monoplex corrugatus | reverse complement strand
AGGATATTACCATGATTATAATTTCATGGTATATTTACATCCACGTCATCAGTGAGACTAAAATAACAGGGGCTTAAGCTTTGAGCTGATCGTCCAGGCTAGCCTTACTTTTTTCCGCCTGAAGGATCAGTGGGTGGGTAGTTTGCTTTATTACGAGTGGGCTGCGAATGTTTCGGTTACACAGGTGTGTCGGCCTTGTAGCAATATATTGCGAGTTCAGAAATAAGAGTTTCTGGTATGTGTCTGAGAGGACAAACAGTAATGCGTCTCGTGAATGTGTTCCTTTTCCACTGATACAGTCCTAGTGTGTTTGTTAGTCTCACATTGTCTGTGTGTTATGTCTGTTTGTGTAACTGTTGATTTTTGTAAAAAGATCCGTTATGATAAATCGTTCTTCTGTAGCGTCATTCTCCAAAACTCATCCAGAGTCTTAGCGGATTACACATTATCAAGATTTTAGCGGATCACGGAGAACTGAAGCTTCTAAAAATTCAGAGTTAATAGTATCCCCACCTTCTGGAAATTTTGTGCTGGAAATTTCCTCTTTTGTGTCACCCTCTTTGTTTCTGCCTTGTTCTTTTGCTTTCTGTAAATTTCTTCCCATCATTTTCTACCTTGTGGTCTTATTCACTGTATGTGTTCAATAAAGTCCTACGTACTTTCTCTTAGGATTGATAACTGGGTACATGTAATAAGTGCATTTTTGGCTTTAGAGAAATGAGATATGCAGGAAGCAATTTTAGATAATTTAGTCCTGTTTATGTATAAGCTTTAGTGTCCTTTTTATGTTCAAATTTGTATTCAGTTTTTTTTAAATCCCTTATGTGATAAAATTGGACGGAGAGATCAACGCCAGGGGCATATCCTTAAATTACGTGAGTGAATGCATTGATATGTGTACTTAATTTTCCTTTTCTTTTTTTCCCTGCTGTTAAATGTGTGTATTGAAACGGTTACAGCCCTGATATGGCTCTCCCAGTCGGCTGGGCTTCAAAGAAAAAATGGCATAATGTAAATAACGTAAGTCTGAAGCTGATCTTTCTTTGTCATACGACTTACTCACTGCGTATCATACACTTGGCAAAGGCAGCGTCGAAGGTTCTCCCTTCTGTCTGCTGTGGGCTAGCCTATGGGTAATAGTCCAAGTGTGTTTCAGGGCTGTAAGGGCCTATTATGTATGTATGTATTGTATAATCAGATGAGCTGTGTCTTTTTTCCTTCAAAATACTGGATGGGTACGTATGTATGTATGTATGTATGTATGTATGTATGTATGTATTATTATGTAAGTATGTATGTAGTATGTAGTGTATGTATGTAGTATGTATGTATGTATATGTATGTATATTATGTATTATGTATTATGTATGTATGTTATGTATGTATGTATACATGTATATATGTAGGTATGTGTGTATGTATGTATGCATAATCATTTGAGCTGTCTTTTTTCTGTCAAAAGACTGCGTGGGTGGGTGGGTCAGATAATTGTTTTATTCGAGTTGTTAACGGACGATTTTTTTTCTTTTTGTTTTTTTGTTTTTCACTGCGTAGCTTGCAGATATGTCGGTCTGATGGCAGTATTGTGGACCTGAGGTATGAAATGTCTGTTATGTTTCTGAGTGTCCAAGTAGGACAGGACCACAATCTCTAGAGCACGTCTACAATTTTTCCTATCACTCAAAAATACAAGAAATGAGCTCTTGGCCAACAAAAAGGACTTGATGAAAAATACATCAGTCATCCAGACCACATGACTGACCATTTGAGGTCGTAGATTTTTTTTTTTTTTTTTGACATGTAACTGTAGAACCTCCCCAACCTGCTTACGCAGTATGTGTGTCGATCCTCTGTGTGTGTGTGTGTGTGTGTGTGTGTGTGTGTGTGTGTGTGTGTGTGTGTGTGTGTGTTGTGTGTGTGTGTGTGTGCTTGTTGTGTATGTGTGTGTTTAGTGTGTTGGTGGTGTGTGTGTGTGTGTGTGTGTGTGTTGTTGTGTATGTGTGTGTGTGTAGTGTGGTGTGTGTGTGTAGTGTAGTGTCTGTGTGGGTGTGTGCGTTTGTGTGTGTTTATGGTGGATTTAACCCGTGTCAGCGTTGGGTCAAAATGGTAAAGGCGGGCTAAGCCAGGAGCAACCTTCTTGAGTCATGTCGAGTATTTCCGGCTAAATGACGGATGGACGGGTGGTTGGGATATTTGATTTATTTCGAGCGGTGCTATGTAATAATTAAATACTTGCGTGTTGGTTGGATCTGAAATTTAAATAGAAGAGCTGATATTTGAGTTATTTCGAGCGGTGCTATGTAATTAAATACTTGCGTGTTGGTTGGATCTGAAATTTAAATAGAAGAGCTGATATTTGAGTTATTTCGAGCGGTGCTATGTTATGAAATACTTGCGTGTTGGTTGGATCTGAAATTTGAATGGAAGAGCTTTTCTTTGCGATGACGTGTCTGGGTGGACGGGCAAAGACGGCAAAGAACTGAATAACCTTCCCATTGTGTGCACGAAACGTGCTGTCCCGTGTGTGTGAGTGAGCGGCTGTGGGTGGATAGTCAGAGAGAGAGAGAGAGAGAGAGAAGGGGAGAGAGAGAGAGGGGGGTGGGTGGTGGTGGTGGGTGTGCTTGGTGGTTGTCTGTGTAGAGAGAGAGAGAAGAGGGGGTGGTGGGTAGGTGGGTGGATGGCTTGGTGGGTGTGTCTGTGTTTCAGAGAGAGAGAGAGAGAGAGAGAGAGGTGGGTGGGTAGGTGGGTGGATTGGTGGGTTTGTCTGTGTTTCAGAGAGAGAGAGAGAGAGAGAGAGGGGGGGGGGTAAGTGGGTGGATTGGTGGGCGTGTTTGTGCTTCCTCTCTACATCTGTGTCTGCTCTGTTCTCGTGAATTGTTTCTGTAGTTTGAAGGCAAAATTACCATACGGGGTGTATCCGTGTTTTATGTTTACTTCTTAATTAAACTGTCAGGTAAATCTGTCATTGTTAGAATTCTGTTTGTTACACTTACTCTCTTCTCAATCTGTCCTATACTGATGAATATAATTGTGGACTGGCGTTGCTCCTACGATTTCTCTGACCTTAGTGTTTAACCCTTTCCCTCCCACACCCATCCACCAACCACAAAAGCAGGAAGCTGGTGGATAGGGTGAGGGAGTCAAAGGGTTAAGTTTTTGCTTTGCTAGCATGGTTGACAATGCCGGATGCTGGTGGATAGGGTGTGGGAATCCAAGGGTTAAGAACCAAGCCACGTCTGGTCTTGTTGACAGCCCTTCCTAAACAAGGCATCGTGGTGATTTGGTGCTGCAGAGGTTTGGTCAGGGTCTGGGCTGGCACTGGTATGTCAGGGTAGGGGATGAAAATGGATCTGGTCAGCTGGGCTCTTGTTCACCCTTTGACTCCCGCACCCTGTCCCCAGCATTCTGCATTGTCAACCATGCTAGCAAAGCAAAAACTGAACCCCTTGATTCCCTCACCCTGTCCAACAGCCTCCTGTAGGAAGCTGGTTTATAGGGCGAGGGTATCAAAAGGTTAACTTTTTGCAGTTGGTAGGGTGTGGGAGTCAACGGGTTAAACTGGGGATGTTGAGGATATTTCAGGAATGAGACCATTTGATAGCTGACTTTGTTTGCTTTCTGGATTGTGGTTTCGATCTTTCAGAGCTGCATTAGAACAGAAGTAGTGTTTGTGTAGTCTTTCCTTTCTTGGAGTCCATCTGTCGTCCCTACCCCCTTTTTGAAAGAGCTAACACCGCTTTTATTGTGATAAACTATATATTCTTTCTCTTACTCTCTCTGTTTCTGTCTCTCTGTCTGTCTGTCTGTATATCTGTCTGTCTCTGTTTCTGTCTCTGTCTGTCTCTCTGTCTCTGTCTCTCTCTGTGTCTCTGTCTCTCTCTCTCTCGCTCCGCCCATCCTTTCTCCTCTGTCTCGCTCTTCCCTCCTCAAAAACATGTAAAAGTTTGCATGCAAGCAGCGTCAGGTTGGACAATGGCTAATAGTTAATAACTTATATGGTTAGAAAATATAAAGCATCAATGTTGTTATTATTATCATTATTAACTCTTTCTCTGAGAACTGCGAGAAGTGGAATGTTTCCGTCATTTTGGTAGTGTCAGCTTGGGGTTTCATAGGTCCCTTCCCCTCCCGCCCCCTTTCAAAGCCTTGACATTACATCGGTTTTTGCGCAGGCTCAAGGAGGTTTTTTTGTCACTGAGAGACAGGTTCAGCCAGGTAGCCATTAAGATAATTGTTGGCAGATTTGGATGGAGAGTATTTGGATTTTTATCAGTGCGATGAATCCGTCTTGAATAAACGCCAAATTCCAGTTAAAATTCCTTCGGAACGTATTTTGACTTCAGTTGTCAGTGTGTCTGTAATTCTTTTTTTTTGTCACGGTGTTTAATCATGCATCTTGTGTATGTTACATGGCATCAGTGGCGTCAGCGTATATATATGGAATTTATTCCGAGCACGAAGATGTTATCTTGATATATCATCATCATCATCAGGTGCCTTGCCGCATGGCGTTGGCGATTATGGAGTTCCATCTGTCTCTATCTCTTGTTGCCTCAAGCATCTCTTTCACCCTCCCTGTCTTCAGCCACTCTGCCAAGTCCGTCTAGTATCTTCTCCCTGGGTCTACCCGGTGCTCTCCTTCCCTCCAGCTTTCCCGTTGTGATCAGGTGCTCCAATCCCCTTTCCTCACAAAATGACCTATGAATGTATCTTGATATACTGAAACTGAAACTTATCTGTCTGTCTCTCGGTGTCTGTCTCTCGGTGTCTGTCTCTCGGTGTCTGTCTCTCGGTGTCTGTCTCTCGGTGTCTGTTTCAGTCCTTCCCGTTTGTATATATGTGTGCATAGTTATGTCTAATGTTCACACCCCTTCATAAGCTAAGAGGCTGTGGCCTATTTAAATAAAATGTCTTCAGGAAGTGTGAAATCCATCCTCGCTGTAGGTGGATGAATATGTATGCATAATACTATTGTAAATTATAGTATTGGTCTTTTTAAGCAACAGGTTTTAAACATTTGCTTTATACTCTGTGATGTATGTATATTTCACTTCGTGACGAGCCGTCCTCTGTAGGAATGCCGGGATTTTGTGTAAACAGAATTTTAGTCAAGAAAAGAAGAGTCATAAATACAGCAAAGCATGGGCAGGGCATCAAGCAATGGCTTATGTTAGCCCTCCCCAAAAACAATTGACACACTATTGGTTCAAACGTGGGCAACTTGCGAAATATAAACCAACAAAAAACAAAAACAAAACAAAAAAAGGCTGAAAGCACAACGATCATGTGCTAGCACATTAGATGGAAGAAAAGATTCCGGGATTTCTTTCAGTATGGATAATATCCCTCTCCTTCTGGAAACCATGTGCTAGGAGTTTCCTCTTTTGTGTCAAGTGCTCTCTTAGTTTCTGCCCTGGTCTTTTGCTTCATGTCGTCTCTTCCTCTTGCGTTTTCTGCCAGGCTGGTTCATTCACCATCACGTTTTCGACAAAATCTTACGTCTTTTCTGCCTTTTAGGACTGATAATTGGTCCATCAGTAGTCCGTTGCGTTAACCACTACGCTACGGCGACTGGTCTATTATCATTATTAACTCTTTCTCTGAGCACTGCGAGAAGTGAAATGTTTCCATCATTTTTACCTTAAACACTTGCAAGTTGCTCGGTGGCAATTTTAGGTATTCTAGGCCAGTTTTTGTTTGTTTGTTGTGTAATTATTTATGCTTATAAATCCACTTTTATTTAGTTCTATTTTTTTCTTCAAATGCCCCTGGTGATAAATTCAGCAAAATGGCGAATGCCAGGGGCATATCCTTAAATAAGTTGCGTGATTGCAAGGATGTTCATGTAAACTTAATTTTCTTTCCCAGGTTTCCTTTTTTTCAGGGTCATCGATAAATTTGGATGGGTGTTTTGATTGAGATAATTATAGCCTTAGGATGGTTCTGAGCAGTCGGCCGGGCTTTAAACATTAGAAATAGCTATAACAATAATGAGGGGCTGTGGCCTTTGACGAATAAATTGTCCTCGTCCATCCCCTCAGCCTCTCTCTCTTGCTGTGTCGTTTCACATTTGAACACTAAGATTCGCTGCCCTCCTCTGTCTCGTGTTTCAATCTCGAACGAGCTCCTCCGCGCTGATGTTTACCCCTCTGGGCATAGTGACCGTGTGGAGTACGCACGTTCTGGTCTCGTAGTTTCTGTATTTTTTTGATTGCTTGCTTCTCTCTCTCTCTCTCTCTCTCTCTCTCTCTCTCTCTCTCTCTCTCTCTCTCTCTCTCTCTCTCTCTCTCTCTCTCTCTTGTGTGTGTATGTGTGTATGTGTCTCGTTCTCTGTCTGTCTGTCTTTGTTCTTTGTCAGTCTCTCTGTCTGTCAGTCTCTCTCTGTCTCTGTGTGTGTCTTTCTGTCTGTCTGTCTGTCTGTCTATGTCTCTCTCTCCCTCTATGTATTATGTATGTATGATATGTATGTATGTATGTATTGTATGTATGTATGTAGTAGTATCTGTTTGTCTATCTATCTATATCTATCTATCTATCTATCATCTATCTATCTATCTATCTGTCTATCTATCTATCTGTCTATCTATCTATCTATCTATCTGTCTGTCTGTCTGTGTGTCTATCTATCTATCTATCTACATTTCTGTCTCCCTTCTCTCTCTTCCTCTCTCCCTCTCCCCCTCTCTCTGTCTCGGTCTGTCTGCCTCTCTCTGTCTCCCTGTCTATCTCTCTCTGTCTCTACCTCTCTCCCTCCCTCCCTCCCTCTATCTCTCACCTCATCACACTCTTGTTTGCAGCTTGCACTCGAGTCGTACGGCTGTTTGCGTTCTGCCTCTCTCTTGGGGCATAAAGGTTTCGTGTGTGTTCTGACGTCTCTCTGTCTTTCTCTGTCTGCTTGTTTCTTTACGGTCTGTCTGTCTGTCTGTCGCCCTCTCTCTCTCTGTCTCCTGTCTCTCTCTCTCTCTCTGTCTGCTTGCTTCTTTACAGTCTATCTATCTGTCTGTCGCCCTCTGTGTGTGTGTGTTGTGTTCTCTCTCTCTCTCTCTGTCTGCTTGCTTCTTTACGGTCTGTCTGTCTGCTTGCTTCTTTACGGTCTGTCTGTCTGTCTGTCATTATCTCTCTCTCTGTCTGTCTGTCTGCTTGCTTCTTTACGTCTGTCTATCTGTCTGTCTGTGACTACTCTCTCTGTCTGTCTGTCTGCTTGTTTCTTTACGGTCTGTCTATCTGTCTGTCTGTCTGTCATTATCTCTCTCTGTCTGTCTGTCTGTCTGCTTGCTTCTTTACGGTCTGTCTATCTGTCTGTCTGTCTGTCATATCTCTCTCTCTCTCTGTCTGTCTGCTTGCTTCTTTACGGTCTGTCTATCTGTCTGTCTTCATTTCTCTCTCTCTCTCTGTCTGTCTGTCTGCTTGCTTCTTTACGGTCTGTCTATCTGTCTGTCGGTCACTATCTCTCTCTGTCTGTCTGCTTGCTTCTTTACGGTCTGTCTATCTGTCTGTCTGTCGGTCACTATCTCTCTCTCTCTCTGTCTGTCTGTCTGTCTGCTTGCTTCTTTACGGTCTGTCTATCTGTCTGTCTGTCTGTCACTATCTCTCTCTGTCTGTCTGTCTGCTTGCTTCTTTACGGTCTGTCTGTCTGTCTGTCTGTCGGTCACTATCTCTCTCTCTGTCTGTCTGTCTGTCTGCTTGCTTCTTTACGGTCTGTCTATCTGTCTGTCTGTCGGTCGGTCACTATCTCTCTCTCTCTGCTTGCTTCTTTACGGTCTGTCTATCTGTCTGTCTGTCTGTCGGTCACTATCTCTCTCTGTCTGTCTGCTTGCTTCTTTACGGTCTGTCTATCTGTCTGTCTGTCTGTCTGTCTGTTTGCTTCTTTCGGTCTGTCTTCTGTCACACTCTCTCTCTCTCTCTCTCTCTGCTTGCTTCTTTACGGTCTGTCTAGCTGTCTGTCTGTCTGTCTGGTCGGTCACTATCTCTCTCTCTTGCTTCTTTACGGTCTGTCTATCTGTCTGTCTGTTGGTCGGTCACTATCTCTCTCTGTCTGTCTGCTTGCTTCTTTACGGTCTGTCTATCTTCTGTCTGTCTGTCTGTCTGTCACTCTCTCTCTCTCTCTGCTTGCTTCTTTACGGTCTGTCTGTCTGTCTGTCTGTCACTATCTCTCTCTTTGTCTGTCTGTCTGTCTGCTTGCTTCTTTACGGTCTGTCTGTCTGTCACACTCTCTCTCTCTCTCTCTGCTTGCTTCTTTACGGTCTGTCTATCTGTCTGTCTGTCTGTCTGTCCTCTCTCTCTCTCTCTCTCTCTCTCTCTCTCTCTCTCGCTTGCTTCTTTACGATCTGTCTGTCTGTCTGTCGTCACTCTCTCTCTCTCCTCTCTCTCTCTCTCTCTCTCTCTCTCTCTTCTGTCAGAAGTTTCTTTTCCCGTTCGCGTCTCCTCAGTGGCTCAGTCTCATTCATTCTTTGGGGCATGATGACCTTGTTCTGTACATATTTTGACCTCTCTGTTTCATTTTGTCTCTGTCTCTCTCTGTGCCTCTTTCTGTTCTGTTTGTCTGTCTGTCTGACTGTTGTCTGTCTCTCTGTCCTTGTGTGTGTGCGTGTGTGAGTGTGTGTGTGTGTGTGTGTGTGAGAGAGAGAGAGAGAGAGAGAGAGTGTGTGTGTGTGTGTGAGTGCGTGTGTGAGTGTGCTCTGTGTGTGTGTGTGTGTGTGTGTGTGTGTGTGTGTGTGTGTGTGTGTGTGTGTGGTGTGCTGTGTGTGTGTGTGTGTGTGTGTGTGTGTGTGTGTGTGTGTGTGTTTGCACGTGCGCAGTTGTGTACGCGCATGCGTCTGTGAATTTTCGTGTCATCAGATCAAAACAGTCACTTTTATATCTCGTTGGAACTTCAAATCTCAAAAACAGATATCAAATCTGTTGCGTGTTACTATTTAATTCGTTCCCCTGTTTGCCCCAACTGAGGTTAAACGACCTGTTCTCTCGTTGAAACTCTCTCTCTCTCTCTCTCTCTCTCTCTCTCTCTCTCTCTCTCTCTCTCTCGTTCTGTCTCTCTCTATCGTTCTGTTGTGTGTGTGTGTGTGTGTGTCTCTCTATGCGTGTGTGTGTGTGTGTGTACTTCTTTGTGTGCGTATATGTGTGTGTGTATGCGTGTGTGTGTCAGTGTGTGCACTTGTGTGTCTGTGTGTGTGTGTATATGTGTGTGTATGTGTGTACTTGTGAGTGTGCGTGCGCGCGCGCGCACGTGTGTGTATTGTTCTTTCGATCTGCCAGGAAGATTGTTTAAGTGGGCGTTTGTTAAATGCTGTTTGTGTGGGGTCGCTTGCTGGATTAAAACAGTAGTGGGTCGGTTTCTCCCATGTCTGTCTCTGTCTGTCTGTCTTCCCCTTCTCCCTTCCACAGCTCTTCCCCATGTCCGGAATGAAGATAGAGTGTTGTTGGCTGAGGGGGGGGGGGGGGGGGGGGGCTGGGGCGGTGAGAGGGAAAGGGAGATAAAATGAAAAAGAGGAGAGTGGAAGTTATACATAATTGGAGAGAAGCGAGGACGGTTTTATTAACGTGTGGGGGACGGGGGGGGGGGGGAGGGGAGAAGGGCATCGCCCTGGGTAAAATACTGACGGATGTTTCAAGTTCAGATAGTACAGTCTGACTCAAACATTATATCTTAGAAGTGTTACCGTTCTCTGTTTGTTTGTGTTGTGTGTGTGTTGTTTGTTGTTGTTGGGGTGTGTGTGTGTTGTGATTTGTTGTGGTGTGTGTGTGTGTGTGTGTGTGTGTGTGTGTGTGTGTGTGTGTGTGTGTGGCTTTGTCTGTACACACATGCACACACACATATACACACTCAGAAACACACACAACACAACACAACCACACACACACACACACACAACACACACACACACACACACACACACACACACACACACACACAACACACACACACACACCACACACACACACCCACACACACACATACACACACACACGCACACTATCATTTCGCCCTTTACACAGACCAGTAAAATATCATACCCTCCCTTACACACTCATACCTTCCATGTTAATTTAAGTCCAGCCATTTGTGTGGAGTATACAAAATGAAACCTCTGTCATCAAAATAGGTATCGATTGATTGATTGATTGATGTGGTTGAGTTTTTACGTCGACACCCACCTCAGGTGATATGGCCGACGGGGATTTATAACCATCCCAGGGAAGTGGGGGAAGGGGGACCTATCTAATCCTACACTGACACCACCAGAACAACAATGATGTTAAGATGGAACAGCGAGATGGCCAGTTTTAATTAATATAGCGCACCCCGGGATTCGAACCCACAACCATTAGCATGTGAATCCGACGCTCAAACCAACTTATACGCTGCCCTGCTGGGTTCATTTGAATTTTGCTGACGCGGACCTAGCCAGACGTCTGTACGTTGAATTTTGAAACAAGTCAGTGACACGCATTAGAATTCATCTCAGCCTGTCTCGATAGTTAATGTAGGATGTCACTGAAACGTATAAATTATCTAATAACTTATAAGACATTACTTTCACGCGTCAGTCTTCTCTCTGTCAATATATAACAAGACTACGAGTCAAGACGGCAAACTATATATTAAAAGCTGCCATGCTAACAAGCGAGATAAACATTGTTTGAGTAAGATTTGCGAACCCCTGAAACTCACTGCTACCTAACATTAGAACAGCACTATATGCTAACACATGCAAGTGGTCTCCTTGACACGTGTGCAGATCTTAATAAAGTGGGGGGTTTTGTTTTTGTTTTTTGTTTTGTTTTTTGTTTTGTTTTAATGATTGATTGCAGTCATATTTGACCACACACACGTGAAATACAAACATCACTAATTTGTAGAGGCTTCAGCTTGAGCTAGTCCCCTTACTAGTAGTACTACTACTTCTCTACTACTCCTCCTGCTGCTATTATTACTACTACTACTAACCACCCCCACACCACCACCACCACCACTTCTATTACTACTACTACCACCACTACCATCAGCACCACCACTACTACTACTTCAGCGCTTAGATTTGATTTTATCAAGATTTTGCGCTATATAAATATTGTAATTATTATTAATTATTATTATTACTACTACCACAACCACCACCACCATCACTACTACTACTTCTACTATTACTACTACTACTCCTCTACTACTGCTGCTGGTACCACACCACTACCTTTATCACCTCCACTACTACAATTTACTACTACTGTTATGCTGCTGCTGCTGCTGCTGCTACCACCACCACCACCATCACCACTGCCACTGCCACTGCCACCACCACCGCCACTACTACTACTACTGCTACTACTACTACTACTACTACTACTACTACTAGTAATAGTATCACTACTGTAAAGCTCGCGACGTCTATGATAATATTCACGACGTTAGGCATAAGATTAGATAATACTCACGCCGTCAGATAACGTTAATCTTACACACGACGTCAGATATAAGATAATGCTGGTGACGTGAGATAAAGATGATGCTCGCGACGTCAGGTAAAACTCCCGAATTACCATAAAAGGAAATGATTATCATTCAGCCATAAAAGGAAATGATTATTATTCATGCTCGTGAGTTTGAATTTGCATAACACTGTAGGAAACGGAATCTGTTTTGCATGTTTCCGAGTTCCCGTCCAAGGAAATGATTACCATTCATATTCATGAATTCATGTAAAGAAAAAAGGACACTGTGTTCGCGGGTTACCATCAAATAGTTTGATACATACATGATACATAATATTATATATATATATATATATATATATATATATATATATATATAGAGAGAGAGAGAGAGAGAGAGAGAGGGGGGGGGGAGAGATGTGTATATATGTATATAATATATATATATATATATATATATACATATACATGTATATATTATTGATAGTATATTGTTTTAAATTACTCGAAAGAAATGTGATTTTCTACAGAGATAGGCATGTTATTCTTTATCAGTGAAGACAAGTTCCTGGGCGCAAATCTTTTCGTAGTCGTCTGAATGTTCCTTCATGATTGTACTCTAACACTTTTTACCAGTGATAATAAACACATGCACGTTATGTGAACATGTAAATTAACAGCACATGCGCTGATTAGAACATTCAGGATGATCTGACGACTGTTGGTATATTTGCGTATTCCTGTTCTCGAAAGATGAAGTGAGAGTTTTGTTTACTTGTTTATTTGTTTGTTTGTTTGTTTGTGTAATCATCATATGTGTGCTTAATTTTCTTTTCTTGTTTTTGCCTGTTGAAGCATTGTGTATGTTTTGAAATGTATGTAGGATAACAGTAACAATATTGAAGTATTTGTTTTGTTTTTCTGACTTTGGACACAGCAGCAGGGAAGTTTCAGTCTTTTTCTCATAATTTTTGTATCTGGTGTTTGTTTGTTTGTAATCTTACGCTTGACAAAGGCCAGTTGGCCGAAAATATGCGCCTGTCTTGTCTTGTTGTATTAAATACGCGTTCATATTCTTCTTTCGTGTTTTTTTCTGGTTGAAGTATTGTTTGTTTTGAAACGGTTATAGCGCTGATATGGCTCTTCGCAGTCGGCTGGGCTTTAAGCAAAAATAGCAGTAACAGTAACTGTTTAATTATCAGATTTAAATTACTTATTGTCAGTTTTTGTTTGATCCTGATCATGGTCATAACTGGATTGTCAACAACGTGGCTTACACTCAAGCCTGCATATCCTTAAGCAAACGTTTATTTCAAATAATTGTACAATTTATCGCCTCGGTCAAAAGGTATGGAAATGAAATCTAGGAAATGATCAAAGATCAAATGAACATTTGTGAAAATGAACGGAATAATACTACACTCCTTACTATTAAGAAGAAATAAATCAACAGGTGACCTATCCATTGATCATGTACCAAAGAGACGTATCGTTGTAGGATGACCTTGCTGTGACATGACCTTTGCACTCAGCATAACGTAAAACATGAATAAAGCATTCATAATTAAACCAACAAGTGGGTAGGCCTACAGGTGCGTAGCCGGCAATGTCTTCTTACCCGAGGCGATAATGATAATTGATGTTATGATCGATGTCTGTCACATGCGAGTAGATCCTGTTGCTGTCTGTGTGGACTGTGCACACACACACACACACACACACACACACACACACACACACACACACACACACACACACACACACACATACACACACACACATATATACACACACACACATACACACTCACACACACACACACACACACACACACAGACACACACACACACACACACACCACACCACACACACACACACACACACACACACACACACACACACACACACACACACACACAACGCTCTCTCACACACACACAGAATACACGTACACAGACACACACACACATGGACGCACACCTCTCCTCCTTTGTCTATCTCTGTCTCTCTCTGTCTCTCTGCCTCTCTCTGACTTTGTCTGTCTGTCTGTCTGTCTTTCTCTCTGTCTTTGTTTGTCTGTCTGTCTCTCTCTCCCCCCCCCCCTCCTCTCTCTCTCTCTCTCTGTATATTTCATCACAGATATTGATCCTGTTGGTTACTGTAACAATACAAATCTGATTGTGTATGAATACGTGTCTGGGTAACCTGTCCATGGATCTGATCATAACATGTGTCAGTCATCTTTGTAATCATATGTATATGCATGAAATAGCTTAGTCATAACATACTGTTGTTGTGTATTTAAGCATTAAGTTTTTTTTAATGATTTTCACATACACACTTGGATATGTGTATGCGCTTTTATGTTTATCGAATTGTTAGTATGTTTTGTTGTTGATGTTATTTGTGTGTGTGTTCGTGTGTGTTCGTGTGTGTGTGTGTGTGTGTGTGTGTGTGTGTGTGTGTGTGTGTGTGTGTGTGTGTGTGTGTGTGTGTGTGTGTGTGTGTCTTTCAAACATACACACGTGTGCACAATTTCCTGATTTTTGCTGTTTTAACAAATAGATTAGCAACTATAGAAATGAAAGTTGGCTTATTGCTAATATCTATTCCGTTGGAAAATAATGTTTCATTTTATTTCTCTCTCTCTCCTCTCTCTCTCTCTCTCTCTCTCTCTGTCTCTCTCTCTCTCTCTCTCTCTCCCTCCCTCCCTCCTTCCCTCCCTGTCTCTGTCTACCCTCTGTCTGTTTGTCTGCCTGTGTGTCGGTCTGTGTGTCGGTCTGTCTGTCTGTCTGTCTCTCTTTGTCTGTCTGTCTGTCTCTCTTTGCCCTCTCTCTCTCTCACTCTCTCTCTCTATCTTTCTCTCCTTTTTTCTTTCTCTGTCTTTCTCTGTCTGTCTGTCTGTCCTCTCTCTCTTTCCTCTCTCTTTCTCTTTCTGTCTGTCTGTCTGTCTCTGTCTGTCTCACTCTTTCTTTCTGTCTTTTCTGTTTGTCTTTATCTGTCTGTCTCTGTCTCTCTCTCTCTCTCTCTCTCTCTCTCTCTCTCTCTCTCCTTTCTCTCCTCTCTCTCTTTCTCACTCTTTCTTTCTCTGTCTTTCTTTCTCTTTATCTCTCTCTTTCTCTCTCTCTTTATCTCTCTCTCTGTCTTTGTCTCTGTAGCTCTCTCTCTCTCTCCCTCCCCCACTCTCTCTCTCCTTTCCTCCCACCCTGTCTCCTTTTCTCTGATATACACGTAGACTGGGAAGTGTACATGTACATTTAAATTCTTGTGGTTGACTAATTAAAAGGTAGGGTCTATCCCAGACACGCTTCAGTGTCACTTCTCCGTTTGTTTCATTACCCTCACTCATTACTTCTCCCATTTCATTCATTTCATTAATTCTTCCGACAGAGGGGTGGGTGGGGGTGGGGAGGAGGGACAGAGGCAGATTGGGGGCTGGGGGGGGGGAGGGGGACCAGAAGGGATGGGTTGTTGTGAAGTGAAATGAGGGGGCAGTTACGCGAAAGACAATAGAGCATAATAGATGTTCTGACTGGCTCTCTCTCTCTCTCTCTCTCTTCTCTCTCTCTC
>JAPXFY010000014.1:6009970-6017470 GCA_030674185.1 Monoplex corrugatus | reverse complement strand
CTGTCTCTCTCTTTCTCGCTCTTAATACATTGCTGTCTCTCTCTTTCTCGTTCTTAATACATTCCTGTCTCTGTCTTTCTCGCTCTTAATACATTCCTGTCTCTCTCTTTCTCGCTCTTAATACATTCCTGTCTTTCTCTTTTTCGCTCTTAATACATTCCTGTCTCTCTCTTTCTCGCTCTTAATACATTCCTGTCTCTCTCTTTCTCGTTCTTGATACATTCTTGTCTCTCTCTTTCTCGCTCTTAATACATTCCTGTCTCTGTCTTACTCGCTCTTAATACATTCCTGTCTCTCTCTTTCTCGTTCTTGATACATTCCTGTCTCTCTCTTTCTCGCTCTTAATACATTCCTGTCTCTCTCTTTCTCGTTCTTAATACATTCCTGTCTCTCTCTTTCTCGTTCTTAATACATTCCTGTCTCTCTCTTTCTCGTTCTTAATACATTCCTGTCTCTGTCTTTCTCGCTCTTAATACATTCCTGTCTCTCTCTTTCTCGCTCTTAATACATTCCTGTCTCTCTCTTTCTCGGTCTTAATACATTCCTGTCTCTCTCTTTCTCGGTCTTAATACATTCCTGTCTCTCTCTTTCTCGTTCTTAATACATTCCTGTCTCTCTTTTTCTCGCTCTTAATACATTCATCTCTTTCACTCTCTTTTAATACAGTCCTCTGTCTGTCTGTCTGTCATACATACATACACACAGACACACACAGACAGACACACAGACACACAGATGTGTGATTGACACGAGTCCTTCGTCTAGATATTATCTAGGTTTATCTTTATAGAGAGAGAACGAACTGGACAGAAAAAAGTTATTTGATGACGTAGTCGTATATATTGTGTGTGTATGTGTGTGCAGGTGTACACATGTACACATACACATGTAATTTGTATAGAACATATGTAATACACGCTTACACTGTAGACAAATAGGTAAACGAACACCCGTACTTACACATGTACATGCTCTCATAATCAGTTATGTTGGCTATGTATTTATGTAATTATGATGTGTCAGTGCTGGCAAGCTGTCAGATTCTTGTTCCATTTTGAAGCAAATTCCGTACAGCCTTCTATACACGTGTAATACTCTTATCTGTGCATGGACCAAAGGCTAATTCCTTGTAACCTACGCACGGATAACACTCTTGTGTCTGCATGTATTTAATGCAAATTCCTTACATACGTCCATGCACATATAATACTCCTACGTCAGCATGTACTTAAAGCAGATACCTTATATATATAATCTATGCACAAAGCAGATACCTTATATAAATAATCTATGCACAACGCAGATACCTTATATAAATAATCTATGCACAAAGCAGATACCTTATATAATCTATGCACAAAGCAGATACCTTATATAATCTATGCACAAAGCAGATACCTTATATAAATAATCTATGCACAAAGCAGATACCTTATATAAATAATCTATGCACAAAGCAGATACCTTATATAAATAATCTATGCACAAAGCAGATACCTTATATAAATAATCTATGCACAAAGCAGATACCTTATATAATCTATGCACAAAGCAGATACCTTAGATAATCTATGCACACATCATACTCTTTGGCGGTGTGTACTTTTGAAGGAAATTCCTGTATCCTTCTATACACGTATGATATTTTTACGTCTACGTATACATAAAAGTCCTTATACCCTTCTGTACATCATATTCTTGCAGCTGCCATAAATAAAGCGGATTCCCTGCATCTTTCTATATGATACTGTTACCTCTACCTGTACTTAAAGCACATTCTTACCTCTACCTGTACTTAAAGCACATTCTTACCTCTACCAGTACTTACAGCACATTCTTACCTCTACCTGTACTTAAAGCACATTCTTACCTCTACCTGTACTTAAAGCACATTCTTACCTCTACCTGTACTTAAAGCACATTCTTACCTCTACCTGTACTTAAAGCACATTCTTACCTCTACCAGTACTTACAGCACATTCTTACCTCTACCTGTACTTAAAGCACATTCTTACCTCTACCTGTACTTAAAGCACATTCTTACCTCTACCAGTACTTACAGCACATTCTTACCTCTACCTGTACTTAAAGCACATTCTTACCTCTACCTGTACTTAAAGCACATTCTTACCTCTACCTGTACTTAAAGCACATTCTTACCTCTACCTGTACTTAAAGCACATTCTTACCTCTACCTGTACTTAAAGCACATTCTTACCTCTACCTGTACTTAAAGCACATTCTTACCTCTACCTGTACTTAAAGCACATTCTTACCTCTACCTGTACTTAAAGCACATTCTTACCTCTACCTGTACTTAAAGCACATTCTTACCTCTACCTGTACTTAAAGCACATTCTTACCTCTACCTGTACTTAAAGCACATTCTTACCTCTACCTGTACTTAAAGCACATTCTTACCTCTACCTGTACTTAAAGCACATTCTTACCTCTACCAGTACTTACAGCAATTCCTTATATCTTATAATACTCTTTACCCCTACCTGTACTTAAAAGACATTCTTACCTATACCGGTACTTAAAGCAACAGCCTGGATGTTATAATACAGGCTGTTACATTCATTGTACCCAGAATTTTAGTTGATTTTACTGTAAATTTTGAACATCAGTTTTGTGGACGGTTCATTGTAACAAGATTTTTTTTTTAGTATATTTCATTGTATGTATGAATATGAATTTGAATATGAGTAAAACTTCTTAAAGCATAATTATTCCTTATACTTTTCTGTTCTTTCTGTGCGCGTACAACGCTTTCACACTAAGCTCAATACCTATGGTCCACGAGCCTTCTCTGTTTCTGGTCCACTCTCCTGGAACAAACTTCCTCTCTCAGTCCGTCAGCAACCTACTTTTGTCTCCTTCAAGTCCGCTCTCAAAACTCACCTTTTCTCCTCTGCATAAAATCCTGACCTCACTCAATCCCCTCTGCAGCCTGTCTCCACTCGGAGGGGAATCACATTGTAATATATATTTGTATATAATATGCTCTCTATAATTTTCCATTGCTTTTATTCTTTCTCCCCATTTATAGCCGTGTGCGTGTGTGTGTGTGCGTGGGTGCGTGTGTGTGCGTGCGTGCGTGCGTGTGTGTGCCTGCATGCGTGTGTGTGTGTCTGTTTCAGCGCTTAGATTTGATTTTATCAAGATTTTGCGCTATATAAAATTAAACAATTATTAATTAATTATTATTTCATGTCTGCATGTACTCAGACAAATTCGCTTTATCCTTCTATACACGTATCAGACTCTTACGTCTGTGTGTATTTGGCTGTTACATTCCTGCACCCTCTCCAGTACTTTCCTTCAGGAAGTTGGTGGATAGGGCAAGGGAGTGTCAACGGCCTCGCTGCTTCTTGTGATACATAGAGCCAAGGATTCAAGATCGGATGTCTCGAGTTCGGTCCCTGCCTGCGACATAGAAGGTGGTCTGTTTACTGTTGTGATCACTCTGGTGACCTTTTGTGTGTGTGTGTGTGTGTGTGTGTGTGTGTGTGTGTGTGTGTGTGTGTGTGTGTGTGTGTGTGAGTGTTTGTGTGTTTGTGTGTGTGTGTGTGTGTGTGTGAGTGTGTGTGTGTGTGTGTGTGTGTGTGTGTGTGTGTATGTGTGAGTGTTTGTGTGTTTGTGTGTGTGTTTGTGTGTGTGTTGTGTGTGTGTGTATGTGTGTGTTTGTGTGTGTGTTTGTGTGTGTGTGTTGTGTTTGTGTGTGTGTGTGTGTTTGTGTGTTGTGTGTGTGTGTTATGTGTGTGTGTTTGTGTGTGTGTGTGTGTGTTATGTGTGTGTGTGTGTGTTATGTGTGTGTGTGTTATGAGTGTGTGTGTGTGTATGTGTGTTTGTGTGCGTGTGTGTGTGTGAGTGTGTGTTTGTGTGTGTGTGTGTGTTATGTGTGTGTGTGTGTGTGTGGTGTGTGTTATGTTTGTGTTTGTGTGTGTGTGTTATGTGTGTGTGTGTGTGTGTGTGTGTGTTTGTTTGTGTGTGTGTGTGTTATGTGTTTGTGTGTGTGTTGTGTGTTTGTGTGTGTGTGTGTGTGTGTGTTGTGTTTTGTGTGTGTGTGTGTTTGTGTTTGTGTGTGTGTGTGTGTGTGTGTGTGTGTTGTGTGTGTGTGTGTGTGTGTGTGTGTGTGTTATGTGTGTGTTGTGTGTGTGTGTATGTATGTGTGTGTGTTATGTTGTGTGTGTGTGTGTGTGTGTATGTGTGTGTGTTGTGTGTGTGTGTGTGTTATGTGTTGTGTGTGTGTGTGTGTGTTATGTGTTTTGTGTGTGTGTGTTATGTGTTTGTGTGTGTGTGTGTGTGTTGTGTGTTGTTTGTGTGCGTGTGTGTGTTGTGTGTGTGTGTGTGTGTTATGTGTGTGTGTGTGTGTGTATGTGTGTGTGTGTGTATGTATGTGTGTGTGAGTATATGTGTGTGATTGTGTGTGTGTGTGTGTTTTGTGTGTATGTATGTGTGTGTGCGCGTGCGCGCACGTGTGTGTATGTGTGTATGTGTATGTGTGTGTGTGTGTGAGAGAGAGAGAGAGAGAGAGAGAGTGTGTGTTGTGTGTGTGAGGCCACATCTGGCGATGAATGTGGCCGGTTTTTTTTTAATTTTTTTTTTTATCTAGTTCCTGCTAGCTGGTATGGCGCTTGGTCGGTCAGAGGAGTTATAATCGGTCAAGTGTCCAGTCACTCTACTTGATAGTAGCGACACTGCTGCAGTGTATCGAATGTTCATCCGTCTGGTCCTATTGACGACAGGGACAGGTTGAAGACAGTTTACTGTTTCTTCCATTTCAAGATCTTGCCAGTGCATAGCATTTTGCACAGGTCAAGGAGCCCAGCCGCATAATAAACAGCAACTGTGGTCGGAGTATTCATAGATTTATCGGAATGCAATGAATTCTTCTTGAATAAACTCCACGCACATTAGCAAACAGGTGAATATGTAAGTTGGCCAACGTGCTTGTATCCATACAGGTGAAAAATAAAGATTCGTTTCATTTCATTTCAAAACTTCAGCCTGCAAGGGTGTGAAAAGATTAAAACATTCCTGAGAATTAAAAGTCCGTGTGTGTGTTGAACGGCGAGGAAAGGTGGACGAGTGGAGCCGTTAAGAGGCATAAAGGATTAGGATTATCCTTGACCTCCGTGTGTATTAGTAATATTGATCTCACATGACGTGATCAGATTCCATTTGAGCTTTCAACATGCCCCGCAAGGGAGGACATCTGTGTGTGTGTGTGTGCGTGCGTGCGTGCGTGCGTGCGCGGTGTGTGTGTGTGTGTGTGTGTGTGTGTTTGGTGTGTTGTGTGTGTGTGTGTGTGTGTGTGTGTGTGTGTGTGTGTGTGTGTGTGTGTGTGTGTGTGTGTGTGTGTGTGTGTGTGGGGTGTGTTGTGTGTGTGTGTGTTGTGTGTGTGTGTGTTGTGTGTGTGTGTGTGTGTGTGTGTGTGTGTGTGTGTGTGTGTGTGTGTGTGTGTGTGTGTTGTGTGTGTGTGTGTATGAATCGTTCAACTGTCTCCACTAAGGCAGTCTCGCGGACTCTCGGGCTGAAATAATGACGCTTGTGTCTTGTCTAGTTCAATTCCCTTATGGTTGAACAGCTCTGTGCACTTGCGCGTGTGTGTATTCGTGTCCGTGTGTGCGTGAGCAGCAAGCGATGCGTGAGTGCTTGCTTGCGTGTGTGTGCGTTGGTAGAGGTTAAGGTTTCCTCTCGCTCTGATCTGGTTCGTTTAGCTGATGTATCAAAATGTATGTGTTCGTCTGTTGGAAGGCGCTCAAACAGTTGAGGTAATGTGGAGGTAGGGGTAAAAAAGAAAGTCATTTAACATTTCAGTCTTTTTCTCATATTTTTTATCTGGTGTTTGTTTGTTTTGTAATCTTACGTTTGACAAAGGCCAGTTAGCCTAAAATTTGCGCCTGTCTTGACTTGTTGTATTAAATACGCGTTCTTATTCTTCTTTCGTGTTTTTTTCTGGTTCCTCATTGTAACAGTTTATCTCTGAACTGGAAGATAAACGATGACTCAAGGTCTCAAGTCTCGAGTTCAGTTACACCCCCATGACATAAAAGTTATGGCATGTTTGCCTCCCATCTTAATACTCCTGTTATTGTGATTTTGTCAGTGTTTCATAACTCTTCCATTGTCCCTCCTTGTTTCAAGGCCTTGTCAGCTCATAGTATTTTGTGCAGGCTTAAGGTGTCTGCCAGACATCAATGAATATGAAACCCCAGTACACACGGTTAGCAGTGGTTTTTGGCAACTTTTGGACGTACTGGGATTCGGCTTATACGTACCTACCTTTTCAGCTTAACCCTTTGACTCCCACACCCTGTCCACCAGCATCCAGCATTATCAACCATGCTAGCAAAGCAGAAACTTAACTCTTTCACTCCCACACCTTATCCATCAGCTTAACCCTTTGACTTCCACACCCTGTCCACAGGCATTCGGCATTGTCAACCATGCTGTAAAGCAGAAACTTAACCCTTTCACTGCCCTCGCCCTATCCATCCTATCCTGGAGGAAGGAAGCAGGTAGATGGGGTGAGGGAGTCAAAGAGTGAACTTTGTGCTGTTGGTGGACAGGGGGCGGGAGTCAAAAGGTTAATCAAGGCAGAGCGGGTGCGTATTGGGCCTACGGACTCTTTCCAATGCAAAGAACACAATCGACTTTGTTTGGTTGGAAAATATACGTTTGTTGTAAAGAAGGAAAATATCACACTGTTTTTGTTTGTAAAGAAGGAAAATACCACAGTTTTAAATTTAAGGAATACACCACACCATTTTGCGTTTAAGGAAAATCGTACACGATTTTGCGTAAAGGAAAATATTTCGCGATTAGCGTTTAATGAAAACACCGTACTTAAGCTTTTAAGCAAAATACCGCACACACATACCGCATACACACTTTACATTTACTGGAAATTAACGCAATATTTTCAAAGCCTTTCCTGCCTTTCGGTCTGACTGCATGGTTTCGATTCTGGGGGCGAAAACTTGGTGCGGTCTTCATTCAGCCCAGTTGTAAATGGGTACCTGGACCTTTTAAGGATTGGGGAAAATAAAGCAGTTCAGTAAAGAGGGATTTATAGCTCTCGCACAGTTCTATGTGAGTCCCACCAAATCTGCCAGCAATTCTCGGCAGACACCTTGAGCGTGCGCAAACCCTGTGCATGACAAGGTCTTGAAATGGTGAAGGGAGGAGAGGAAGAAGGGATCTATGAAACACTAAACTGATACCACCAGAATCATGGAAACACATCATTACATCCGTCATGTCCACATCATCATTGATTATCTGACACTTAGGGGCAGACGCAGCAAAAAGCAACAACAAACAACAACAACAAAACAAAAACAAAAAAAACCAACAACAAAGTTATTGTAGGAGGCTGCAACCTTGCAAAAGGTCAGAGTTTCTGATGAAACACACGCTCTCAAGTTTCATTCAATCCTGCAGAATGAGTTCTTCGGAGTCTCGAACCACTTTAAATGGCACGAACAGCAG
>JAPXFY010000014.1:5987470-5992470 GCA_030674185.1 Monoplex corrugatus | reverse complement strand
TTTGTTTCTGATCTTACGCTTGACAAAGGCCAGTTCGCCGAAAATTTGGGCCTGTCTTGTCTGGTTGTATTAAATATGCGTTCTTTTTTTGTTGTTGTTGGTTTTTGTTGTTGTTGTTGCTGGTTTCAGTAAGAAGCAGTTTACATTGTACTTTTTGTAGCTTATGATGGTAGTTTGATATGAATGAATAAATGTTTTGCTTTGTTATTGATACATTGTTGTACCCTCCTTTTTCCTCAAAGACAGTAAGCTGGTGTTGAATTTTGAATGTAAAATTGTGTATATATGTTTCAGAGGATGATCGCGCCTTCGCCTTCGTGAGAATAGTGATGGGAGACGAGCTGAGTAAGCGTGCCAAGTTCGTGCTGATCACGTGGACAGGAGAGAACGTAGGAGGTCTCAAGAGAGCGAAAATCAGCACTGACAAATCCTTCGTCAAGAACGTTATAAAGGTGTGTTTCCATTGGCAAAGATTTAGTCAAAAGCTTTGCAAAAGATGCGCTCTTATTGGCTGTAGTTGGGACAGAAGCTTTATATATGTGTTGTTATTCAATGACAAACGTTTAGTCATATGACATACATGTGTATTGTTATTCAATGACAAACGTTTAGTCATATGACATACATGTGTATTGTTATTCAATGACAAACGTTTAGTCATATGACATATATATGTGTTGTTATTCAATGACAAATGTTTAGTCATATGACGTACATATGTATTGTTATTCAATGACAAACGTTTAGTCATATGACATATATATATGTGTTGTTATTCAATGACAAACGTTTAGTCATATGACATATATATGTGTTGTTATTCAATGACAAACGTTTAGTCATATGACATATATATGTGTTGTTATTCAATGACAAATGTTTAGTCATATGACGTACATATGTATTGTTATTCAATGACAAACGTTTAGTCATATGACATATATATATGTGTTGTTATTCAATGACAAACGTTTAGTCATATGACATGTATATGTGTTGTTATTCAATGACAAATGTTTAGTCATATGACATATATATGTATTGTTATTCAATGACAAACGTTTAGTCATATGACATATATATGTGTTGTTATTCAGTGACAAACTTTTAGTCATATGACATACATATGTATTGTTATTCAATGACAAACGTTTAGTCATATGACGTTCATATGTGTTGTTATTCAATGACAAACGTTTAGTCATATGACATACATATGTGTTGTTATTCAATGACAAACGTTTAGTCATATGACATATATATGTGTTGTTATTCAATGACAAACGTTTAGTCATATGACGTTCATATGTATTGTTATTCAATGACAAACGTTTAGTCATCATCATCATGATATGCCCTGCAGCATGGTATTGGCGATCATGGCTCACCATGTGAATCTATCCCTTGTCGCTTCAAGCATATCTCCCGCCCATAGTCATATCTAGTAATATGACGATGATTTATTGACAGACTTAGTCAAAAGCTTTATAAAGATGTGATCTTCACGACAACAGTTTGGTCAAAAGCTTTCCAAAGGTGTACCGTTATTAATTTAGAAAGCTTAGTCGACAGTTTAATAAAAGTATACTGTTCATTTATTGACAAAAGTGTAGTCAAAAGCGTCATAAATGTATGGTGTTGATTTATTGACGAAAGTTGATTCATGGAGGTGTGATATTAACGACAAAAACTCGGTCAGAAATTTCATGATGGTGTTCGGTTATTTAGTGATGAAAGCCTGGTCAAAAGATTTAATCAAAAGTTTCGTAAAGGCATGGTGTTAATTCTTGATAAAAGTTCTCGCAAACGTTCCATAAATGTATGGTATTAAAGACAAAAAATCTTGTCAGAAGCTTTATAAAAGAGTTGAATATTGACATTTGGTCAAAGGTTTTATTAACATCCAATGCTGTTTATTGACAGATACTTACTTAGTCAGTTACTTTATAATGGTGTGGTGTGGTGTATTGACATACGTTTAGTCAAAAGCGTTATAAAGGTGTTCTTTATTAACAGACATTTAGTCAAAAACGTCATAAAGATGTTGTTTATTGACAGACATTTAGTCAGAAGCTTTATAAATGTGGCATTGTTTACTGACGGAAGTTTAGTCAAAAGCTTAATACAAATTGCAGTATTCTTTACTGACAGACATGTAGTAAAAAATTTATGGCTTAGTAAAGATGTATGTTGTTTATTGACAGATATTTAGTCAAAAGCTGTATAAAGGTGCAGTGTTGTTTATTGACAGACATTTATTCAAAAGCTTAATATAGGCGTAGTTTTGCTTCCAAGGCTTATATGTAACACCAAACGAAATAAGAGGGAAGCAGGGAGAATTTTAAATAGTAACTATGTAACATAACTCTTGAGAGTCAGGGGTTATCTCCCATGTGGAATTTCTCAACTCCAACACAGTTTGCGCTACCCATTCAGTATGTAACATAACTCTTGAGAGTCAGGGAGTTATCTCCCATGTGGAATTTCTCAACTCCAACACAGTGTGCGCTACCCATTCAGCTAGCATTGAGGAATGTTCTGAGCTTACAACTTCATGCTTTGTTGCTGCGTCTATGCTAGCTGAATGGGTAGCACAAACTGTGTTGGGTTTGAGAAATTCTACATGGGAGATAACTCCGTGACTCTCATGAGTTATGTTACTTAGTTAAAGGCGCAGTTGATTTCTATTGACAGACATTGTGGTAAAGGTCTTCTGTTGTTTATTGACAGACATTTAGTCAAAAGGTTTATAAAGGTACAGCGTTGTTTATTGACTGACATTTAGAAGGTTTGTAAAGGTGGTGCATTGTTTATTGCTGAGTGTTGTCGTAAACTTTTTACGTTCCATTTACGTTTCCCTTGACTGCTACCGTCGTCGAGGTGATCGGAGGGCAAAAGTCCTTTTCCATGCTAGTCTGTTGCAGCCTTTGCGAAGACTTCTGGCATAATCATGTCCATAATGTAAACCTTTAAAGGGTTAACAATGTAACAAGAAACTCTGGGAAGAGCTGGGCAGCAGAAGATCCTCTGAGGAGAAGCCCACTTGGAGCAAGCGTTTCAGTCTTAGACTTCTTACACGCTTAGAGGGCTCAGCGTCCTCTCTGTCTCTCTTTCTCTCTCTCTTTCTCTCTCTCTCTCTCTCTCTCTCTCTCTCTCTCTCTCTCTCTCTCTCTCTGTGTTGTGTTGTATGTGTGTGTGTTTGTACTGTTTGTTCTATTCCTGTAAAATGCAGTGAACATGCTTTTGACGTGGACTGTTTGTGCTATATAAGTGAAACATTATTGTTATTATTATTGTTATAATTGTTATTATTATTATTATTATTATTATTATTATTATTATTATTATTATTATTATATGTGTGATGTATAGTTATCAAACTGTCTTTTTGTTGGTGGATTGTTTCAGAGCTTTGCTGTAGAAATCACGGCCGACGATCATGAGGAAGTGAAAATGGATGTGATCAAGGACACCTTGAAAAAAGCAGGCGGGGCCAACTACGGCACGGGGGTACGCGACTAACTGATGGAACAGTCTCTCTTTGCCGCTTCCTGTGTTGTGCGCGTGCTGGACCTCTACATCTTGCCCATCTTCCGCCCTCCCTCTGAGTTATACGCACAGCATCTGTTAGTTTCTGTCTACATCAGAGCATGGACAGGAAATCTGCATCTGTTAGGAAGGATCGTATGACACAATTAGGAGTTTTGGTATACGTGACCTCCCACCACGAAATCAGTCTTAACTAGCATTTTTGGGCATTTTGAGATATACGTATCACTGGAAAGTGTACAGTCTGTTGATTATTTTGGTACTTGAATAAAGCTTGTACTCAAAAAAAAATGTAGAAGTAGTGTATGTTTAAAGTTATTAAGTTGTATGACGGCCATTTTGAGAAAACGGCCTCTAAAGTTTCTGTGTGCTCTCCTACACATTTTCCTGAAATTTCTTTATTTGGTGGCTTTGACCCAGTTTGTTTCTAATTTTGGCTGTCATTATCTGAAAGGTGCACCAAACAGCTTTCTGTCAGTATATTACATGTGCGGGTACTGTACAGGTTACGGTTCATGATAAGAGACAAAAATAGGTAGTTTTGGTAGGAAATTGCGTTCTTTCTGCTGCGATCAGTGCATTAAAATACCATTTCGAATTGATTAATAATATTTTTTCAAGAAAAAAATTCTTAGGGGGATATATTATTGCCTACAGAAATCAGTTTTGAGAAAAAGTCAAAACACCCAGATAGACCCTCAGTCACCTTTTCAACTACTAGTGCTGTTTGACTGACTGCGAGTTAAGACTGATTTCGTGGTGGGAGGTCACATACGTGAAGTTGGAGTTATTGGTATCAACAATATTTTTTTTTATCTGCATTGTGTTTGCTTTAAATGGCGTTAACTGAATAAAGTGATATAACATCCTACTACAACTAGTTTAACACAGTGTGGATTTAGACCATCAAACCGTTGCTGAGAAAAGAAACAAAGCCCAGATATCAAGGGAGACAATATCACTTTAAATTTTTCGTTGAACTGTGGGAATAAAAAGCAGCCATCATAAAAACCATGCATGCAGATGCTTTTGCGCACAGTCACGTTGATATGAAAATTACTTTTGTATGTATGCATGTATTATTCATATGTAAGTAATATTAATATCGTCTGTGGGGGAAATTATTACGGTAATGAACACCAATCTTTTTCTATGCACATTTTTTTCTGTTTTGTTCTGTTTAGTTGAGTCAGTCACTTTTTTTAAACTCTTGTCCACTAATGAAACGAAACTGTGTGATGCCATCCTTGGAAGTGCAATATGTGTGTTTCTAATCCACTTCTCCGATGAATTCCCAGGAATTATAAAAGATGTTAATTAGTTACCGTTTTCTTTGGAATATCTTTCTGTTACTTCGTATGGGGCATTGGAGTTTTCACCTCTCAGAGACTGTCGGCATACACATCAAGTTGTCTTCCTGGAATACAGTCATTTCAAAAATTGTTTTGCTT
>JAPXFY010000014.1:5967470-5977470 GCA_030674185.1 Monoplex corrugatus | reverse complement strand
TTTTTCACGTCTCCTTTTTAATTCTCTCGAAACTAAATTTGTCATAAATGATCAGGTCATCACTGAATAATAATATTTATATACAAAAGACCTAGTCAGTCTAAAATCAAATATAATTCTCGTGAAGTCTTGCACAAAGAACCTAAACCGGATTCAAATGTCAACACACAAACGCGCACGCACGCGGCGCGCGCGCGCCACACACACACACCACACACACACACACACACACACACACACATACACATACACATACACAGAGCACGCGCGCCCATGCACACAAAAACAAAGACACAACCACAGACTTACAGACAAACACACAAACACAGACCCGTGCACGCGCGCGCGCGCGCCACACACACACACACACAACACACTAAAAAGGTTTCCTTCACGCTGTAGCGATCAGTTAAAAGCAATCATTAAAGCTGAGCATTTTTGTGTAATGTTTTCTACATAGCGTCATGGTTGGTGTAGACGTCACTGACGAAAAAGAGAATGACGCAATCAATCTAACTCGAATCGAATTAACGTGAAGTGAAGTCCTCACGAAAGCAATCATATCGAAATATCTCCAATAACTGCAAGTATGAGGCAGAAGAAGCATCGTTCCAGAAAAGGTAAACTTTTTTTTCATCTAGAAACTTCAACACATTTTTCATAGGCCTAGTAGATCTAATACAATTAAACGCTGACGCTCTTCTTGATCATGATACTGGAGTTTTTATACGTCGCAGAATGCATGACTGGCATGAATATGACGGAAATGTTTGCTGTGTTAGGTATATACTTAGTAAATTACATAGCTTGTGAGAGTGTTCAGTAAACTAGATCTAACAATTATATTTCATTGTTAAAAAAAAATGAGAAGCGTCTTTGCTGTATTAATAAAAGAAATCTACTATATCATATGAATATGAATCTCAAAGCAAACAACCAGACAAACTTAAAGAAAAAAGAAAGTACTAGATCTAACAAAGAGAAATAAATGTATTCGAGATAATAAACGGGATAATTTATATGTAAGAAAATTGTAATAGATACAGTCTAAAAATTATACCGTCCAAGGCCAAATCGTTAACGTTTTTGATTGAATCAGTGGCGATGTGAGAACAGATTAAATGTGGTAAAAAGTTTCATTTTTGCCAGCGTGTAGCGAAGCAGGTTGCTGTCTCATTCAACCTTATGGTATCCGCAGACAATATTTTGTCGTCTGCCAGAAGCGGAGGACTCAAAGCTAATATCTGTCTGTCTCTCTGCCCCCCCATCCCTCCCCTTCTCTGTTTTTGTCTGTCTGTCCGTCTGCCTGTCTGTCTGTCTGTCTGCCTGCTTGTCTCTCTGTCAATCTCCTCTTTTTGTCTGTGTGTCCGTGTATTTGTGTCAGTCTGTCTGTCTGTCTGTCTTTCTCCCTTTCTCCTTCTCTTCTTCTCCGTCTGTCTGTCTGTCTTTCTCCCTCTCTCCTTCTCTTCTTCTCCGTCTGTCTGTCTGTCTGTTCGTTCTCTATTTCTCTCTCTGTTTGTATGGGATAGCTGGAATATTGTCATTAAGATGATTAAGTGTATGTGCAGAACTAAACAAACAAAAAGCGAGGGATAGGTTTAAAGATCTGCTCCGTGATTCCACCTTCGTGGATTACTTCAACATCTTCCTCAACCTCCCGGTGAGAGGCTGTTCTTCTTCCATTCACATCTTCTGACTTATCATTTGTATTTGTCAAACTGTTGGTGTTATGTCGTTCTTATTTTTTAAAGGAAGATTATATCTTACCGACCAGAGGGTGTGTGTGTGTGTGTTGTTTTTGTTTTTGTTTATTTGTGTGTGTGTGTGTGTTGTGTGTGTGTGTGTGTTGTGTGTGTGTGTGTGTGTGTGTGTGTGTGTGTGTTGTGCTGTTTTGTGTGGTGTGTGTGTGTGTGTGTGTGTGTGTGTGTGTGTGTGTGTGTGTGTGTGTGTGTGTGTGTGTGCGCGCGCGCGCGCGCGTGTGTGTGTAAGAGAGAGGGGAGAGAAATGCGCCAACACGACTTTCTGAGCTCTGTATGGGTGGATTGTTACCCAATTTTAGTCAAAGATGTTGACCCTTGAGTAAACGCGAAATCGTAAGTTTGAAGGAGAAGGGGTCAAGATCAAGGTCACACGAAGGTCAAAGTCTCGCAGAAAGTGCCTACAATCAGCACTTTTTGAGCACTTCTGACAATATAGAATTAGAAAACCCGTTTTCACGTTTGTGACAGTCTACTGTTTTCCTCGATGCACAGCAAGTTTGTTTGTTTTTTCAACTGAAGTTTCTTCAAGGTCACAGTCACCTTAAGAAGCACAAAAATATGGATTTTTTAAACTCATTTTGTGTAAAAAGGTAGATTATTAGAATGGCTTGACCATCTGTTATTTTTAATTGCATGATTATTTGTATATAGCTTGGCCATCTGTTATTTTTTTAATTGCACTATTATCTGTACCTGTGTGTCTGGCTTCCTCACTCAGCTATTGAACAATAAGGGGCATGGAATGACGGTCATGATAATGATGAGATGTAAGTGCAGGCATTAGCAGAAAGAAAAATGCGGAGGTTTGTACCCAGTACAAAGAACTACTTCATCTTTGTTTTGTCCATGTTATTTTGCAGAAAATGAAAGGGACCTACAAAACCTTGTGAATATACTAGAAATAGAAAGCAAAGGTAAGGGGTTGGAACTAATCAGAGGGAAGACTGAAGTCATGGTGATCAGTAAAAAACATGAAATCCCCTCATGCAAAATAACAGCAAATGGCACAACCTTGACACAGGTTAATAAGTTCAAATACTTGGGAACGGTCATTTCATCAGACGGCAGATGCACATCGGAAATAGCTGGCAGAATCGGCCAAGCCAAAACAGCATTCAAGAAGATGACAAGCATTCTTACCAACAAATGCCTATCAATTAACATCAGGAAGAGAGTCCTTGAATGTTATATAGAACCAATACTGTTGTACGGATGCGAGGCGTGGACAGTCAGCAAGCAAAGCCAGAGCAAGATTGAGGCAGCTGAGATGTAGTTTCTAAGAAGAATGTTGAGAGTTCCATGGACAGCAAAGAAAACAAACGAGACAGTCTTGATGGAGGCAGACACAAGTAGATCACTCATAAGGAAGATTAGGAAAAGACAGGCAACATTTATAGGCCATTTTATGAGGAAGGGGGATTTGGAGCACCTGGTCACAACGGGAAAGCTGGAGGGAAAGAGAGCACCAGGTAGACCCAGGGAGAGAATGCTGGACGGACTTGCAGAGTGGCTGGGGATGAGAAGGGTGGGGGAGATGCTAGGGGCAACGAGAGATAGAGATGGATGGAAGTCCATGGTTGCCAACGCCATGCGGCAGGGCACCTGATGATGATGATGATGACAAAAAACTTCGGTAACAAAGTGAAAGAAACACGAAGAAAATAAATCAGTTCAGTTGAAAACGGATCAATTCAAAAAGAATGTTTTCTTTTAGCGTGCCAACAGTTCTGCTGTATATGTAACAAAACATTAACAAAACAGCATTCATAGAAGTAATATTATGGAACGTTTTCTTTTGTTACCTGTGTTTAACCATAAAAACTGGAGCACACGCCAGTTGCCATGGTGTAGTGGTGAGTGCAGCGGACTACGATTGGAAGGTTGTGGGTTCGAATCTTCGTCGATCCCTTCAAAAAAAAAATCATCGAGGGGATTTTCGCCGGTTCTTACACTAGGCTCCTAACCAGAGTTTGAGCGTGCTTATGGGACTCATTAAGAAGCACTAGGCGCCACACAGACGAGTCTCATCCATTCCAGGGATGTGTCATTGAAGGTGTTGCTCAAATCTTCTGACCAACACCGCAGGTGTCTGTACCTCTCGGGCCTGGTTGACGCCAGGTTATCTTATAATAATAATAATAATAATAATAATAATAATATATTTTATTTATATAGCGCAAAATCTTGATAAAATCAAATCTAAGCGCTGAGCGTATACATGCATACATACCTACATACATATGCGTATACAGCTAATACATGCATACATACTTACGTACATAAATCTAAGCGTATACATGCATACATACATACATACATAAATCTAAGCGTATATATAATACATACATACATCATACGTACGCACATGCATACATAATAACTACAATATTTATATAGCGCAAAATGTCGACAAAATCAAATCCAAGCGCCGAAAAGACACACACGCACACACGCACGCACGCACACACACACACACGCACACACACACACACACACACACACACACCACACACACACACACACACACACACACACACACACACACGCATGGCCACAAATGGGGAGAAAGAATAAAAGCAATAAAAGCAAGAATAAAACCAATGGAAAATCACAGAGAGCACATCATATACAATTATATATTAAAACAAAGTGATTCCCCTCCGAGCGGAGACAGGCTGCAGAGGGGGGTTGAGTGAGGTTAGGATTTTATGCAGAGGAGAAAAGGTGAGTTTTGAGAGCGGACTTGAAGGAGGCAAAAGTAGGTTGCTGACGGACTGAGAGAGGAAGTTTGTTCCAGGAGAGTGGACCAGAAACAGAGAAGGCTCGTGGACCATAGGTATTGAGCTTAGTGCGTGGAAAACGAAAAGTCAGAGGATCGGAGGCAGAGCGGAGGGTACGTGGGGGAACATAGATCTCAAGTAGGCTTGACAGGTGATCGGGGGCTGCGTTATTGAGGCTTTTGTAGCACATGGTGTCTAGTTTGTACTGTATGCGCTTTGATACAGGGAGCCAGTGAAGTTGTGCCAGGAGAGGAGATATGTGGTCAGCTTTTTTCTTTTTGAGTACAAGGCGTACAGCATTGTTTTGAATGCGCTGTAGGATGTGAATGGTGGAGGCAGGAAGACCAGACAGGAGTGAATTGCAATAGTCAATGCGAGACATTATGAAGGAGAGAACGAGTTTTGCAGTTGTTTCGACAGAGAGATACTTCCTGATCAGGCTTATACGATGGAGATGACAGTAGCAAGATCTGGCAGTTTGAGAAACAAAGTTGTTCATGGACAGAGTAGAGTCAATGCAGACACCAAGGTTTTTAGCTGAATCAGAAATTGGGACTGATGTGTTACCTAATGGGAGAGAAAGAGGAGGCAGCTGGGAAAGTTTCTGACGGGTGCCAATGAGGATAGCTTCTGTCTTGTCGTCATTAAGCTGAAGTCTATTGTGTGTCATCCAGTTCTTAATGTCCGAGTAACACTCAGTGGTGCGAGTCAACAGGCGCTGTATTCATAGAGTACGGCCATGTCACGTAGTCTCAATCCTAGCTGGAACACCATAGCGTAATAATCCTCATCGCTGTCGTCATCTTCGCATTGTAGAACTGTGCCACTTCTACAATCTTTAAGGTGGCGTAAAAAATGAGTGGTTGGGCAGGTGAACAACAAACAAACAAACAAACAAACAAACAAACAAACAAACAAAAAATCCAAACCACCCTGAAACACACGTACACAGTACACAAACACAACACAACACAACACAACAGAACGCAACGCAACGCAACGCAACGCAACGCAACACAACACAACACAGCAACAGCATAACAGCACAGCACAGCACAACACAACACAACACAACACAGCACAACAACAGCTTAACACTGCACAACACACAAAAACACAACACAACACACCACAACACAACACAACACAACAGAACACAACACACACACACCACACACACACACACACACACACACACACACACACACACACACACACACACACCACACACACACACACACACACACACACCTTGCCGCTTCCTTTTAATTTTTTTCCCGTCTCTTATTCTATTCCCCTCTGTTTCCCCCCCCCCCCCTCCTCCCTAATTTCATCCTCCATGTCATTTTTTCCCGTCTAATATCACTTATAGTGAAAGACGTTAAATCAAGGAACGAACGAACACACACACACACACACACACACACACACACACACACACACACACACACACACACAACACACACACACACACACACACACAAAACACACACGTACACACACACACACACACACACACACACACACACACACACACACACACACATACATACATACATACATACACACACATACATACAGACGCCCTCGAACACAGATACATTGACACGTACACATGCATACACACACACGAACACACGCATGCACCCACAAAACACTATGGTACCAGCTTCTTTGATGTGCTGTTTCTTCGGGGACTGAATTTCAGGTGTTTGGACAACGGGTTTTATTCAAACACCATGCCAAGTTTTTCATCTTCAATCCCACCGTCGGTGCTCGTATCCACGTATGTAGCGTTTTATTTCAGTGTGTGTGTGTGTGTGTGTGTGTGTGTGTGTGTGTGTGTGTGTGTGTGTGTGTGTGTGTGTGTGTGTGTGTGTGTGTGTGTGTGTGTGTGTGTGTGTGTTAGATTTAACAAACTATTCAGAAAGTGTCTGTCACAAAACTTATGCCATGAAAAAAATGCGTTTGATATATTTTGTAAGCAGTTATTCGGAGTAAGCATAAATAGCGGAGCAGATAACTGTGATAATCGTTCAGTTCTGGAAAGAAGCACCAAAATTGGCACACATACTCCTTGGGGATTGCTCTTTTGATAAAACCCGTTAGCAACCTAAAAATTCAAGATGGCGGCCATTTTTCAAGATGGACACCACTTAATATACAGAAATATTGCATTTCGCAATAAAATCGCAAGACTTGTCCTATTTGAATGATATACATTTTTCACTATGTAGAATCCGACTTTGGAACTATGTACCTACTCACTAGCTTCCTTGTACCATAATATCAGTCCCGGAATCATAACTAGGGTAAAAAGTACCCATATCATAGGCACCATCAGTCCGATATATTATTGGATGTAGGCCTACATGTAGGCATTACGCCTATATGTGTTTGCCACTTATTGTCTTGCTGCCTGGATGAGTATACTACAACTCTTCTAAACCTCGCATCTGCAGCTGCACAGTGCCGTGCAGGTCAGACCAAAGCAGTAGCATTTGCATCGACCGCATCATTCCGACTTGCATCCACACTTGGTCAGCTGCTGGCAACTCTCTGCAATGGGTGGGAGCTCTGTCCAAACGATCTGCCACAGATCTCCTTTCTTGGTCCAGCCCCAGTTGGCAGGAGTCTGCGTTTCTGGTTGACGTACTGTTGACTGACTCAGATGCAGCCCGCCTGGTAGGCAGCACGCTTCACATGAATGGCTTCGTACGGCCTTTGCTTCCAAGCAAACATGTCCAACCTCGTATCATCGACACCTTCAGCTGTGCTGGATCTGTCGTACATCATAACCACCAACTCCTCCAAGGTCTTCATCATCCACTACCGGTGGGTACTGGCTGAGTTTGCTGAAGACACCGGAAGCCTCATCACAAACATCCCAGGTTTGCCATTCCTTTGCCACGGAATGCTGAAACGACATCGCAGACAGTGAAGACATGGATGATGAAGAAGAGCATCCCTTTGCTCTTTTCTGTAAGCAACACAAGTCATGTACAGGAACCCACCTCAGGTTCTGTTCTTGGCCAAAGGCAACCCACAACTGCTGCAGACCTAGCTCCTGAAGTGCCTGCAGAACACTGACTGCGATGACGACAACATCTGTGTCGCTGGCTTTGACCATGATGACTTTGCTGCCTGCTTCTGTTGCGTGCCTGGCATGCACAAAGATCCGCGTGTCAGCTTCTTCATGACTGCATGGTGCCACCCCAGCCAGACTGATAGTGGTTTGTTGACAGCATCTTCTTCCTTGGTCACAATGACCACATTTGGTGTGGCCACACGTGCAATCTTATCAGCCAGAAAGTTGAACAGCTCGGCTTTGTTGTCATTTTCTCTCAGGAAGTTTCGCCAGTTTGAGGGAATTTTGCCCTCCCCTGTCACCCTGCGTCTCACCCCGCGTCCTCGCTTTGATCTAGTTTCAGCTTTCAGACTAGATGGCCGGTAGACATCAAACACAATGTCTGTTCTCTTGTACTTGGCAGGGTATGCTTGTATTGTAGGAAAGACATCGAGCATTGCGCACTCTTCGAACGTCTTTGAACTCCGTGGGGGCAGACTGTTCACCAACGCTGTACCATCAATGATGATGGTGTCGGCGTGTGGCTCTGCCTCAGGGGCTGTAACTTGGCTCTCAAGAATGGTGGTGAGGTGGGATTTCTGACAGATGTGGAGCTTTCCACAATCACTGAGGACAGCAGGATGTGACTGGTTCTCATGACGGAAGAACTCCTTCAAGTCACACTCTATGCTCTGGCATGATATGAACAGCTTGGAGAACAGTTGACAGTCTGCCTTCAGCACTTTTTGATTTGAAGAGTCAACAGACGCTGGCACCTGTCGGAAAAAGTCAACCCTGTTCTTCTTGATTGGTTCATAGAAGGTGGATTCTTCTTCCCCTTCCAGTCCCTTCATAAACTCCTTGAAACGGACCTTGCCTTTCTCAAGGTGTGTGCCAATCAGCTTGGTGGCAGTTTGGTGAGCAATATCCTTTGTATCAAGCGAAAACAGGTCCCGACTCTCCTCCTGGAAAGGATTGCCCATATCTTGCATGGCTTGTGAGAGCTTTTCTACTTTATCAAGGAACACTCTTTGTGCTCGTTCTGTCTCCTCATGGTGGTGGCTGGTGTGTTCAGTACCCTCTTTGGTCCCACATGCTGCCTCATACTGTGCAACCAAGTGGCTGACTTCAGGACCAGCTATCATCCATCTTCGCAGTGCTGATGGGTCTTCAGTCACGCCGATCGCACCCCCGTCTGCCTTGATGAGCAGCGTTGGCCTGCTCGTGAGCTTGGTCAATAGCCACTGCTGAGAACTGTCGGCTCAATTTGTGTACAACAAAATTTCCACTCTGGAACTCCTGAGCCAGTTGAGGATGCTTCTGTTCCAGGGTCACCATGTCTCTGTAGAGGATAGTTTACATTGTTGTTGGCAAAGAAGTACAGTATCAGCTGAGCCAGTGACTGACAGTACAGGAAGAAGTTGCCTGCCCTGAATGATCGGATCAACAAGAGGATCACCAGTTCCATTGGCAGCACCATATACCAGAAATGAAACTGGGGACTTTGCAGTTTGCGGTGCTCACACCAAGCTTCAAAGCTAGGCACCTCTTCGGGTTGTTCATCTGTCTCTTTCGAGTAGTCCGTGTGGCTGCCTTCAGAAGCTTGTACAGACTGCATGCTGTTATCTGGTGCATCTGTCGTGTCCTAGTGATGTTCGAAGCTGTCAGAAATAAATCTGCTGTCTCAGGAGATGCTATCCCTGCCTCCACGAGGGCTCCTGTCCATCCACTGTCCTGGAGTAGAGTTCCAATGGACTTCAATGCCGCCATCTCAATATGCAAGCCTCCGAACAATTTGACAAACTTGTCCTGACCGTAGATTTCAGGCCAGTGCCACTGGATCTGCTTGGCTACTGCATGTATTGGCTGGTCAGCAGCAATGACTGGCACCTAACCGGGTTCAGAAATGCTGAGTTTCACAGCAGCGGTGCCACCAGTGTGCCTGGTTGTGCGTTGACATCCGCTCTGTTGGTACAAGGAAGCCAGTGAGTAAGTCCATGGTCCCAAATTCGGATTCTACATAGTGAAAAATGTACGATTTGACACCAGGATCATTCAAATAGGACAAATCTTTCCGATTTTATTGCGAAATGCAATATTTCTGTATATTCAATGGCGTCCATCTTGAAAAATGGCCGCCATCTTGAATTTTTAGGTGGCTAACGGGTTTTATCAAAAGAGCAATCCCCAAGGAGTATGTGTGCCAATTTTGGTGCTTCTTTCCGGAAGTGAACGATTCGCCTGAAAATGTGTTATCTGCTCCACTAAAAAGCTATGAATCTCCAATATTGTACCTGCTCACCTGGGACGATTTCATATCGGAATTTTGAAAAAAAAATCCCAGGTAGGCCTACTGGAATTCTGGTTACACGTAATAGAATCAGACTCTAGAT
>JAPXFY010000014.1:5952470-5964970 GCA_030674185.1 Monoplex corrugatus | reverse complement strand
TTTTTTATGTTTTGTTTTTATGTTTTTTTTATGTTTCCAAGCATTTGTTTTTATGTTTTGTTTTTATGTTTTGTTTTTAAGTTTCCAAGTGTTTGTTTTTATGTTTTGTTTTTATGTTTTTTTTTAAAGTTTGTTTTTCCAATGTTTGTTTTTATGTTTTGTTTTTATGTTTTTGTCTTTTAGTTTCCAAGTGTTTGTTTTTATGTTTTGTTTTTTATGTTTCCAAGCTTTGTTTTTATTTTTGTTTTTTATGTTTTGTTTTTATGTTTTGTTTTTATGTTTTGTTTTTATGTTTCCAAGTGTTTGTTTTTATGTTTTGTTTTTATGTTTCCAAGCTGTTTGTTTTTTATGTTTTGTTTTTATGTTTCCAAGTTGTTTATGTTTTTTTATGTTTTGTTTTTTATGTTTTGTTTTTATGTTTCCAAGTGTTTGTTTTTATGTTTCCAAGTGTTTGTTTTTACGTTTTGTTTTTACGTTTTGTTTTTATGTTTTGTTTTTATGTTTGTTTTTTATGTTTTGTGTTTTTATGTTTTGTTTTTATGTTTTGTTTTTATGTTTCCAGTTGTTTGTTTTTATGTTTCCAAGTTGTTTTTTTTTACGTTTTTGTTTTTTATGTTTGTTTTTATGTTTGTTTTTATGTTTCAGACGTTTTGTTTTTATGTTTTGTTTTATGTTTTGTTTTTTATGTTTTTTTGTTTAGTTTGTGTTTTTGTTTCCAAGGTGTTTATGTTTTGGTTTGTTTTTGTTTATGTTTTGTTTTTATGTTTATGTTTTAGTTTTTTGTTTTTGTGTTTTTGTTTTGTTTTATGTTTGTTTTTTGTTTATGTGTTTGTTTTTTGTTTCCATGGTTTGTTTTTATGTTTCTGAGCGTTTGTTTTTATGTTTCATGGCGTTTGTTTTTATGTTTCCATGTGTTTGTTTTTATGTTTCCATGTGTTTGTTTTTATGTTTCCATGTGTTTGTTTTTATGTTTCTGAGTTTGTTTTTATGTTTCCATGTGTTTGTTTTTATGTTTCCATGTGTTTGTTTTTATGTTTATGGTTTGTTTTTATGTTTCCATGTGTTTGTTTTTTATGTTTCCATGTGTTTGTTTTTATGTTTCCATGTGTTTGTTTTTATGTTTCCATGTGTTTGTTTTTATGTTTCCGTGTTTGTTTTTATGTTTCCATGTGTTTTTTTTATGTTTCCATGTGTTTGTTTTTATGTTTCCATGTGTTTGTTTTTATGTTTCCATGTGTTTGTTTTATGTTTCCATGTGTTTTGTTTTTTATGTTTGTTTTATGTTTCCATGTTTGTTTTTATGTTTCCATGTGTTTGTTTTTATGTTTCCATGTGTTTGTTTTTATGTTTCCATGTGTTTGTTTTTATGTTTCCATGGTTTGTTTTTATGTTTCCATGTGTTGTTTTTATGTTTCCATTGTTTGTTTTTATGTTTCCATGGTTTGTTTTATGTTTCCAGTGTTTGTTTTTATGTTTCCATGTGTTGTTTTTATGTTTCCAGTGTTTGTTTTTATGTTTCCATGTGTTTGTTTTTATGTTCCATGTGTTTGTTTTATGTTTCCATGTGTTTGTTTTATGTTCTAGCGTTTGTTTTCATGTTTCCAAGCTTTGTTTATGTTTCTGACTTGTTTTTATGTTCCAGTGTTTGTTTTATTTCTGAGCATTTTTTATGTTTCCATGTGTTTGTTTTATGTTCCACGTGTTTGTTTTATGTTTCCATTGTGTTTTATTTCCATGTTTTGTTTTATTTCCACGTTTGTTTTTATTTTCCATGGTTGTTTTCAGTTTCCAACGTTGTTTTATTTTCCAAGCTTTATCCATTGGCAAATACTCCACCCTTTATCCATTGGCAAATACTCCACCCTTAATCCATTGGCAAATACTCCACCCTTATCCATTGGCAAATACTCCACCCTTAATCCATTGGCAAATACTCCACCCTTTATCCATTGGCAAGTACTCCACCCTTTATCCATTGGCAAATACTCCACCCTTTATCCATTGGCAAATACTCCACCCTTTATCCTTCGGCAAATACTCCACCCTTTATCCATTGGCAAATACTCCACCCTTTATCCATTGGCAAGTACTCCACCCTTTATCCATTGGCAAATACTCCACCCTTTATCCATTGGCAAATACTCCACCCTTTATCCATTGGTAAGTACTCCACCCTGTATCCTTTGGAAAATACTCCACTCTTTATCCATATGGCAAATACTCCACCCTTTATCCATTGGCAAATACTCCACTCTTTATCCATTGGCAAGTACTCCACCCTTTATCCATTGGCAAGTATTCCACCCTGTATCCTTTGGAAAATACTCCACTCTTTATCCATATGGCAAATACTCCACCCTTTATCCATTGGCAAATACTCCACCCTTTATCCATTGTAAAAACTCCATCCTTTATCCATTGGCAAGTACTCCACCCTTTATCCACTGGCAAATACTCCATCCTTTATCCACTGGCAAATACTCCACCTATATCCACTGGCAAATACTCCACCTTTTATCCACTGGCAAATACTCCAGCCTTTATCCATTGGCAAATACTCCACCCTTTATCCACTGGCAAATACTCCACCCTTTATCCAGTGGCAAATACTCCACCCTTTATCCACTGGCAAATACTCCACCCTGTATCCATTGGAAAATACTCCACCCTTTATCCAGTGGCAAATACTCCACCCTTTATCCACTGGCAAATACTCCAGCCTTTATCCATTGGCAAATACTCCACCCTTTATCCACTGGCAAATACTCCACCCTTTATCCAGTGGCAAATACTCCACCCTGTATCCATTGGAAAATACTCCACCCTTTATCCAGTGGCAAATACTCCACCCTTTATCCAGTGGCAAATACTCCACCCTTAATCCATTGGCAAATACTCCACCCTTAATCCATTGGCAAATACTCCACCCTTTATCCAGTGGCAAATACTCCACCCTTTATCCAGTGGCAAATACTCCACCCTTAATCCATTGGCAAATACTCCACCCTTAATCCATTGGCAAATACTCCACCCTTTATCCAGTGGCAAATACTCCACCCTTTATCCAGTGGCAAATACTCCACCCTTTATCCAGTGGCAAATACTCCACCCTTTATCCAGTGGCAAATACTCCACCCTTTATCCATTGGCAAATACTCCACCCTTTATCCATTGGTAAGTACTCCACCCTTTATCCATTGGCAAATACTCCACCCTTTATCCATTGGCAAATACTCCACCCTTTATCCACCAGGCGGAGGTGTCTTTGCAAATCAAAACCTAGGATCTTCTGACTGTCATGGCCTTATGTATGTAGTGATAATGATGATGGTGACTGAAATAATAATGATGATAATAATAATAATAATAATAATATTATAATGAGAATAACAATGATATTGATGATAATTGTGGTGATAATGACGACGACGACGACGATAATGATAATAATGATGATAATAATAACAATAATGACGATGATGGTGATGGTGCTGCTGCTGATAATGATGCTGATGCTGATAATGACGGTGACATTTGCAGTTTTAAAATTTCTCCGTGTCATAACATTCTTGACAAAGATGATTACATAGTTGCTCAGATCCTGAAGTTCTTTCCACAAGCCTGGCACATTCTGCCCTGTCTTGCTTCTTTGGTCATTTGAATTGGACCGTATTTCTTCAGGTGTTCAATTTGTGAACTATCGGCACAAAGGGCAGTAAGCAAATGATATCAGAGTAAAACAAAACAAAACAAAACAAAAACAAAAACGACAACAACAAACAAACAAACAAACAAACAAAAAACTGGCCCTCGTCAGGATCGAACCCACGATTGCTGTGTTTTCAGCACATTCTCAATCAACAATGCATCGCATTTTGCCTCAGTATTTTCTCGCCCTCAAAAACGCTTCGTCAGTTCGTGTGTTTGAGTGTTTCCCGAATAATAGATAAACAATGAAAGCGACGACCGAGCGATAGCTTAATAATGACATTAGTGACAACAGTGATGCGGTGGTGACGACGACGATAGTGATAAAATTATAAGGATTAATAATGATGATGATAATGACAATGAATACGGTGTCAACAGCGATGACCGTGGTGATGACGCAGATGATTGTGATGATGATGATAACTACTTCGATGATGATGATGACGATCACGATGAAGATAAGATGATGATGATGAAGATAAGATGATAATGATGATGATGATGGTGATGGTGGAGGTGGTGGTGGTGGTGATGATGATGATGATGATAATAATGACAGCAGTTCTGGAATTGCCTAGGTGACGACAACGATCTCACCTCATCCCTCTTCAAAGTGTTCTGCACCAACGTGTTTGGCAGCGCAGCCGGCATGTACCTGTTCCGAGAGTACTTGCGAGGCACGTGCGGGGCGCGCGCGCTGGCCTGCTGGATGCACATGCAGGCTTTTCGGCAGGCACGCGGTCTGAATCAGCGCGAGGAGCTGTTGGACTCCATCCGCCGGCTTTACCTGCGGCCTTTGGTCGCCTTGCCTGGTCCAGGGTGTTTGATGGACATTGTGGCCACCGGTAAGTGTGTGTGTGGAGGGGAGGGGGAACAGAGGGGAGGGGGAACAGAGGGGAGGAGATCAATCAGAGGGGAGGGGGAACAGAGGGGAGAGGGAACAGAGGGGAGGGGGAACAAAGGGGAGGGGGAACAGAGGGGAGGGGGATCAGGGGGAGGGGGAACAGAGGGGAGGGGGATCAAAGGGGAAGGGGAACAGAGGGGAGGGGGATCAGAATGAAGGGGGAACAGAGGGGAGGGGGAACAGAGCGGAGGGGGAACAGAGGGGAGGGGATCAGAGGGAGGGGGAACAGAGGGGAGGGGAAACAGAGGGGGGGGATCAGAGGGGAGGGGGAACAGAGGGGAGGGGGAACAGAGGGGAGGGGGAACAGAGGGGAGAAAACATTTAAGAAGTGTCTGTCTGTGTGCGGTGAGGGTTGCGGGGAGAGGGGGGGGGGGGGAAGGGAAGGGGAGTGCGTATGTGTGCCCTTGGGTGTGTGTTAGTCAGCCTTTTGAGGAAACTGAAACTGACTTGTAAGTCAATCATCAGAAAATACTAACTTCAAAACAACTGGGAGTATTATGTTCTCATTGCGGAACTCTAAACAGCTACAAATCAAATTGGAGGTAACAGCGAAGATATCCCAAGAAGATCAAGCCATTCTAACCATCTCCCTTTTTACAGAAAATAAATCATAGAAAATCCATATTTTGTATAGATCTGTCACTGTGGTTTTGAAGAAGCTTCAGCTGCTATGAAACTTACTGTGAACCGAGGACAGCGGTAGACTGCCACAACAGCGAAAACAGGACGTAGATATTGTCAGAAGTTCCTGGTAAAATGCTGTTCACGCACCTTCCTCTAAAAGTTTTTTGTGTGTGTGGTGGTCTTTGATTTAATGTCTATTCACTAAAGTGATTTTAGACAAACAAAAAAACAAAACAAAAAAAAAGGGGGGGGGGGGAGTGAAGAGAACATTTGAAAATTGTCAATTTTGAACTTGAGAAAAGATGATCCAGAAAACAACTGTTTTGAAGAGGGGAAGGTAAAACTAACAAATAATGTTACCATAATTAACGATTTAAACAAACAAACTAACAAACAAAATTGATAAATATCTGGAAGAAACGAAGAAAAAAATAAAACTAATAATTGACTAACCATAACAGTGAACAAGTGAAATAACATTTTAAAGGTAATTCGCTATAGGACTTTTTGACAGGCTAACAAAAAATTCATACACTAATGATGATGAGGCAAATATATCAGAAACTGTACTCATAGATAGTGTTGGAATATGTCGTTTTACCTTAACGCAAGAAAGAATATGACTATGTGTTATCTTCTTTCCACACAGACATACTATGTTCTTGGTGTATTTTTTTTTGAATGCATCAAGTTTCCATCTATACATAAGGGATTGTATAATTCTGCTGGCAGGAAACTGCTTAAGTATTTTGCTAACTTCAAAGTTCATGTGACATTTATCATACTTTTTCTGTTTTAATTGGAACTGCTTCCAGACGTAGTTGTCTACTAAAGTGTAATTCTCGTGCAACGAGAGAGAAAGCTGGATATTGTTTGAATCTGGTGAGTTATTAGCTCCCCGTTTGGCAGCCCTGTCAACTTTATCATTATAACGAAAGAAACTATGAGAAAGTATCCAGCAGAAAGTAATATCAGTGCCTCTTAAAGATAAACTATGAATCAAGTGACTAATTTCCAGAATCATTTCTGATCTTGTTTGTAATTTTGATAATTCAAGAGCCTGAAGTACTGATTTTGAATCAACACAAAAAAGTGTTTGAAAAATTGTCCTAGGAAGACTTATCATAAAGTTTAAAGCCATTAACATTGCAAAGAGTTCAGCTGTAAAGACAGATTTATCAAGTCCTATGTAGAAAGATTTTTCAATTTTGAGAGCAGGTATTAAAAACGCTGAGCCTGCTTTTCTTTCAATTACTGATCCATCAGTGTAAATTTTCAAATGATCGGAATATAAGTCGTCTATATGACATTTAACCTGACTTGCCAGTAAGTTTATATTGTCTCCTTTTTTTAAATTAGTGTGGTGTACGTCAAATTGTGCTCTTTGAAGTTCCCAACTGGGTACTGGCGAAAAGGAAGGTCTTATAGATACAGGATCTACGTGTAGATCAATTCCTGAGCCTTTCATGACGTCAGATGTGTATGTTGCAAGAGTGACCTGTGAAGATATTGATTTAGCTCTTTTTGGAAAGTCGGTATCTGATCTCAGTTTAATTTCTGTTTCAGAGATGTTTTCTACGGTGGTGTGTCTTAACAAAAAATTAGTAGAAGCGACTTTCCTTTGCTCATCAAGTGGCAACAGTTTGATTTCATTATATGTGCGAAGACAGGAAGCATGCATTGGAAGACCCAGTGCAAGTTTGAAACCTTTACAATCTAAGCTCTGCAGTTTTTTTTAGTAAATATTTCGGTGCACTGAAGAAGATTTCTTGGGCATAGGTTAATTTAGATCTAACAAGCGATTTACAAAGATGAACAAGTGTTGATGAATCTTGACCCCATGCCTGTTTGCGAACTATTTTTAAGAAATTTAAACTTTTTTGAGCTTTGGTTAATAAGTATTCAATATGCTGATTCCAAGATAATTTTGCCGTAAGAAAAACTCCTAAGAATTTAATTGACTCATTAAACTGAAGAAGAGTGTCTCCCAGTTTGAAAGTGGGAATATTTACTGAGTTAGCTCCATTATTAAATAAAACTATTTTTGATTTTTCCAGAGATAGATGTAACCCATTTTCTACCATGTATCGTGCTATTTTATCAAGTTCTACATGCTTAGATACTTTACTGGGTAAGTCATGCATTAATATCATGAAAAGAAGGGGAGCTATAACGGATCCCTGAGGGATACCCATTTGAAGAATTCGTTTCGTGGAATATACATTTTCAATCCTCGTTTGAAATACTCTGTTTTCTAAGAAACACTTAACATAGTCAAAAATGTGACCTGTCAGCCCAATACTTTTAAATTTAAATAACAATCTGGAGTGCCACACTTGATCGTATGCTTTCGTTATATCAAAAAATGTAGCTAAAACACATTGACGTCTTGCAAATTGTTGTTTTATGTTAGTAGTTAGCTTTGTTAGGATTTCTACTGGTGACCTGCCTTTTCGAAATCCTGCCTGATTTACTGGTATTATTTTATTCTTTTCACAATAGTGCATCAGTCTCTTTAAGATTATTTTCTCCATTAGTTTACATACGTGTGATGTTAATGCAATTGGCCTGTAGTTTTTCAGATCGGTATTACATTTACCTGATTTTAGTACAGGAACCACTATTGTTTCTTTCCAGTTGTTGGGCATTTTCCCACTATTCCAGCATTTTTGAAATATGACATGTAGCAAAATTATAAAATTTTCTGGTAAATTTTTCAGCATCTCATTGGAAATTGCATCTAGTCCAACTGACGTTTTTTTACTTGGAAGGGACTGAATGGCATCTTTTAATTCTTGAAGTGTGACTGATGCATTTATGTAGTGAGTATTGTTAGAGGCAGGATCCTTATATACATCTTTCTTTTCTTCTCGTTCCCTATAGTCTCTACTAGAGACAGGAAGTCCTTCTACACGACAGGTCTCAGCAAACACGTCTGCAAAAGCTTCTGCTTTTTCCAATGAGCTAGGAAAAGGGTTATTTTCTAGCTTTACTGGAATTGATGGCAACTTAATCCCGTTTTTCATTAATTTTAGTTTTTCCCAAATCTTTATCATGTCTTTGTGGTCATTTACTTCACATTTACAAAAAGACGTCCAGTGTTGTTCTTTGGCTTGCTCTATGATTCTGTTACACTTAATGTTGGCACTTTTCATCGCTGTATGATTTTCAGGTGACCTGTTTGCTAAATAGATTTTGTATTTTTCTTTCTTTTCGTTCACTGCCTTTTGACAATCCTCATTCCACCAGACATTTCCATGATGTTTTCCTATTTTCGACACTGTAAGTTTTGGAATTGAAATGTTAGCAGCTCTTAACAGTGAGTTACAGAAAACTTCGTACATGTCGTTTATGTTCATTGCTTCAAATAGATCTGTTCTTGTCTTTTCAAGGATTGCCTTAAAACTGATCCAGTCTGCGTTTTTATAATTAAACTTGGGTAAACTATCTTGTGGCATGGCGTCTATTTTAGTAGTATGGTTTAGGGTAAGACGTATGGGGATGTGATCTGATCCCAACAAGTCATCCTCTGTTTGCCACGTGGCATTTGGGGCTAGGGATGGTGAGATTAAAGTGAGGTCGATAGCTGTGGGTCTGTGGGTTGGTATATCGGGGATCCGGGTAACGTGTCCGTTGTTAAGTAAATATAAATTGGAATCTACAATATTTTCGATCAACCTATTGCTTGTTATGTTTGTACAATACTTTTCCCAAAATGGGGCATGTGCATTAAAATCACCTCCAATTATCCACTTGTCGTCCTGATCTTGAAAGTGTCTTAACCATTCAGTGTTCACAGAGTCTGGGCCTCTTGGTAAGTATACAGAGGCCATATTCACAACTAACGATGAGGAAAATTTTATAATGACTGCACATGATGAAATAAATGCAGTAGATTTTGGTACTGGCGATGTTCATTCACAATAGTTCAGTCCTTCACGAACATATATAGCTGTTTGTATACGGCCACCGTCATTTACAGAGTCACATATTGGTGGATAATAAAAACCGGATATTTTAGGTAATTTGGTTTTGATGGTATTCAGCGACTGTAGAAGCATGACATGGACGTTTTTAGAAGAGAGATAGTTACTCAAATATGAGATGTTTTTAACAATGGAACGAGTGTTCCACTGAAAAATGTTGATATCACTTACTACACACGTCTTCATGAGGAACGGTTGATAAACTTTAGAACAATATGGTAAGTTTAGATAATTAAATATTCATTTAACTTGGAATCAAAAGGTACAAATAGCATAAAAACGAAGTAGGTAAACAAGTAAATAATTAAGTAAAAACAATATAGTTGAGAGCTGAACGAAGAGGAACTGAATCTGGGCTGAATCTAAAATGACCAGGGAGGGAAGAAAAACTGAGAGTGGAAGCCGGGTCTTTGTTGATGTCGTTGCCGGTTTGATCTCCTCCTCGGTTTTTCCCAGAAAAGCTGATGAATTTGCCTCCCTAAGTTTCTGGCCAGAACGCTCGTCCCTCTGGTGGTTGGATGGACGTCGTCCTGGCTGACTTGAGTGTGACTGATAGTTTGGAGATTATCATTGTTGACATAGTTGACATTTGCTGCTTTTAGGAGTCTCGCTTTTGTCATGGCATTAAGAAGCTCTCTTTTAACGTTTAGGTGTTTGTCCCTCACAGGAGCGACCTGACTGACCACTACCTTAGCTTTCGGAAATTGTGTGTTGATGATTTTCACACATATTTCTAGGTTTGTGCTACATTCAGTGGGCTCCTTTGTTTTCAAATCTGTAATCCCCACATGTAGAACAACACAGTCAGGTTCAGGTGTCAGCTCTTCTTTCGACTTTTCAATGGCTGTCTTACAGTCGTCGATGGTACGGATTTTTCTCGTCGCCACCTGAAAACCGTAAGAAGAGCCCAGTCTCTTCCATCCACTTTATTTAGGACGGAGTTTTTTTGTGTGTGTGTCTAACATCAGGAAGAGAGTTCTTGAATGTTATATAGAACCAATACTGTTGTACGGTTGTGAGGCGTGGACACTCAACAAGCAAAGCCAGAACAAGATTGAGGCAGCCGAAATGTGGTTTCTAAGAAGAATGTTGAGAGTTACATGGACAGCAAAGAAAACAAACGAGACAGTGTGATGGAGGCAGACACAAGTAGATCATTCATAAGGAAGATTAGGAAAAGACAGGCAACATTTATAGGCCATTTTACGAGGAAAGGGGATTTGGAGCACCTGGTCATAACGGGAGAAAGCTGGAGGGAAAGAGAGCACCGGGTAGACCCAGGGAGAAGATATTGGACGGACTTGCAGAGTGGCTGAAGACGAGGAGGGTGGAGGAGATGCTTGAGGCAACAAGAGATAGAGACAGATGGAAGTCCATAATCGCCAACGCCATGCGGTAGGGCACCTGATGATGATGATGAAAGGGTATACTGGAAAAGATTAGCCATTCTTAACTGCACATCAAGATCTGGTAGCAGGAAAGGGGGGAGGATGGAGGGGGAGAAAGTTAACCCCAGGAATGAAGGAGCTATGTCGTAATCTTATACACAGTCAAAGAAATCTACTATAAGTGACCTGCCAGCACGAAATCAGTCTTAACTAGCATTTTGGGTATTTTGAGATATACACATCACTGGAAAGTGTACATTCTGCTGATTATTTTGGTACTTGAATAAAGCCTGTGCTAAAAAAAAAATGTAGGAGTTATGTATGTTTAAAGTCATTCAGTTGTTTGACGGCCATTTTGAGAAAACGGCCTCTAAAGTTTTTGTGTGCTCTCCTAAACATTTTCCTTGAATTTCTTTATTTGGTGGCTTTGACCCAGTTTGTTTCTAATTTCATGTTATTATCTGAAAGGTGCACCAAAGAGCTTTCTGTCAGTATATTACATGTGCGGGTACTGTACAGGTTATGGTTCATAATAAGAGACAAAAACAGGTTCTTTTGGTAGGAAATTGGGTTATTTTCTGCTGTGATCAGTTTATCAAAATACCTTTTTATATTGATTAATAATATTTTTTCAAGAAAAAAATTTATGTGGGGGATAGATTATAGTCTACAGAAATCAATTTTGAGAAAAAGTCAAAACACCCCAGACAGACCCTCAGTCATCTTTTCAGCTCCTAGTGCTGTTCGACTGACTGCGAGTTAAGACTGAATTGGTGGTGGGAGGTCTTTCATTAAGTTTACTGCAACTTTACCAAAGAAATATATTTGACAACGCTAATACCAACATTATTGTGAATGGAAATGGGAATTACACTGACAAGTTTACATCAATAGCCATAGCAAAAAATGCAGTTAGATCTATCTTGGATTTTGTATAAGGGCATGACCGTAATCGGTCCTAGGCCTAACGGCTGCCCCACCTCAAACCCTCCCCTTTTTTGTTTTTCTTCCCAGTGCTTGTGGAGAGAGGAGTAGTGGAATCAGTTGTGAGCGAGCTGTCATAATGTCAGCTATCATGTTTGTTTTGTTTGTATATGAGTATATATTTGTGACCTCCCACCACCAATTCAGTCTTAACTCGCAGTCAGTCGAACAGCACCAGGAGCTGAAAAGGTGACTGAGGGTCTACTTGGGGTGTTTTGACTTTTTCTCAAAATTGATTTCTGTGGTTTATAATCTATCCCCCACAGAATTGTTTTTCTTGAAAAAATAATGTTAATCCATTTAAAATGGTATTTTAATGCACTGATCGCAACAGAAAGATCGCAGTTTCCTACCACAAAAGTACCTATTTTTGTCTCTTATTATGAACCATAACCTGTACAGTACCTCCATATGTAATATACTGACAGAAAGCTCTTTGGTGCACTTTTCAGATAAATGACTGCTAAAATTAGAAACAAACTGAGTCAATGCCACCAAATAAAAAATTTTAAGGAAAATGTGTAGGGGAGTACATAAAAACTTTAGAGGCCGTTTTCTCAAAATGGCCGTCATACAATTTAATGACTTTAAACATACATAACTTCTACATTTTTCTAAGTACAATGTTTATTCAAGTACCAAAATAATCAGCAGAATGCACACTTTCCAGTGATATGTATATCTCAAAATACCCAAAATGCTAGTTAAGACTGATTTCGTCCCGGCAGGTCACATATGTACTTTCACTCTGTCACCCTGTGTCGCCAGCTGCAGCAACTTTACCTGTACCCATTTACTTCCTCATCCTATCCACCAGCAAATTAAGTGTTCACCTTGCTAATAACGCTGATAACTGCAAGAAGCTGACAGACAGGATGAGGGAGTGAAAGCGTCTAGTTTCCG
>JAPXFY010000014.1:5922470-5947470 GCA_030674185.1 Monoplex corrugatus | reverse complement strand
GTACGTGTATTTTTAATTTTTGAAATGTAGTTCGAAACTGTCTTACACGGCCACTGTTAGTCCCTCGTAAACTGTCATCATCATCATCAGGTGCCTTGCCGCATGGCGTTGGCGATTATAGGCTTCCATCTGTCTCTATCTCTTGTTGCCTCAAGCATCTCTTCCACCCTCCTTGTCTTCAGCCACTCTGCAAGTCCGTCTAGCATCTTCTCCCTGGGTCTACCCGGTGCTCTCTTTCCCTCCAGCTTTCCCGTTGTGACCAGGTGCTCCAATTCCCCTTTTCCTCATGAAATGGCCTGTAAATGTTGCCTGTTTTTTCCTAATCTTCCTTATGAATGATCGTAAACTGTAGCCTTATAAACCGTTTTGTATCACCACTGTTGTTAATTTCTCGACTTTGGAACACTTTTGACATTTTTCACATCACCATTGTTGATGTTATGATTTGGAAGCTTTGTTCTTTTTTTTTTATTATTCGAAATGCCTACTACAACTGTAAACACGCTACTTAACCGTTTCGCTCCTCCACCCTATCGGCAGTTTCCTGCAGGTTTTTATTATTTTTAGAATTCCATCGGATGCGTATATGGGTGTTGTTTTGTCCACGCTGTGTAGGCAGTGTGTGTCTGCGCAGTCTGTGAACTTGGTCTTTAGCGGGTGTGCATGCTGTGTGTTTTTTGCGTTTTCATAAGACATCGGACACTGACATTTCTTAGCAGACTTTCAGCGTGCATATTTGAGGCTCTGCGTGCGTATAAACACGAAAGGGACTGAAGCACTAGCAGGCCTGCACACATGTTGACCTGCCAGATTGAAAATATCTCCAGTTTGTACCCACCAGGTGGGAGATACACAGACCTGACTGCAAGACCGACGACATCTGACCCATTTGACTATCGAGTTCGTTTAAAGTTTTTAAAAGATTTAAAAGGAACAAGCAAGCAAACAAACAAGCAAACAAACAAACAAACTAACAAGCAAACAAACAAGCAAGCAAACAAACAAGCAAAATTTAAAAGGAAACAAACAAACAAACAATATTCAAAAAGAAAGAGAGAAACAAACAAACAAACAAATAAATAAACAAACAAACACAACACTACTAAAATAAGAAAATATAAAAAACAAACAAACAAACAAACAGACAGAGAGCGTAAGGAAACAAGAACAATACTAAACAAACCCACTGTTTCATATCATCATCATCAGGTGCCCTGCCGCATGGCGTTGGCGACCATGGACTTCCATCCATCTCTATCTCTCGTTGCCCCTAGCATCTCCCCCACCCTCCTCATCCCCAGCAAATCCGTCCAGCATTCTCTCCCTGGGTCTACCTGGTGCTCTCTTTCCCTCCAGCTTTCCCGTTGTGACCAGGTGCTCCAAATCCCCCTTTCCTCATAAAATGGCCTATAAATGTTGCCTGTCTTTTCCTAATCTTCCTTATGAGTGATCTGCTTGTTTCATATGTGACGCAGAAAAGCCATCTTCCATGGACACCGCGAGCATAAATCCACAGCCCCACAACGCCTCGTCCCTGCAATCTCACTGGGATGAGACAGACGACCTGCAGAACGAGTCTTCTGACCTCTCCGCCTTCCAGTCAGAACCCACCCAGTATGGGCAACCCACCCCTAACGATTTGCTGACTTTGTGTGGAGGTATAGTATTTCTGCATGCGCAAGCGCGCGACTCCTGCACCTGTACATTGGTAATTACATAAAGAGAGAGAGAGAGAGATAGAGAGAGAAATTGAAACTGAAGAAACTGAAACTGAAACTAAAACTGAAAATGTTTATTGCCATTGACATTTTTGTCCTTGTGGCAAGGAGCATAAAACAAAGTCATTAAATTTTACGGCGACGTTTTCGCGAAATAAAGATCTATAGATATAGTCATGGCTGACATTACATCCATTTACTTTTTTTTTCCTAATGATAAAGAAAAAATTGAAGGAAAAAAGTTGAACAAAAATTTGAACAAAAAGTTGAAGAAACCATCAGAGAAGAGAGAGAGAGAGAGAGAGAGAGAGAGGAGAGAGAGAGAGAGAGAGTAAGAGAGAGTAAGAAATGTGATAGGAAGGATTAACACAACATTGCTCAGATTTATTATAAATTTCCCAGTTGTTGTTTTTTAATACAACACTGCTCAGATTTATTTATAAATTTCACAGTCGATGTTTTCCGATTGAAGAATGTTAGAGCGTACTCCTCTGACGTAACGTAACTGTGCTGGTATTCTGTGTGAAATGGATTAAATGTTGCATATCATGATAAAGTGAAATGTTGTTTGATTCCCAGTTATAAACCAGATACGTTGCTTGTTTCCTTAAAGGGTTTGGTCTCGATGAGAATTCACCAACACCAGGTACCACTGGTACTGTGCTGAGTCATCACTCACAACAGGATTTGACCGGCATATCGAGTCACTACTCAGAGCAGGATTATGTAAGAACTTCTGACACTGAGGTGGATTCTCAGTATCCAAAAGAAATTTACCAACAGAGCACGTTCCCTGACGAAAATGTTGATAGGCAGCATGACGAGGCGTATGGTGACACGATGCAGTCACCAGAGAACATTGTCAGCCAGAGCGAGCAGGTAGATGACCTCCCAGTGGAATTTTCTTCATAACAGCTTCCAACCTCTCGCAAGAACAGTCAGGCAACAATCAGGACGACAATGTCAACGCCATGATGTTGGGGGCTGGAACAAGTACAGCTCCCAGCGCTGAAGTGCTCGCTACTGGTGGTAATCCGGATACCAAATTGGGTGACAATGATGTTTTGCGTGACCCAATGGATGGGTTTATGACACTGTGTTTTAAGATGGGTAAGTCCTTTATAGTCCACGTCGTTTAGATGGGACAGAAAGTATCAGGAGGATTCCTACCGAACAATCCACAGAAATTGACTTAGTTGAATCGTCAGAATCACAACAGGGATTGAACCTGGAAGTGAATTTTGACACTGTGTATGAGTCAACCACTGACAGTGATTCTTCAGGCTTGGATAGACATGGATTCACACGGGGCAGAACAATCGATATCAAAGGCACAAGATTTCGGTTGTACCCGACATCTTCGAGCTCAGCTGGCCAAGACGATTTTAGTGATGGCACTGGCAAGAGAAAAGGGGGGCCTGCCAGGTATAGGAGGGAAGACTCTGACTTGGGAGAGAATGACTCCAGCACGACATCCACTAACGTTTACAGCAGTCCCTCATTACCAAGCACAGACACAGAATTGGGCGGATCACTATATTTCGATAGAGCCAATGCAGTCTGGGAGTTTTCTTATCAACCAGGTTGTCAGATAGGGGACGAAGTCAAAACATATTCTCACAACCGTCCGTCGGTATCTTCATCAGGGGGTGATATAGTTCAAGCATTTTGCCAAGCTGTGAGAAGACGACTTTCCAATCCAGAGACAGTGATTCTGTTTCATTCACAAACTTGACGCAAGTACAAAACCAAAATGAAAGTAGCCAGAGTGGATCTGAATTATGTAGTTCCGTTCCATCAAAAACAACGACGATTCCTGGTGAATATGAGAGTGTAAGTTCTTCCCACCCTGACAGTATTGTTCCCGATCATTCACGTGGTACACAATTATCATCAAGGCGTACCACGCTATCTTCTGAATCTGATAACACTCTTGGTAAGAAGGATATGGAAAGTACTTCAAGCTTTTCCCATCAAGTGTCTCCGCATAAAATGAGAACTGACAGTCTTGACGATACGGCCAGCCTGGATAGTCCAGGCACTTCTAATATGAACCAGAGCACAAGATCTGACTCACAGCGATACCCTAGAGACTGTGACACAGTTCAGACACCTAGAGACGTAGCCCTTAGACAGGACTATTCCCACACCAATCAGATTGATGTCATCATGGATCGCACATCTTGAACAAACGGGCCAGATACCTAGCACGTCCAACTCGCAGTCTGAAGACACCGAAGTATTCAGCCCACGGTTTCAGCCTGAAGAGCCCAAGTCCAGTTCAGACAGAAGTAATTCCACAAACAAGCCAAATGATGGCACATCCACAAACCGAAATAGCAAACCGAAGATGCCGGAAACTATACCTGAAGAAACACAAGAAACCAGAAGACAAGGGTCTGCAGTTGGGTCAAGAGGACAAAGTACCCGGCGTGAAAGAGAAGCTGCTGTTTACAGGGTAAAAAATGCTTTACGTCGCTCTGGCAGCTTCAGCCATGGTGGTACGCTGGACAGTCGTGAAGGTCGTGATGAGAATTTGTCCTCCGCCAGCAGCAGCAGCAGCAGCAGCAGCATCAGTATCAGCAGTTTGCTGTGGGATAGTGACAGCGACACCATTGTCAACGATTCATCCCCACCCGATACCCCAAAACAAAAACCCGCACTGGTAAAACGCCCTCGCCCTAGAGACCCCATTTCATCCTCTTCATCATCTCAGATGATGGGTACTGAAGTTTCGATTCCATGCGTCAACACCGGTCAGCGAAGACTGCCGACCATGCAGAGACACTCTGAGGACCTCGTCTCTTCCTTCAATGAGCTGACCGTCAGCAGTGCATCCTCCACATCTTACTCCTCACTGAGCGAGGTGACAGAGAATAACATCAACTTCAACACCAACACCAACAGCAACAAAACCACTACCACTACTAGAGCAAAGAACAAAACACGAAGCCCGAAGAAAAAGGGCAAAACCACAAAGAGTCCAGACAAAACCCGGAAAGTCCACAAGGACGCGAAGAGTCTGAACAAATCCGGGAAAACTGGCAGAAAGAAGATGGCCAAAATGACAGGAAACATTGCCATGATGAACAAACTCTTTGGTCGCATCCGCAGCGTCTTTAGCGACTCCTCCAGCTCCTCCTCTGTGCCAGAGAGTGTGGAAGAGGGAGAAGAAGGGAAGGAGAAGACAGAGGTGCCGCAACAGGAGGTAATAGAAGAAGAGGAAGAAACAGAAGAGGATCTAAAACTGGGCACCATTGCCAATTTGACCAAGGTAGCTATGCGAGACATGGCCCTGAAGCACGAGGAGGTGGCTCACCTCAACAGCCTGCTACTCCACTTCATCTTTGGCGCTCGCGACGTTGAACAAGAGGACGCTAAAACTGACAGGTAAGTTCTTGTTAGCACATATCGACCAAAGGACATCATTCTTGAGAGTCACGTAGGAATTATCTCCCATGTTGTGAACTTCTCAAATCTAACAGTTTGCGCTACCCATTCAGCTAGCATAGAAGCAGATACAAAGCACAAAAACCGTAAGCTCAGAACATTCTTCATTATATTATTATAATTGTTATTATTATTATATTATAGAAAATTCTCCCTGCATCCCTCTTATTTCTTTGTTGTTAGCATACTTTGTCGATACGCATTCATGTTTGGTGTTGTTTAGCAGTGACTTTTTTTGTTTTCATTATCTTGTTTTTGTTTGACTGATGAATTGATTGATTATTGATTGGTTGATTTAATCAATTGATCTCGTTTGAATTTTATGTGTGCGAGTTCTTTTTTGTTTTGTTTTTTGTTTCGTTCATGGGCTGCAAGTCGATATGAAAGTTGTCTTGCATGTGTATGACCGTAAGGCTGTCATACTCCTTTGGGGGGGGGGGGGGGGTATGCATTCTGAACATGTTCATGTTTCCTAAGCCATTGAATACTTACATGGCTTATATCATAGTTAACGTGCATTTTTGATGGAGTTCAGACAGTGAGAAGTCTGCAATATGTTGGTATAGAGATTAGAAAACTCTACCGTTTACCCACCAGATGGTTAACAAAGCAGCTTCGAACCCAGACTCTGCAACTGGAAGTCCAGTGTCCTATCCAGTCGACTGTCATATCTGTCGCAGTGGTGTTTTTATTGTAGTTTTGCGTCTGATTGAAGTGTGCATTTGTCTTTTCTCGTTTTCTCTTTTGTCTGTCCTTCCCATAGACATCCTGTATACTTCACATAACAAGTCTCTCATCGATTGCAGTTTCTTTTCTTCTTTTTTTTTTTTTTTTTACCAATAAGAAGCTTAATGTAGAGTCATGGTATAAGCATGGCTGCCAGCAGTGTATTTCGCACATGCAGTGTCTGTTAGTACCGACAGTGACACAGATAATTCCATGGAGTGCAGCGAAGTCCGACAGAAACTAAAGAAGATCCACCACATCAAACAGAAAGAATGCCTATACATCAACGCCGCCAGGCAGCCAACTCAGAATTTTGCACAGAACTCAACGACTAAATAGACCAGCCATTTAAAGTAAATGCAGCCATAACCATATAGAGATGGCAATTCATTCATGACACCAACACCGCTTTGTCATCCCTTGAGAAGAAGGAGGGGGAAAATCAAAATTGATCCTGGGCTGACCTGTGAGAGACTGAACCTGTCATCAATGCCAAAAGAGTAACTCTGATTAACTACAAAAGAGAATCGTCAGCAAAAAACAAAAAAACTCACAGCTAGGCAGTGCACAAACGACTACTAGCAGACTTTGTTTTGGTGGTTCTGAAGAGGCTGCAAACAGTAGCAGATTGCGTCAACGATCAGCATAACTTACTCACACAGCTACAGGAGAAGAACTGGGAACAGAGACAGCCTTTATACGTTGCCTTCGTCGACCTGACAAAAGCTTTTGACCTGGTTAGCAGGTGAGATCTCTGCAGTCCTGGAGAAGATCGAATGAGCACTGACTCTGCTAAATCTCGTATCTTTCCGTGACAGCATGCAAGGGACAGTGCAGTTTGACACATCATATTCAGAGTTATTCACCATTCAAAGTGGAGTGAAGCAGGGCTGCGACTTTACACTGATGGTGTTTGGGATCTTCTTCTCCCTCATACTGTCGTACGCTTTCAGGGTATCTGATGACGGCAAGCTCTGCAACCTTGCACACTTCAGAGCAATGATCAAAGTGTGTCAGATCCTGATCGGGAGATACTTTTCGCTGATGATGCCACCTTGACATTTCACACAAACCTGTTTTCCAGAGGCTAGTCAGCTACCCAGGCGCAGGCATGCCAAGAGTTTGACATCATTATCAGTCTGAAGAAGAAACAGATTATGGGGCAGAACGTCAACGAAGACCCCACCATCAGCATTGGCAATCACGCTCCTCAGCTGACCGGTGAATTCACTTACGTATGATCAACAGTCTTCAGCAACCTGTCGCTCGACCCAGAGCTCAACAGGCAGACAGAGAAAGCTGTTGCTGCCTAGTTAGGCTGCTCAAGAGAGTGTGGGAAAATCAGTTTACCACAGCCACCAGGACTGGAGTGTACAGAGCCTGCACACTGAGTACTCTTCTTTATGGCAGCGAGAGCGCCAGGAGCATTGTCTCTATAGCTTCCATCCGTGGTGCTTGCACCAGATTCCTGGCATTTCATGGAGATACCTGCAGCAAAACAAGGACGTTCTGGACCAGGTCAGTTTGCCAAGCATGTATACCCTCGTCACACATAGACTACTCTGCTGGCTTGGCCATGTTGGCCACATGCAGGATGGCCACATCCTGAAAGATATATTATACAGAGTTCACTTTGACACACATTGCTGCAATGTAGGGACGTTTGCAAATGTGATCTGAAGTCTGCTGATATCAGTGTGGACGCTTGGGAAGAGACTGCTATAAGTTATTGTGCCTGTTGACAGGCTGTATGTGCTGGCATCGCCATTGTAGAAGAAAAATGAACTCGACTGTGGTCAGTTAAGAGAGAGAGTGGAGGAAAGCTGCTACAGTGACCACTTAGCCACAGCCATCAGTCTTTACGTGTGTCAGCTGTGTCACGGACAGCCACTCAAAAATGGGCTTGTTCAGCCACAGCCAACGCTGTTCCACACTCAAACTTAATATAGTTAAAGACTAAGCTGGCGATAGAGCAGCTATATACTATTGACTTTTATCACAGACTATATCTATATATGAACTGCATACATCATTTTTAGAAGTACATGCATTTTTTTTGTAATAAGGCCCGTAGGGTGTTCTTAATGTTTGTGTCTCCTCACTGGTAAGCAGTTTTTAAATAATGATAAGAATATACTGTACAAGACAAGCAACAAATATATAAAAATAGATAAATGCATTCATGTACAAAGTAAAGAACGCTTACATGACTGTTTCTTTTGAATAGAGTGATATAGAGAAGAAATATTAACAGAGTGAAGACTGAATGGTGTCACAAAAGGCAGTTCTATTCCCACAGACGCACATTGTGCCTGCTGGCCTGTGACACCTGTGCTGGTTTTCCCCTGCGGAAATACCTGGTGTCCCGTGGGCAGGATTTCCATAAGGACTACCTTGACTTCTGGTCTGCCATGAGGCGATACGTTCAGGTGAGTTATTCCTCGTTGTTTATCTTCATTTTCTCTGCTTTCCTGACTATGCCTGACTATCTCTGAAGGAGTAAGATGGTTACTCATAGAGTTCCATCCGAGATGTTCGTTGAATTTTCCATGACCAAGTTATGAAGGCTTTTGACTTCATTTGGCTTTCAAGAAGATGACAAGCATTCTTACCAACAAATGCCTATCAATTAACATCAGGAAGAGAGTTCTTGAATGTTATATAGAACCAATACTGTTGTACGGATGTGAGGCGTGGACAGTCAACAAGCAAAGCCAGAACAAGATTGAGGCAGCCGAGATGTGATTTCTAAGAAGAATGTTGAGAGTTCCATGGACAGCAAAGCAAACAAACGAGACAATCTTGATTTAGGCAGACACAAGTAGATCACTAATAAGGAAGATTAGGAAAAGACAGGCAACATTTATAGGCCATTTTATGAGAAAGGGGGATTTGGAGCACCAGGTCACAACGGGAAAGCTGGAGGGAAAGAGAGCTCCAGGTAGACCCAGGGAGAAAATGCTGGACGGACTTGCGGAGTGGCTGAAGACGGGGAGGGTGAGGAGATGCTTGGGGCAACAAGAGATGGAGACAGATGGAAGTCCATGATAGCCAACACCATGCGACAGGGCACCTGATGATGATGATGATGAGTCACAGCACGCCAATCTGGCGTTCGAGTTACCCTACGGACCTCCTCTACCCAGTCCATCGGACCTGCCTTAAGTCAGTCAGTCAGTCAGTCTACAGATTCACTCCTTGGATCTTTGGAGTGTTGGCTGCCCGCACTGTTCTCTAAGTCTCCTCCACATCTGTCTTTCCTCAACCAGGTTGAACATCTCTGGGCTGTTACGACCTGTCCACTCCGTCATGATCGCGATCTTCCCCTTCCTATTTTGCCTTCGGTTTTTCCCTGAATGACATATTTTGTGACAATGTGCATGTTTTTGATTCTGCACACACACCCAAAGAAGGTCAATTTCTTTTTAAGGATGACCTGTAACGTTTTCTATCGAGTATGCTCTTGTCACTTCTCTTGTCTATCCAGATCAGCCCAAAGAGACGTCCATAGAACCACATTTCAGTTGAATCTATTTTCTGTAGGTTTTTCTTTTTGAGGGTCCGTCCTTCAGCTTCGTATGTCATGAATGCCCAAACCAGACATCTCGTTGTTTCCTTTCTTTTTTGTTTTGTTTTTGTTTGTTCATTGCACTCAGGAAGGTTACCTTTGTGCTCACCTTTTTTGATTTTTTTTCGTCCCACTTTCTACGCCACTTTAATGGCCACAGAAGCTGAAACAGTTTTTATTATGCGATGATGATGTCGATGTGGATGAAAATCATGATGCTATGGAGTTCCATCTAGGATTGAGACTGCGTGACAGGGCTGTACTCTACGCTTGATATATCCTGGCGTCAACCAGGCCCGAGAGATACAGACACCTGCGGTGTTGCTCAGAAGATTTGAGCAATACCCGCAATGACGCATCCTGAAGTGGACGACACGCGACTGTGTGGTTCCAGTCTTCCCAGTGAGCTCATAGCACGCCCAACTCTGGGTAGGAGCCGGTTAGAGCCGAAAAATCCCACATTGATTTTTGAAGGTACTGATGGGGATTCGAATCCACAACCTTCCAGTCGGTAGTCTGTTGCGTTAACCACTACACCACGGCGACTGGTTGTTATTTCCATTTTTAGTTTCGTGTCTATCGTTTGAACTTTCCAGACGTTTGTGAGGTCTGTCATCCGTTTCTTTGCCTTGCCAATTCTGGCGTTGATGTCGGTGGGACAGTCTGTCTCATTGGATTCGATCGATCCTAAATATTTGAACTGGTGAACTTCTTCCACTTTATATCTTGACCTATGTAGATGGTACCAAAGAAATAAGAGGGAAGCAGGGAGAATTTTCATAATATTAATCAGAGAACATAACTCTTGAGAGTCACGTAGGAATTATCTCCCATGTTGTAGAACTTCTCAAATCTAACACAGTATGAGCTACCCATTCAGCTAGCATAGAAGCAGATACAAAGCACAAAAACCGTAAGCTCAGGACTGTTCTGAGCTTACGGTTTTTGTGCTTTGTATCTGCTTCTATGCTAGCTGAATGGGTAGCGCAAACTGTGTTAGATCTGAGAAGTTCTACACTCTGTAGATGGATTTCTCTGGACCCCGGCCAGTGTGTAAAAATTCGGTTTTCCCCGATCTTATTCAAGACCTTTATCATAGATGATGCCTTTTGGTGATCGTTTGTGCAGGGATCTTAATTAAGAAGTGGTCCATACTCGTCTCCGGCCCGTATTCGTTGATCTGTACAGTTTGGTTGAACTCACCAGGAACTGTCGATTCCACTGTCAAAGCTTCCAGGATAATTGAAAAATAAAAGCCGACCCGCCCAGTTAAATGATGGATAATTGGGACGGATTGTGGTTAATTGTGATATAATTATTGACGCTGCTGTTGGAAACAGTTGATAACTGTTGTTGTGACTTGTTTTCATTTGTGTTAGTGTTTATGTTGTTAGTGATGGTTTGGATATTCTGTTGTGTGTGTCAGTCTGTCTGTCTGTCTGTCTATCTCTGTCTCTCTGTCTCTCTCTCTCTTCTCTCTCTCCCTCTGTGTGTGTCTCTCTCTCTGTATCTTTCTCTGTCCCTTGTTTTTTTACTCTCTCTTTCTCTGTCTCTCTCTTAGTCTCTTTCTCTCTCTCTCCCTCTCTCTGTGTCTCTCTCTGTCTCTCTGTTTCTCTCTCTCTCTCTCTGTTTCTCTCCTTATCTTTCCTTTTCAGTACCATTTGTTGTTCTTAACTCCTCTCTGTCTGTCTGCTGTCTGTCTGTCTGTCTCTTTTTCTCTGCCTGTGTCTCTCCCTGTCTGTTCTGTCTGTCTCTGTTTCTGTCTCTCTGTCTCTCTTTGTCTCTCTCTCTTCCATCCTGTCCTTCCTTTTAACATATTCGCTTTTTCATTTCTTGTTTCCCGCACCCCCCTCTCTGAAGTAGGAAAAGAAACTCCGTATTTCATGTGCAAACACAAACCTATGTCATGTGTCTCACCAGCTTAGGGATCTGGCCACGGTGGATCAAACAACCATAGGTCGTGAAAACTGCACGGAGATCAGCCGACTGCTGGAACAGCAAGTACAGTACGTGGCACAAAACTACCTCAACCAGACGACAAAAAACGAGGGTCTCCTCAACCTCCGCATCAGGCATCAGCTCCTGGACGACCTGCAGAACAAACGTCAGACCACGCTGGTCAATGCTACACTGGACGTCGTGTCTAACGTGAGTTGTTTGGTAGAACCGTGGACTCAGGGTCTGATGATTGTGACCTGCCACCACGAAATCAGTCTTAACTAGCATTTTGGGTATTTTGAGATATACATATCACTGGAAAGTGTACATTCTGCTGATTATTTTGGTACTTGAATAAAGCTTGTACTCAAAAAAATGTAGAAGTTATGTATGTTTAAATTCATTAAGTTGTATGACGGGCATTTTGAGAAAACGGCCTCTAAAGTTTTTATGTACTGTCCTAAACATTTTCCTTAAATTTCTTTATTTGGTGGCTTTGACCGGGTTTGTTTCTAATTGTAGCTATCATTATCTGAAAGGTGCACCAAAGAGCTTTCTGTCAGTATATTACACGTGGAGGTACTGTACTGGTTACGGTTCATAATAAGAGACAAAAGTATGTACTTTTGGTAGGAAATTGCATTCTTTCTGCTGCGATCAGTGCATTAAAATACCATTTTAAGTTGATTAATAATATTTTTTTCAAGAAGAACATTTCTGTGGGGGATAGATTATAGTCCACAGAAATCAATTTTGAGAAAAAGTCTAAACACCCCAGACAGACCGTCAGTCATCTTTTCAGCTCCTAGTGCTGTTAGACTGACGTGCGAGTTAAGACTGATTTCGTGGTGGGAGGTCACATATCTCAGTTCAACCCCAGCCCACAACATTACAAACTGGCCAGTCCGCTGACCATCATAAAGTTTTCAACAATCTAGTGATGTCAGTTTGGTGTTTCAAAGGTCCGGTTCTTCCCCTTCCTTTCCCAGGTCAAGACCTTGTCAGCGCATGCGGTTTTATGCAGTTCCAAGCAGCCTGCCAAATAATTACTGACAGGTTTGGGTGAAGCGCTTATGGAATTGCCCGAGTCCGACGAGTTCCATATGAGTTTAGAGTTTTTGAAGTTTGTTCAACAGCGATTCATTGCAGTCGGACAATTCCATATGCGACCCTTCTAAATTTGCCAGCAGTTATCTGACAGACTCCCAGAGCCTGAGCAAAAACATGTGCGCTGGCATGGTCTTGAAATGAGGAGGGGAGAGAGTGACCTGTAAAACATTAAAACTGATACCATCAGAATGACATAAACATTAAGATGGGCAGCGAACAGCCAAATTTTAATATTGCGGGCTGGCAATGTACTGGAGAAATCCGATCTTGAGTCCAGGGCACTATCAGAAGAACTGTACAAAGTCGGAACTCTGTTCGTTGCTGCAGATGTGGTCAAGAAGGCAAAATGGCTATCCGTCATAAATAATTTTCACGAAGTAGGCTATCATGCGTGTCTTCCCAAATATTCATTTTTTCTCTTTTTGTTGTGGTGTTTATCATTGATAATAAGCAAGATGACCAGTTGTAACTGCTTTTAAAAGTTTCTCATGTGTTGTTTGCCGCAGGTACTAAGCATTCCAGTCACGCAGTTCATTCTTCACGATCTGCACCTATTCCATACAGTTGTGGTAAGTAGGCTGTCTTGATGCTGTGGTGAATGTTATGATCGTAGTGTTTCAGTGTTTAACTTTCTTTATCTTTTTAAATGCTTTAAATCCACCATGACGAGATAGAAAAAGATCAAGAACGAAAACAAATTTTATTTTCAACTAGACGGTATAGGCATAAACAACATAATTATGTTTGTTGCATCCAGTCCTGGCCTATGGAGGGTCAAAACTAAAACAGCCAACATAAGAGGAAGACATTAAAACAGTACCAAATTCGAACATCAGACTTCAACCTTCAGACTTCAGAACACTTTATTACTCAAGAATTGTAGCATTATGTCCGGTTGGACTTACCGTGTTTGAAAGAGCAGGAAAGAGAGAAGAGAGAAATACGAAATATGAAATCAAGAATTAGAAGCGGTAATCCAAGCCGAGATGTGGTTTCTAAGAAGAATGTTGAGAGTTCCATGGACAGCAAAGAAAACAAACGAGACAGTCTTGATGGAGACAGACACAAGTAGATCACTCATAAAGAAGATTCGGAAAAGACAGGCAACATTTATAGGCCATTTTATGAGGAAGGGGGATTTGGAGCACCTGGTCACAACGGGAAGGCTGGAGGGAAAGAGAGCACCAGGTAGACCCAGGGAGAAAATGCTAAACGGACTTGCGGAGTGGCTGAAGACGAGGAGGGTGGAGGAGATGCTTGAGGCAACAAGAGATAGAGACAGATGGAAGTCCATGATCGCCAACGGCATGCGGCAAGGCACCTGATGATGATGATGATTCTTCAATTACGATAGTGCTTTCTTCGACTATGCCATTTTATGAGGAAGGGGGATTTGGAGCACCTGGTCACAACGGGAAAGCTGGAGGGAAAGAGAGCACCAGGTAGACCCAGGGAGAGAATGCTGGACGGACTTGCAGAGTGGCTGGGGATGAGGAGGGTGGGGGAGATGCTAGGGGCAACGAGAGATAGAGATGGATGGAAGTCCATGGTCGCCAACGCCATGCGCCAGGGCACCTGATTATGACGATAAATCCAACTGGACGTGATGCTACAATTCTTGAGTAATAAAGTGTTCTGAAGTCTGAAGGCTGAAGTCTGATGTTCCAATTTGGTACTGTTTTAATGTCTTCCTCTTATGTCAGTTGTTTGAGTGTTGACCCTCCATGAGCCAGGGCTGGATGTAAAAAATATAATTATTTATTTATGCCTATACGCAACACAGATAGATTTGGTACTTTCTTGTATGTATGCGTACACAGAGAGAAAACAGAGAATGGAGGAGAGAGAGAATGAGAAAGGTTTTTCTATTATTATAACATATAGTAGTCATCACAACTACCGTTTATTTCGATCATTATGGTGCATGTCATGTTCTTTGGAGTTCCAAAATTGGTACTGATGAGGAAATAGTATTATACAGTCTGCGTCCAGATCAGTGCCAGAACCATTACTTACATGACTTCATGTGTGCAGGTAGCAAGTGAAACCTATGAATCAATATAATATACCTTGTTTTGGAAAGAGAATGTCTGATTGTGATCAAAGTTTAATTTTCAGAAGATTGTCGACGGTGGTTTTTCTTGACAGAAATTTAGTAGAGACGACTTTCCTCTGTTTATGAAGCGAAGGTGTCTTATTTCATGTGTGTGTGTGTGTGTGTGTGTGTGTGTGTGTGTGTGTGTGTGTGTGTGTGTGTGTGTGTGTGTGGTGTGTGTGTAAAAGGACATAAGTGGCAATAACGGTTTACATCACATCAGACTGTAAAAGGACGTAAGTGGCCATAACAGTTTACATCACATCAGACTGTAAAAGGACGTAAGTGGCCATAACATTTTACATCACATCAGACTGTAAAAGGACGTAAGTGGCCATAACAGTTTACATCACATCAGACTGTAAAAGGACGTAAGTGGCCATAACATTGTACATCACATCAGACTGTAAAAGGACGTAAGTGGCCATAACATTGTACATCACATCAGGCTGTAAAAGGACGTAAGTGGCCATAACATTTTACATCACATCAGGCTGTAAAAGGACGTAAGTGGCCATATAGTTTACATCACATCAGACGGTAAAAGGACGTAAGTGGCCATAACAGTTTACATCACATCAGGCTGTAAAAGGACGTAAGTGACCATAACATTGTACATCACATCAGACGGTAAAAGGACATAAGTGGCCATAACAGTTTACATCACATCAGGCTGTAAAAGGACGTAAGTGGCCATAACATTGTACATCACATCAGACGGTAAAAGGACGTAAGTGGCCATAACAGTTTACATCACATCAGGCGGTAAAAAGACTGTAAGTGGCCATAACATTGTACATCACATCAGGCTGTAAAAGGACGTAAGTGGCCATAACATTGTACATCACATCAGGCTGTAAAAGGACGTAAGTGGCCATAACAGTTTACATCACATCAGGCTGTAAAAGGACGTAAGTGGCCATAACATTTTACTTCACATCAGGCTGTAAAAGGACGTAAGTGGCCATAACATTTTACATCACATCAGGCTGTGAAAGGACGTAAGTGGCCATAACATTTTACTTCAAGTCAGGCTGTAAAAGGACGTAAGTGGCCATAACATTGTACATCACATCAGACTGTAAAAGGACATAAGTGGCCTTAACAGTTTACATCACATCAGGCTGTGAAAGGACGTAAGTGGCCATAACAGTTTACATCACATCAGGCTGTAAAAGGACGTAAGTGGCCATAACATTTTACATCACATCAGGCTGTGAAAGGACATAAGCGGCCATAACATTGTACTCACATCAGACTGTAAAAGGACATAAGTGGCCATAACATTTTACATCACATCAGACTGTAAAAGGACATAAGTGGCCTTAACAGTTTACATCACATCAGACTGTAAAAGGACGTAAGTGGCCATAACATTTTACTTCACATCAGACTGTAAAAGGACATAAGCGGCCATAACATTGTACTCACATCAGACTGTAAAAGGACATAAGTGGCCATAACATTTTACATCACATCAGGCTGTAAAAGGACGTAAGTGGCCATAACATTTTACATCACATCAGACTGTAAAAGGACGTAAGTGGCCATAACATTTTACTTCACATCAGACTGTAAAAGGACATAAGTGGCCATTACAGTTTACATCACATCAGGCTGTAAAAGGACATAACTGGCCATAACAGTTTACTTCACATCAGGCTGTAAAAGGAAGTAAGTGGCCATAACATTTTATTTCACATCAGGCTGTAAAAGGACGTAAGTGGCCATAACATTTTACTTCGCATCAGGCTGTAAAAGGACGTAAGTGGCCATAACATTTTACATCACATCAGGCTGTAAAAGGAAGTAAGTGGCCATAACATTGTACATCACATCAGGCTGTAAAAGGACATAACTGGCCATAACAGTTTACATCACATCAGACTGTAAAAGGACGTAAGTGGCCATAACATTTTACATCACATCAGGCTGTAAAAGGACATAAGTGGCCATAACATTGTACATCACATCAGGCTGTAAAAGGACATAAGTGGCCATAACATTGTACATCACATCAGGCTGTAAAAGGACATAAGTGGCCATAACAGTTTACATCACATCAGGCTGTAAAAGGACGTAAGTGGCCATAACAGTTTACATCACATCAGGCTGTAAAAGGACGTAAGTGGCCATAACATTGTACATCACATCAGGCTGTAAAAGGACATAAGTGGCCATAACAGTTTACATCACATCAGGCTGTAAAAGGACGTAAGTGGCCATAACAGTTTACATCACATCAGGCTGTAAAAGGACGTAAGTGGCCATAACAGTTTACATCACATCAGGCTGTAAAAGGACGTAAGTGGCCATAACATTTTACATCACATCAGGCTGTAAAAGGACATAAGTGGCCATAACATTGTACATCACATCAGACTGTAAAAGGACGTAAGTGGCCATAACAGTTTACATCACATCAGGCTGTAAAAGGACATAAGTGGCCATAACATTGTACATCACATCAGACTGTAAAAGGACATAAGTGGCCATAACATTGTACATCACATCAGGCTGTAAAAGGACATAAGTGGCCATAACATTGTACATCACATCAGGCTGTAAAAGGACATAAGTGGCCATAACAGTTTACATCACATCAGGCTGTAAAAGGACGTAAGTGGCCATAACAGTTTACATCACATCAGGCTGTAAAAGGACGTAAGTGGCCATAACATTGTACATCACATCAGGCTGTAAAAGGACATAAGTGGCCATAACAGTTTACATCACATCAGGCTGTAAAAGGACGTAAGTGGCCATAACATTTACATCACATCAGGCTGTAAAAGGACGTAAGTGGCCATAACAGTTTACATCACATCAGGCTGTAAAAGGACGTAAGTGGCCATAACATTTTACATCACATCAGGCTGTAAAAGGACATAAGTGGCCATAACATTGTACATCACATCAGACTGTAAAAGGACGTAAGTGGCCATAACAGTTTACATCACATCAGGCTGTAAAAGGACATAAGTGGCCATAACATTGTACATCACATCAGACTGTAAAAGGACGTAAGTGGCCATAACATTTTACATCACATCAGGCTGTAAAAGGACATAAGTGGCCATAACATTGTACATCACATCAGACTGTAAAAGGACATAAGTGGCCATAACATTTACATCACATCAGACTGTAAAAGGACGTAAGTGGCCATAACATTTTACATCACATCAGGCTGTAAAAGGACATAAGTGGCCATAACATTGTACATCACATCAGACTGTAAAAGGACGTAAGTGGCCATAACAGTTTACATCACATCAGGCTGTAAAAGGACATAAGTGGCCATAACATTGTACATTCACATCAGACTGTAAAAGGACGTCAGTGGCCATAACATTTTACTTCACATCAGGCTGTAAAAGGACGTGAGTGTTAGGTGAAGGAAACCTTACAGCACTGACTACACCTTGTTTGTTCCAGTTGAGAGAACCCACTCCCGAACCTACAGAAGCGGTTAAGTCAAACGCAGGGGAGATGGAAAACGTAAGTTGCTTGTTGTGTCACTTTCATGTATGTGCACACTGCAGTCTAGTTAAGGAGGAGCATGTATAAGTGACCTGCCAGCACGAAATCTGTCTTAACTAGTATTTTGGGCATTTTGAGATATACTTATCACTGGAAAGTGTACATTCTGCTGATTATTTTGGTACTTGAACAAAGCTTGTACTCAAACAAATGTAGAAGTTATGTGTGTTTAAAGTCATTAAGTTGTATGACGGCCATTTTGAGAAAATGACCTCTAAAGTTTTTTTTTGCTGTCCTACACATTTTCCTTAAATTTGTTTATTTAGTGGCTTTGACCCAGTTTGTTTCTAATTTTAGCTGTCAGTACCTGAAAGGTACACCAAAGAACTTTCCGTCAGTACATTACATGTGTGGGTATTGTACAGGTTACGGTTCATAATAAGAGACAAAAATAAGTACTTTCGGTAGGAAATTGCATGTTTTCTGCTGCGATCAGTGCATTTAAAATAGCATTTTAAATTGATTAATAATATTTTTTCAAAAAAAAATTCTGTGGTGGATAGATCATAGTGTACAGAAATCAGTTCTGAGAAAAAGTCAAAACACCCCAGATAGACCCTCAGTCACCTTTTCAGCTCCTAGTGCTGTTCGACTGACTGCGAGTTAAGACTGATTTCCTGGTGGGAGGTCACATATGTAAGCTACTGGTTGTGTCAATTGTAACTGCCGGGTTTATTACTTTTGTACATTTCAGTACTAGAGGTGGGCCATTATAAGTTGATAGTTGTCACTTATATATATGTGCACACTGCAGTCTAGTTAAAGAGGAGCATGTATATGTAAGCTGCTGGTTGTGTTAATTGTAAGTGGTGGTTTGTCACTTTTGTACATCTCAGTACTGGAGGTGGGCCATTATAAGTTGGTAGTTGTGTCACTTTTGTACATCTCAGTACTGGAGGTGGGCCATTATAAGTTGGTAGTTGTGTCACTTTTGTACATCTCAGTACTGGAGGTGGGCCATTATAAGTTGGTAGTTGTGTCACTTTTTACATCTCAGTACTGGAGGTGGGCCATTATAAGTTTTTAGTTGTGTCATTTTTATACATTTAGTCATTGGAGGTGGGCCATTATAAGTTGATAGTTGTGTCACTTTTATACATTTAGTCATTGGAGGTGGGCCATTATAAGTTTTTAGTTGTGTCACTTTTATACATTTAGTCATTGAAAGGTGGGCCATTATAAGTTTTAGTTGTGTCACTTTTATACATTTAGTCATTGGAGGTGGGCCATTATAAGTTGATAGTTGTGTCACTTTTATACATTTAGTCATTGGAGGTGGGCCATTATAGTTTTTAGTTGTGTCAATTTTATACATTTGTCATTGGAGGTGGGACCATTATAAGTTGATAGTTGTGTCATTTTTGTACATTTAGACATTGAAGTGGATCATTAAGTTGATAGTTGTGTCACTTTTATACATTTGACATGAGAGTGGATCAAATAAGTTGATAGTTGTGTCACTTTTATACATCTCCGTACTGGAGATGGACCAATGTATGTTGATATTTGTGTCACTTTTATACATCTCTGTACTGGAGATGGACATGTAAGTTGATAGTTGTGTCACTTTTACACATTTCCATACTGGAGATGGACCATGTAAGTTGATAGTTGTGTCACTTTTATACATCTCTATACTGGAGATGGACAATATATGTTGATAGTTGTGTCACTTTTATACATCTCTGTACTGGAGATGGACCATGTATGTTGTTAGTTGTGTCATTTTTATACATCTCTATACTGGAGATGGACATTATGTTGATAGTTGTGTCACTTTTATACATCTCCGTACTGGAGATGGACATGTATGTTGATAGTTGTGTCACTTTTATACATCTCTATACTGGAGATGGACAATTATGTTGATAGTTGTGTCACTTTTATACATCTCTGTACTGGAGATGGACAATTATGCTGATAGTTGTGTCACTTTTACACATTTCCGTACTGGAGATGGACATGTAAGTTGATAGTTGTGTCACTTTTACACATTTCCGTACTGGAGATGGACAATTAAGTTGATAGTTGTATCACTTTTATACATCTTGTACTGGAGATGGACAATGTATGTTGATAGTTGTGTCACTTTTATACATCTCTGTACTGGAGATGGACAATGTATGTTGATATTTTCACTTTTATACATCTTCATACGGAGATGACCATGTACGTTGATAGTTTGTGTCACTTTTAACATCTCTGTACTGGAGATGGACCATGTATGTTGATAGTTGTGTCACTTTTAACATCTCTGTACTGGAGATGACATGTAAATTGATAGTTGTGTCACTTTAATACATATCGTACTGGAGATGACCATGTAAGTTAATAGTTGTGTCACTTTTATACATCTCTGTACTGGAGATGAACCATTATAAGTTGATAGTTGTGTCACTTTAATACATCTCCGTACAGGAGATGGACCATGTAAGTTGATAGTTGTGTCACTTTAATACATCTCTGTACTGGAGATGGACCATGTAAGTTGATAGTTGTGTCGCTTTTATACATCTCTGTACTGGAGATGGACAATGTATGTTGATAGTTGTGTCACTTTATACATCTCTGTACTGGAGATGGACATGTATGTTGATAGTTGTGTCACTTTTATACATCTCTGTACTGGAGATGGACAATGTATGTTGATAGTTGTGTCACTTTTATACATCTCCGTACTGGAGATGGACATGTATGTTGATAGTTGTGTCACTTTTATACATCTCTGTACGGATGGACAATGTATGTTGATAGTTGTGTCACTTTTAACATCTCTGTACTGAGATGGACAATGTATGTTGATAGTTGTGTCACTTTTATACATCTCCGTACTGGAGATGGACCTTTGTATGTTGATAGTTGTGTCACTTTTATACATCTCTGTACTGAAGATGGACAATGTATGTTGATAGTTGTGTCACTTTTCTACATCTCCGTACTGGAGATGGACCTTGTATGTTGATAGTTGTGTCACTTTTATACATCTCTGTACTGAGATGGACATGTATGTTGATAGTTGTGTCACTTTTATACATCTCGTTACTGAGATGGACCATGTATGTTGATAGTTGTGTCATCTCTGTATATCTCCGTACTGGAGATGGACCATGATAGTTGTGTCACTTTTCTACATCTCCGTACTGAAGATGGACAATGTAAGTTGATAGTTGTGTCACTTTTCTACATCTCCGTACTGAAGATGGACAATGTAAGTTGATAGTTGTATCACTTTTCTACATCTCCGTACTGAAGATGGACAATGTAAGTTGATAGTTGTGTCACTTTTCTACATCTCCGTACTGGAAGATGGACAATGTAAGTTGATAGTTGTAGTCACTTTTTACATCTCTGTACTGAAGATGGACAATGTAAGTTGATAGTTGTGTCACTTTTTACATCTCCGTACTGGAGATGGACATTGTATGTTGATAGTTGTGTCACTTTTTACATCTCGTACTGAGATGGACAATGTAGTTGATAGTTGTGTCACTTTTCTACATCTCCGTACTGGAGATGGACAATGTATGTTGATAGTTGTGTCACTTTAATACATCTGGGATGTTGGGTCAGGTGATCGTGTCTTGCTGATTTCATTAGTCCAGGATATTTTGTCCCATCAGTTTTGCTTTCTGGTTCCAAATCTGTTAAATGCATTGTGGTAGAATACAATGCAATACACAACGTTAGGAACAGAACGGGACTGCTACAATAGTAGTAGGCCTCCTTCGGTCATGACTGACCATGGACAAAGTACATCCGTTCTAATGTCTAGATGGGCTGTCTGCTTGGTCCAAGCAGCGTCGCCTGTGACTGTACAGACCAATGCGAGAGAGGCAGTCTCTGTCGCAGCGGTCGCATGTGTATGCTGATGCTGGTCTGTTGGCTGTCATCCCTTTTCTGCGAACTCGCTTTTCTGCTGCAGCAGCTGACAGTTTGTCCTCACCAATCCGCAGCTGTTTCTTGAGAGTAGTTCTCCAGCTGTTGCGGTCGTCTGCGAGGTCCTCCCAGGACTAAGTGTTGATCTCGAGCGCCTTCATGTCACGCTTGCAAACGTCTTTGTATCTCAGCTGTGGGCGGCCAATGTTTCTCTGCCCTGTGGCAAGCTCACCATAAAGGATGTCTTTTGGGATGCGACCATCTTCCATGCGGCGAACGTGGCCCAACCAGCGCAGCCGACGCTGTCTCAGCATGGTATGCATGGTTGGGAGGCCAGCGCAGGTTAGGACTTCGGTGTTGGTCACCTTGTCTTGCCAGGAAATGCCAAGTATGCGCCGTAGGCTTCTCAGGTGGAAGGTATTGAGCCTTTTCTCCTGATGAGCATGCGTGGTCCACGCCTCGCTGCCATACAGCAAGGTGCTGAGGACACAGGCGTTGTATACAGCCATCTTTGTCTTTGTGGTCAGCTTGGGATTTGTCCACACCCTTTGTGTGAGGCGGGCTAGTGTTGTGGCTGCCTTCCCGATCCTCTTGTCGACCTCTGTGTCAAGGTAGAGGTTATCGGTGATGGTAGACCCAAGATATGTGAATTGATGGATGGCTTCAAGCTCGTAGTCATCAATGGTGATGGCTGGTGGAGATGGCGTGTCTTGGCCCAGGACGTTTGTCTTCTTAAGACTGATGGTCAGACCAAAATCTTTGCAGGCCTGGGAGAAGCGGTCCATTAGTGACTGCAAGTCCCGCTGAGTATGGGTCACAACTGAGGCATCGTCGGCAAATAGCATGTCTCAGATGAGGGCTTCACGGACCTTTGTCCTTGCTCTGAGGCGGGCGAGGTTGAAGAGCCTGCCATCTGATCTGGTCCGCAGGTGGATCCCTTCTTGCGCTGTGCTGAACGCATGCCTCAGGAGGACAGCGAAGAAGATTCCAAAGAGGGTTGGGGCCAGGACGCAGCCTTGTTTCACACCGCTGCGTACGTCGAAGGGCTTGGAGAGGTTTCCGTTGAACTGCACCATTCCTTTCATGTTTGAGTGGAAGGACTCAATTAAGCTGTGCAGTTTGGGGGGGCAGCCGATTTTTCGGAGAGCCCTGAAAAGGCCATCTCTGCTGACTAGGTCAAAGGCCTTGGTGAGGTCAATGAATGCCACATACAGGGGCATCCGCTGCTCTCTGCACTTCTCCTGGATTTGGCGAAGGGAGAAGACCATGTCTACCGTGGATCTCTCTGCTCGAAAACCACACTGTGATTCCGGGTAGACGCGTTCAGGCAGTTTCTGCAGGCGGATTAGGAGGACCCGAGCATAGACTTTGCCAACAATGCTGAGGAGCGAGATACCTCTGTAGTTGTTGCAGTCGCTCCTTTCGCCCTTGTTTTTGTACAGGGTGACGATCTTGACGTCCCTCATGTCCTGTGGTACAGCTCCCTCATTCCAACACTGACAGAGAACTGCGTGCAAAGGGTGCAGAAGAGAAGTCTTGCAGTGCTTGATGAGGTCTGGGGGAATTCCATCGTTGCCAGGTGCCTTCCTTGATGCCAGGCTATCAATGGCCTTGCTGAGTTCGTCCGCAGTTGGCTCTGCGTCAAGTTCCATTACCGGCATGCACTTGATGGCATCGAGGGCTAAGGGGGACACCATGTTCTGTGTGGAGTAGAGGTCGGAGTAGTGTTCCGCCCATCTTTCCATCTGTTGGCTAGGATTGCTGATTACTTCCCCAGTGGAGGATTTGAGGGGGGCGATCTTGCTCTGTGTTGGTCCCAGTGCCTTCTTGATGCCATCATACATTCCTCGGATGTTGCCTCTTTCAGCAGCACTCTGTATCTCTTCGCTGAGCTCTGTCCAGTACTCGTTTGCGCAGCGCCTGGCGTTAAGCTGAACCTTATTTCTGGCAGCCCTGAGGATTTGCAGGTTCTTCTCACTGGGTGATCGCTTATACTTGGTGAGTGCGGCACGCTTGGCCTCAACAGTGGGAGTCATCTCTGATGATTTGGCCTCAAACCAGTCGTGGGACTTCACAGTTTTCTTCCCAAAGGTGGCCATAGCAATGCGGTGCATGATGTCTCGTAGCGTTTCCCATCTCTCAGTGGCAGAGTCTCTGGGCTGCAATGCATTGTATTCTCTCTGAAAGGCCTCTGCGAACTGTTCTACAAGATCTGGCTGAGACATCTTGCTGACGTCAATGCGAGGGTTCCCTTGTTTCTTTGAGCAGTGGAACTTCTTTAGTTGTAGCCTGATCTTGCAATATACCAGAGAGTGGTCTGTGTCGCAGTCTGCGCTGTGATAAAAGCGAGTGTGGAGAACGTTTTTGATAGCGGCACGTCTTACTAGGATCAAATCCAGTTGGTGCCAATGTTTTGAGCGGGAATGCCTCCAGGAGATTTTGTGCTGAGGCTTCGTCTTGAAGAAGGAGTTGGCGATGCACAGTTCATGGCAGGCGCAAAACTCAAGCAATCGCTGTCCATTCTCATTCATTTTCCCCACTCCAAAGGAACCGAGGCAGAAGGGCCATGAGTCATTGTCTGCACCCACTCTGGCGTTGAAGTCGCCCAGGAGAACAAGTTGTTCTGTCCTGGGCGTTGAAGTCGCCCAGGAGAACGAGTTGTTCTGTCCTGGGGATGTTCCTTATGGTTGATGCAAGATTTTTGTAGAACTCATCCTTGGTGTCTGGACAGGCGGACAGAGTTGGGGCATAAACGCTGATGAGAGTGACATAGCCTTCGGTAGTGTTGAGGTGGAGAGTCAAGAGTCGTTCTGAACCGCCGCTGCCTGGTTCAATCATGTTCAGCAGGCTGTTCCTTACTGCAAAGCCTACTCCGTGCTCTCTTGGGGCATCAGAATTCTTTCCTTGCCAGAAGAAGGTGTAGTCCCTTTCCTTTAGTGTTCCTGAGTCAGCCAGCCGTGTTTCCTGCAGAGTGGC
>JAPXFY010000014.1:5904970-5917470 GCA_030674185.1 Monoplex corrugatus | reverse complement strand
TTCTATTAAAATGTGATGATACAAAAACATGATATTACGTACAGCAAGCAAAGCTTATGGTGTGTTCACGAAACAAACAAAAAATTGATATACTACTATTTCACCACGTCGTTAAAGGGGATGACACACATACACAACGTATAATAACAAAATTAATATAACAGAAAAGAGAAAGTTAAACACAAAAGGCATCAAAATTCGGAGTTATGATAAACAAGCCCATATAACCTATGGCTCTGCGCAGTCGCTTGGGCTTTAAACGATAAGAAGAAGAAGAGAAGAAGAAGAAGAAGAAGAAGAAGAAGAAGAAGAAGAAGAAGAAGAAGAAGAAGAAGAAGAAGAAGAAGAAGAAGAAGAAGAAGAAGAAAAAAGAAAGAAGAAAGAAGAAGAAGAAGAAGAAGAAGAAAAAGAAGTAAAAGAAGAAAAGAAGTAGAAGAAGACAATGACAATGACAATGAAACTTTATTTTCCAACGGTAAAAGCTATTGGCTAGAAGCCATTTTTCAAACTTGCCGTTGCTGTTCTATATACATGACATTTGCAACAAGTACAGCTCAAGGAAAGATACATGTTGAATACTAAAATTAAGATAACATTACAAAGACATCAAGAAAACGTACACAGTCAGCACTTAAAATAGATAGATAGGCAGACAGATAAATAGATAGATAGAAGACAGACAGAAGATAGATAGATAGATAGATAGACAGACAGATAGATAGATAGTAGATAGATAGATATATATAGATAGAGTAGATAGATAGGTAGATAGATAGATAGATAGATAGATATAGATAGATAGATAGATAGATAGATAGGTAGTAGGTAGTAGACAGATGAGCAAGTAGATAAATTAATGAATAAGTAAATAAATAAAGAAGAAGAAGAAGAAGAAACAATTGTCGACGTGAGATAATCTACTGTCTCATCACACCTCTGTCCGAATCTTATGAAATAAACTTTCTTTTTTTAAAAGGAATATTGAAAAAGGAACGTGATCCGATCCATTCCACTTCATACAGACTCGTCTGTTAAGTGTGACGTGGTCTGTTTGTTGATGTTTTTTTGGGTTGTTCTCTGTTTGTTGTTGTTGTTATTTTTGTTGTTGTTGTTTTTGTTTTGTTTTTATGGGAAGGTGTACAACTCTTGTTCGATTTCTGCTACACACCACCACCACCACACACACACTCGCATATACTGATGCACACACATTTTTTTGCACGCTTAAGACATCTATCAGACAAATGCCGGCAGATCATATCGAATTGTCCACTTAGGATGAAACCGTCTTGAACAAGCTCCAGTCTCCACAATTCGTTGGACATCACCTTGGAGACATCACTGGCGAAAATACTGACAGTCGTTTGGACTGATGGGGTGTTTGATCCAACAACTTTTCTGTCTTCAAACTTTTCTGAACTAATCACTGTACAGCTGAATGTTTGTTATTTTGTTAAAGTGCAGTCACTTGTTGAATGTCTAACTATCGCCTTATCAAAACTTATCATCCATTTATGTTTTAGAGGATCTGACGAAGAAGACTAATCCTCTCATGATCTTTAGGAATTCCTTTCTGAACCTCTGGCCTGTCAGGCAGTACAGATAGAAGTTCATGGAGAAATTCAAACAACCAACAAGAAGAAAAAGAGTGTCTAGAAAGTATTGCAGCGCTCGTTCGTGAATATCGTTTGATTGAACGAAGTCAACAAATGTTGTATTTATTATATTGTCGATGGCGTGAGGTAAGGTGAAGACAATGAAAGACACAGACACAACAAGAGCTGTCAGTGTGATGGAGTTCACTTTTCTCTCTCTGTCACTCTGCTGTTTGTCTGTAGGCAGAAAGTTGGTCACCAGCTTCCTTCACTGACGTTCTTAACTTTCACCACCAGCACGGTGTTACTGATCAACAGACAATGAATGGCATTACAGAAAACAGAAATATGTCGATTTTTACAAACACTTCTTTGAGAAACATCTGATAGCGTTTCTTGGGTTGACACACCCCACCTGAGACTTCAAATATATAAAGTATGTGCGAGTAAGCCAAGCTGAAAAAGATGATGATACCCGCAATGAAGCCCCAAGACGTCTTTGTTGTACAGAGCATGTTCACACGATGTGGCCACACCACAGACATGGCTCTGTGTGTCACCATCACCACCACCAGCCAGGCAGAACTGGCAGCGGCTACATTACTTATGAACTGAGGTATCTTGCATGTGGCGTCATGAAAACTAAACAGATAAAATCCGGTCAGTACTGAGATCCATTGAAGGAGAGGCACCGTCACGTTGAAACACAGATCAGTCACTGCCAGACACAGGAAATAACGGTCCAAGGCAGAACGGTTGGCATGAAGTCTACAAAGAATGATGATAGTCATCACGTTGCCGAACACGCCGAGAATGACGATAATTGGCAGAGAGATTTTGGAGATCCAGTCTCTCATCTGGAGTAATGGCAAAGAATAAAAAACGTCAGTGTTGTCTACTGCAAAGGCAGAATGGCCTGTTGTGACAGTGGTAACAGTCATGATCAAGTGTGACACATTTCTTACTGAGAATGTAGAATCTCCTGTCATGATATCAGACACAGTCATCATCAAGTGTGTTACATTTCTCTGATCCATGGTCCCGGACACGTAAATCAGTCACCTGGTTTTTCTGAAATCAGCATGGAGGAAACCTTTGGAAATACTTCGTGATTATTTTTTCAAATATCGAACAAGCTCTTTATACATCAGTGATGTATTTCAGAGCTTATTATTGCCACACAGAATTCAAACTTCAAAACATCTTTTCATTTATTCCTTTTCTCACATTGGACACAGCAGCAGGAAGTTTCATCTTTTTGTCATAATTTTTGTATCTGGTGTTTGTTTGTTTGTATCTTACGCTTGACAAATTTGCGCCTGTCTTTTCTTGTTGTATTAAATACGCTTCGTATTCTTCTTTCGTGTTTATTTCTGGTTCTTTGTTTGCTTGAACGCGGGCAGGTCACGCTTGTTTTAGGATTTATAAACATATATTTACTTTTTAGAGGATCACTAGAGTAGTCTTCCACTAAAAAACGTTAATTTGCATCAATACTGTCTATATTCGGCTTCATTCACCGACTGGGCGAACATTTTGTGTCTCAGTGCATCATTGATCAGACTGTTGCATGTTCAGCACCTGACTACAACATTCTACCACCCTATGTGCAACGGACTAGTATAAAGATTCAACGGGAATCGAAATTCACCCTAAAGAGATTGTACAGTGAAGAGCCAAGGCAGTGGTGTTGTTTCATTAGTACCCTGCTGTTTGCCAATCGAGAGATACCACTACAGCGTACAGACTCATTTTCTTTTGAATTATTGTGTGGCAGAACTGTTTTGGGACCTATGCACATTCTAAATGAGCAATGAACGAAAAAAAAAGCAGAGATGCCAAAGGTAAAGAACATTTATCAATTTGTCTTTTAGGTTCGCGAAAAGTTCAACTTCACAATTGAAAGGGATGAATTGGAAGTCCAACCGAGAAAGCACTATCGTAATTGAAGAATAAAGTTCGAAAATTCAAGCCACGTGACACAGAGCTGATATCGCATGCAGGCTTAAGCTAACGAACCATACTGATTAAGGCTGTAATGGCTCAACAGACCATACTGATGGGCTGTAAGTGGCTCAACGAACCTATAGCTGTAAGGCTGTAAGGCTCGATGGACTAAGTGAATCAACGAAATGATTAAGCTAATGTAAGGCTGTAAATGGCTCAACGGACATCTGATAGGCTAAGATGGCATGACATCACGATAAGGCTGTAAGTAGCTAAGGACCATACTGAATGGCGTAGATTGAGCTAAGGATCCAACGATATCTGATGGCTAACGGCCAACTGAATATGAGCGTAAGTGTCAAGGACATTATGATGAGAGCTGTAAGAGTGGCTCAACGGACCATACTGATGGAGGCTGTAAGTGGCTCAACGAACATATGATTGAGGCTGTAAGTGACATCAACGAGACGTAATGGCTACGGCTTAAGTGCTCAACAGGACATAGTAAGGTCAACGGACCATATGGCTGTAAGTGGCTCAACGGACCATACTTGATTGAGGCTGTAAGTGGCTCAACGGACCATACTGATTGAGGCTGTAAGTGGCTCAACGGACCATACTGATTGAGGCTGTAAGTAGCTCAACGGACCATACTGGTTGAGGTTGTAAGTGGCTTAACGGACCATACTGGAGGCTGTAAGTGGCTCAACGGACCATACTGATTGAGGCTGTAAGTGGCTCAGATAGACAACTGGATTGAGTACATAGTGGCTCAACGGACCAACTGATTGAGGTGTAAGTGGCTCAACGGACCATACTGATTGAGGTGTAAGTGGCCAACGGACCATACTGATTGAGGCTGTAAGGCTCAACGGACCATACTGATTGAGGCTGTAAGGCTCAACGGACCATACTGATAAGCGTAAGTGTAACGGACCATACGATCGAGCAGTGCTCAACGACATACTGATTGAGCTGTAGTGGCTCACGACTACTGATGAGGCGTAGTGGCTCACGACATACTGGAGCTGTAATGGTACGACATATGATTGAGCTGTAAGTGGTCAAGCATATGATTGAGCTGTAAGTGACTAACGACAGCGATGAGCGTAAGTGGCTCAACGACATACGATGAGTGTAAGTGGCTCAACGACCTTGATGGTGGCAAGGACATACTGATTAGGCTGTAGCGCTCACGACATTGATGGTGTAAGGTACCTAACTAATAAAGAATATGAAATGCTACGAAATACTGATGGCGTAAGTGGTCAACGACATATGATGGGGCTTATGGCTCAACGCATGATGAGTGAAAGGTCACGGACAACGATGAGCTGTAGTGCTCAGGACATGATGAGGCTGAATGGTCAACGCCTACGATAGCTGTATGTAATGTGAATGACCATACTGATGAGGCTGTAAGTGGCTCAACGGACATACTGACGAGCTGTAAGTGGTCAACGGACCATTGATTGAGGTGAGGCTCACGACCATACTGATGAGACTGTAAGGCTCAACGGACCATACTGATTGAGGCTGTAATCTCAACGGACCATATGATGAGGCTGTAAGTGGCTCAATGCCATATGATGAGCTGTAGTGGCCTACGACCTACTGATGAGCTGTAAGTGGCTCAACGAACCATATGTTGAGGCTGTAAGGGCTCAAGACCATACTGATTGAGCTGTAGTGGCTCACAGACCATACTGAGAGACTGTAGTGGCTCAACACCCATACTGATTGAGGTTGTAACTAGGCTCCAATGGGACAGATACTGATTGAGGTTGTAAGTGGCTCAACGGACCATACTGATTGAGGCTGAAAGTTGCTCAACGGACCATACTGATTGAGGCTGTGAGTGGCTCTATGATCTCAAGGTGAGAGTAAAGATGAAATGAAGGCTCATTATCCAACCTGCCTAGGGAGTACACAGGTGTTTTCTTGACGATAGCAAGTGGCCTTGAGACAGAAGAAACTTTTGACAAAGAAGACCTTTTGGCTCTTGGAGATGTCATAAAGGAATCAACGGACGACCTAAAACGTGGGCCATAACTGACTGAAGATCTGTATCGGTGGTGTGGTCAATGCTTCAGCAGTTCCATATCCGTTTTAGTGACTGCTCTGGAACTGAGTTCCTTTTCCAGCACTCCATCACGGAAATGATAAGGGAGTCTATCTCTCTTTATGCCTCTCCTGTGGTGATAGTGAAGAAGGTGGACAGGTCCGATCGGATGTGTATCAACTATCGCAAGCTGCATAAACTGGCGGTGCTTGATCCTGAACCCATGCCAAAAGCTGTAGAACTTTTCCAGGAGCTGAGTAGAGACAAATACTTCTCCAAGATCGACGTCAGCCAGGGATACTGGTAGGTACCCATTGCTGACGAAGATATCCGGAGACAGCTTCTGTAACACAAGATGGGACCTGTGAACTCCTGAAGATGCCTTTTGCTATGGTTAATAGTGGAGCCACATTTTATAAAGAGGCACGTGGAAGATGATGGCGGATATGAATGCGTGGTTTACTTCTCGGATGACAGTCGCGGAGGATGATGGCGGATATGAATGCGTGGTTTACTTCTCGGGAGACATCCTTATGTATAGCCGTATCTAGCAGGAGCACCTGCGAGCTTGTTGCATTATCCATTTCAGCGCTTTATGAAAACCAACCAGAGTTCGACCGATCAAGTATATCCTGGAGACGGACAACAGCGACTTTGTCTGCCATAAGCTGCAAGACGGAGCCAAGGGTGTTCATTGTTGAGAAGGTCAAGAATGCTCCGCTGCCCAATACTAAGAAACAAGTTCGTTCTTTCATGGTGCCGCATTTCTGGACCATTGACTGATCTATGGAAGAACGGGCAAAGCAACAAAGTGGAATAGGGAGATCCTTCAAGGTTTACTAGGCATCCCTCAATGGCAGAATAGCTCTGCTCAGCTGTAGACATCTTCTTGCTTGTGTAGCACATAAGAAACAAGACTTCTATCGTACTCCTGAATCAAGACAAGACGAATCAGACAGGTGTACTATAGTATTCTGGGACAGGAGATCACGAACATATTGGTATGCCATCTCTTGAGAATCTCCCTATTCCACTTTGTTGCTTCGTCCAAGATCTACATATTAAGAACTGAAGCATTAGACGTAGACATAGGAACTGTCTTGATTTAGGAGTACGATAGAAGTCTTGTTTCTTACGTGCTACACAAGCAAGAAGATGTCTACAGCTGAGCAGAGCTATTCTGCCATTGAGGGATGCCTAATAATCCTTGAAGGGGGGAGGGGGGTTGTTTTTACTGTGCTTTCATGGGTAAAGATCTCCGTTTCACGAAAATGCATTGTGCAAACTGTTCTTTGTTTTTCATTTGATCAGAATGAAGAAAAAGTTTCGAGATATACGCAGATTGTGACCAGTACATTATACATGGATTATTCCTCTTTCTCTCTCTCTCTCTCTCTCTCTCTCTCTCTCTCTCTCTCTCTCTCTCTCTCTCTCTCTCTCTCTCTCTCTCTCACTCTCTCTCTTTCTTTCTCTCTCTCTTTCTCTCACTCTCTTTCTCTCTCTCTCTTTCTCTCTCTCTCTCTCTTTCTCTCGCTCTCTCTCTCCCTCCCCCACTCTCTTTCTCTCTCTTTTTCTTTTTGTTTGTTTTTGTTTTTGTTTTGCTGCCCAATCTTCTGTGCCAGTCTTATATCATGACTTCCATGATGCTCTTTTTGCTTTCCAACACACCTTCAAACACACCAAACTGAGGACACCGACAGAGCAGACCATGAAGAGCCACAACGGTATAGTAGGACAATTTTTCATAATGGTGTGATGATAAAAATGGGAATGATCGCAATGACGCTCTTGAATTCCTTTTTTTTTCTTCCGATTTTGGACTCAGAATACTTGGCTGTGCTCCACTGCATTCTTTCCCAAAATATCCTGGCATCAACCAGGTCCGTGAGACACAGACACCTGCGGTGTTGGTCAAGGACTGTAAGCAATACCTTTCAGTGGCACACCCATAAAAACGAATGATACTACAGGATAGTCCTACTGTTCCCAATGAGCTTATAGAATGCTGAGCATTGGGTCAGAGCTGGTTGGGGCTAAAATGTCCCACAATAGTTATTTGGGCCAATGTGGGTTTGAACCCATAACTTTCTTGTCAGGTGTCCGTTGGGATTCACACGCCTCATCGCCTGGTATGGATCTTCATATGTGATAGAAGACCTATCCTGCAGGCATGTATTCCTCCACAGGCAGTGTATGGAGAAGAATCCTGCGGATTCGGGTTCTGTTTCCGCTGTTCCCTATTTTGTTGGAAGATCAGCTTGTTCCACGCTGTGAAACTTTCTATGCTCTCTCTGTGTTGCTGTCACCAACTTTCTTTGTAGCTTGCAGTGTCTTTCCAGTTGATGCGACGACCCATGAGGTTGGACTTCAGAATATCCCACTGCAGAGTCTCCGGGAATGAGCGAGCTGATATCCTTGCTAAGGAGTGAGCCAGAGAAGAACAACCTAACAACAGCGTCAGCTACAGTGAGAAGAGGAGCATCATCAGGGCGCTTTCCATGCCGAGACGACACAGGGATGACTACCACCTGTTGTCTAGAGAGCAGCAAGTTGTCCTGGTGAGGTTGCGTACTGGTCACAATAGGCTGAACAGCCACATGTACCGCAAACTGAAGCTGGCGCCCTCCCCAACCTGTCCCTGCGGTCAAGAAGACGAAACCACGGAGCATATACTCCAAGGATGTCCCCTTCATCAGGTGGCAAGACAGGACATGTGGCCGACAGACACTCCGCTGACAACCAAATTCCATGGCTGCAGACAGGAGCTGGAAAAGACGGCTGCATTCATCGCCCGGATTCAGATGATTGTGTAGCAGAATACGCCAAGAAGAAGAAGAGGAAGAATATCCCATGCTATCTTTTCCTCAGCTCTCCATACAGAAGCATCTTTCGGTTGCAGATGTCTTCCATGCGGACACGTGACCTGTCTAACGAAGCTGGCATTTGATATATAGAAACTCTAAACTTGGCAAGCCACATTTCTTCAGAATTTGAAAATTTGACACTCGATCTTGCCACGTGATGATGCAGATCTTGCGCAGGTCTTTGGTGGAACCATTCCAGCTGTTAAATATGCTGTTGGCAGGTAATACAAGTCTCAAGCAGTGCTGAAGTGCGCTCAAGACCACTGCTATGCACACAGCAATTTTTGTGGCGAGCCTGACGCCAGGGTCTTGCCACAACCGCCTGGTCAAATTTTCAAATTCAGAGCTTGGCCTTGTAAATGCGCATCGCCTGTTCAGCAGCAAGAGACTCATTGCTGCTGGCTGCAAACTTTGTCTGCACTCTTGATCTCTTGGTTGTTGATGACAATCGGAGGTGATTAAAAAAAACCTTGTATCTGGACATAATGTTGGCTAAAACTTTGCCTCTATCTTACAGAGGCTAATTAAAAGGCTGAAGCGTTGTAAGCCACAGCAAACTGGTCAGAAAACCTCACACACAAACATACGACCAATAAATATTTTACACACAAAGAGAATTGTGTTGTCTTTTAACCGGGTTATCCAGTTTTTCTATGCAGCATCAAGTTATCAGACGAAATGTTCTGGTCCCCAGTTTTATGTTCAGCTATTCATAGCCGCAGGGTTTCGCTGTATAACAAAGAGACACGTCATTACAGGCGGTAATTTATGGCATCCTTTGCAGCCTGTGTGTGTCAATTTTTTGGCTTTGTATTATAAATCAATTTGATTTCATTTCTGTGTTAGAAATATGACGCACCCGTGTTGAGACGACGCTTATGATTTTTTTTGGGTTTTTTTTGTACTGTGCTAGCTTTTAATTAAAGTAAATACTGACGATTTTATATTCATCGTAAATTTTACCGGGTAATCGTGCAAACATGGGCGCGTACGCGCAGACACTATACCAGTGTGTACACACACACGCATGCACTAATGTTTGAACAACGTGCGCACGTGCATACACATTGTAGACACACACGCGCGCGCGCGCGCGCACGCATACACACACATACAAACACACGCTCGTGCGCACGCGTGCACGTCCACACACATACAAACATCGATTTTCTTCACAAATCGATGCAATTTTCTTTCTCTTTCTCTGTGCTCGTCTGCTTATGCGAGTGCGTGTGCATGTGTGTATAGGCTGAGTACGTGATCGTATGTGTGTGTGGGCACACGTGCAGTGGCGGTAATGGGCTAATTATCTTAAATGCTTCCTTGTGCATGTGAGTGGTAGTGTTTTGTAGTGTGCATCCATGGGTGTTAGTCACTAAGTGTTCACCCAAGCGCGCACGTGAAGCAGTAATTGTGTATACACTCGTCAACGTACTCATGTGTTATCTATAACATACCACTAATGGACCTATATAATCATGTATTTATTAGGCTTATATCATCTTACTGGACCAGTGGTCTTTAGAAACTGTTTTCAATCTTTCCTGTGTTTTTGTTCTGTTGTTTGTTTATTGACAGATGTTTACAATGTTCAGACTATACATTGAGCTGTTCTCAAGTACTGTTTACATGTACTTGCCCACAACGCACAAGGCCTAGATATATAAGGTCCAGTATTAGACCGCAGTAGTTGAAAACGTACACTATGAAGCCTTTACAATTGACTTTTTAATCATCAACTGATTTGAATCACGTTTCAGTCATGTCATTAAATTTGATGCTTGTTTGTGTGTGAAGTTTAAGAAGGTTTATCTGTGTCTCTGTATGTGTAGTTTTAGAAAGATTTATCCATGCTTAGAAAATTAAGACTGTTTGTGATGCAAGGTGCTCACCAGTACGATTGAATTTGGTAAACACCTAGATCACGGAAAGACGGCAAAATCCACATGAGGGGATTTTTGTTTAGTTTTTCTTTAATTAGTAGGCCACAGTTCCATGCAGGCACACACATCTCTTTTCCTCTTTCTTTCTTTCTCTTTTATTCTTTTTAAGCTCTGCACAGTCTTGCTTTACTGGTCCTCTGTGTTTTTAGTTTTTTGCCTTTCTTTCCTGCACACTTTTCTCCCAAGTTACATCTTCTGACTAGAAGATAATGTACAAATTTTAAACATTATTGATTGTACAGAACATGTAGTTTACTGTCTACACATTGTTATCCGAGGCAGACACAAGAAGATCATTCATGAGGAAGATTAGGAAAAGACAGGCAACATTCATAGGCCATTTTATGAGGAAAGGGAAATTGGAGCACCTGGTCACAACGGGAATGCTGGAGGGAAGGAGAGCACCGGGTAGACCCAGGGAGAAGATGCTAGACGGACTTGCAGAGTGGCTGAAGACAAGGAGGGTGGAAGAGATGCTTGAGGCAACAAGAGATAGAGACAGATGGAAGTCCATGATCGCCGACGCCATGAGGCAAGGCACCTGATGAGGATGAGGATGATGATGACATTGTTATCCTCATCCATTTTAAGATGAATATTACTGTTATTAACTCTATCCATTTCAAGATCATTTATGATAACAATATCTCAGAATCTATTGCTGTCGATGCATCTATATGAGGATGTATGTTATCATGAATTATCTTCGAATAAATAGGGTTGACAATGAATAATTATCTTAAAGGGTAACGATGATTCATTATCTTAACATGCGTAAGGGTAACAAGAATGATTATTTTAGAACAAACAAGGGTAACAGTGATAAATTGTCTGAAAATAGGGTTTTAACAGCTATGAATTATCGTAAAATGGATACAGGTAACTGATGAATTATCTTAAAATGGGTAGAGGTAACAAAGATGAATTATTGGATAACAGGTTGTTACGGACCTTGTGTCAATGGGTATGACCAGTTTCGAAACTAAAGCCTAGGCTGAGTCCAGTGTGTGTGTGTGTGTGTGTGTGTGTGTGTGTGTGTGTGTGTGTGTGTGTGTGTGTGTGTGTGTGTGTGTGTGTGTGTGTGTGTAACAATGATGGGTGATTTAAAAATGGATAGGGACGACAATGATGAATGATCTTAAATGGATAGAAGTAGCAATGATCAATGATCCTAAAATGGATAGGGTTAACACAGATGAATTATCTTAAAATGGATAAGGGTAACAATACCGAGAGCTGACTATCAAGGAATGGACTTGAACACGTGTAAGCACTGTACTAGCTTGACTTCATAAGCAGCATTGTTATTTTGTGTCTGAAATATCAACACTATACTGACATATGATGTCTTCAGAACTTCTGCTGGTGAAGTTCCACATTGACAAAAGTGGAATGCAAGATGGTCAAACCGTTTTAACAATCTTCCGTTTTCATAGAAACACCAACTCGCAAACCCACCCACCCACCACGCACAGAAACTCATACCTACACACAAGCACTAACGCACGCGTGCACACATTCACGCAAACGCTGACGTCATCATCATTATCATCATCATCATCATCATCGTCGTCCGTCGTCGTCGTCGTCGTCATCATCATCATCACCACCATCATCATCATCATCACCATCACCATCATCATCATCATCATCATCATCATCATGAACCATTTATTGTAAGGTTAACATTAAGGTTTAATGATAACATTCACACGCATAATGGATAGAAGTAGCAATGATCAATGATCCTAAAATGGATAGGGTTAACACAGATGAATTATCTTAAAATGGATAAGGGTAACAATACCGAGAGCTGACTATCAAGGAATGGACTTGAACACGTGTAAGCACTGTACTAGCTTGACTTCATAAGCAGCATTGTTATTTTGTGTCTGAAATATCAACACTATACTGACATATGATGTCTTCAGAACTTCTGCTGGTGAAGTTCCACATTGACAAAAGTGGAATGCAAGATGGTCAAACCGTTTTAACAATCTTCCGTTTTCATAGAAACACCAACTCGCAAACCCACCCACCCACCACGCACAGAAACTCATACCTACACACAAGCACTAACGCACGCGTG
>JAPXFY010000014.1:5887470-5899970 GCA_030674185.1 Monoplex corrugatus | reverse complement strand
TCACTTCGTGTGGAACAGAAAACAGAATAAAATCACCAGAAGGACTACCATTAAAGGTATAAAAGAAGGAGGAATGCCTGATATTCGAGCACACACACACACGCTCATACACACGCACATACACACACACATACACACACACACACACACACACACACACACACACACACACACACACACACACACACACACACACACATTCATATATACACACTCACAAATACACACGCAAATCACTCACACACGTACAAACACGTATACACACACGCACACACACACACGCACTCACTCACACGCACGCATATATATATACAGTATATATGTATATGTGCTAATGTTTCTCAACAGTAAATGGATGTATTATCCTCATGATATGCTTTCAATTTTCATTTTGCAATTAAAGCATTACCGTTTTCATTTTACAATTCTTTTATAATTATTTAAGCTCACACCATAAATGTTCATAAATATTCTGTGTTGTTTATGTGATAGTGTTCTTGTTACAGTATTCTTGTTTCCTGTGTTTGTGAATTTGTAATATAATCTGGGGTTTTTTTGTGCTTTGTTTACATATGTGTTTCGTGTTTATTGTAAAAAAAAAATGAAACAATTCTGTTCATAAGAACATAACATGAGACAGACCACGAAAAGAAAACAGTATGTGGAAGCTCATAGAAGAAAAAGATATACGTGCACATACAAGAAAACCCTTCCACACGCACACACACGCACATGCATACACTAACGCAGGCACATATGCAGACATAGACACATTGTTCACCCACACACGATCCCATGCAGACAAATACATTTTTCTCTGTGTGTGTGTGTGTGTGTGTGTGTGTGTGTGTGTGTGTGTGTGTGTGTGTGTGTGTGTTTGTGCGTGTGTGTGTGTGCGTGTGTGTGTGTGTGTGTGTGTGTGTGTGTGTGTGTGTATGTGTGTGTGTGTGTGTAAGATTTGTGAGGAGTTAGATTCACTGACATCAAAAAACTAAAAGACCCTCTAAAACAAAAACATATCTAATTGAGCGGAAACCTGTCAGCAGCATGCTCCAAAGAGGTTGACATGTACTTCTTATTTTTTGTCTGCTTCTTCCGGAGAGATGCAGTTGGCGGTCTGCAGCAAAACAGGAAGCCTGGCGTAGAGTCGTGTTGAAGAGGTTGACATGCACAGTATTGCTTACTTCATTGTTTGTACTTGTCATTTCCTTTGAGGACAGGTTTGCGTAGAGATAAAGCTCCTGGATCCCACCTTCCAATCTGACTGCATAAGTTCGATCCTGACCCTGGGAGGGGTGGGTTGGTGGGACTGTGCACGCCACCTCCAGTCTGCCCAGCCTTGAATGAGTATCTGACCATGTCATCACCATCATCAGGTGCCTTGCCGCATGGCGTTGACGATTATGGACTTCCATCTGTCTCTATCTCTTGTTGCCTCAAACATCTTTTCCACCCTCTTTGTCCTCAGCCACTCTGCAAGTCCGTCCAGTATTTTCTCCCTGGGTCTACCCGGTGCTCTCCTTCCCTCCAGCTTTCCCGTTGTGACCAGGTGCTCCAATTCCCCTTTCCTCATAAAATGGGCTATGAATGTTGCCTGTCTTTTCCTAATCTTCCTTATGAATGATCTACTTGTGTCTGCCTCCATCAAGACTGTCTCGTTTTGTTTTCTTTGCTGTCCATGGAACTCTCAACATCCTTCTTAGAAATCACATATCAGCTGCCTCAATCTTGTCCTGGCTTTGCTTGTTGACTGTCCACGCCGCACAACCGTACAACAGTATTGGTTCTATATAACATTCAAGAACTCTCTTCCTGATGTTAATTAATAAGCATTTGTTGGAAAGAATGTTTTTCATCTTCTTGAATGCTGTTTTGGCTTGGCCGATTCTGCTGGCTATTTCTGATGTGCATTTGCCGTCTGGTGAAATGATCGTTCCCAGGTATTTAAACTTATCAACCTGTCTCAAGGTTGTGCCGTTTGCTGTTATTTTGCATGAGGGGATTTCATGTTTTTTACTGATCACCATGACTTCAGTCTTCCTGTTGTTTAGTTCCAACCCCTCACCTTTACTTTCTATTTCAAGCATATTCACAAGGTTTGTAGGTCCCTTTCACTTTCTGCAATGACCATGTACGGAAGATAAAAGTAACAAAGGGAGGGAGAAAAGGTGGGTATCGACCTCTTAATGCCGGCCCCTAGTAGAGCTGAGAGGTCGGTATCTACTGTCCACCTTCCCTACTGCTCCAGGGTGATAGGTCAGCCTTGTCTCCGCCCTTGGCTGCTTCCTCTTGTCCACCGCTGTCATGTCACTACGCCTTCACCGCTTTGTCCGGTAGTCCAACACACCTACAGACCCACCAAACCTGAGATCACCATGAACACCAGGGCATGAAGGGCCACAGAATCTGAGACAATTGTTTATATCAATCAAAGAACATAACTCTTGTGAGTCACGTAGGAATTATCTCCCATGTTGTAGAACTTCTCAAATCTAACACAGTTTGCGCTACCCATTCAGCTAGCATAGAAGCAGATACAAAGCACAAAAACTGTAAGCTCAGAACACTCCTCAAAAAAGGAGCGCCCAAGCCTACCTTTATACTCTGCAACTACCCTACACACAACTATGAGAGAGGAGAAAAATACATACAATATATTGGTCTTATGTTCAAGATTGACATAGTCTTTTATTCTTGAATTGACCAAACACACACACATAGACAAGACAGAACATATACAGGGTTGCTTCCAAGGCATATAGGTAATACCAAAGAAATAAAAGGGAAGCAAGGAGAATTTTTATAATATTAATCAAAGAACATAACTCTTGAGAGTCACGTAGGAATTATCTCCCATGTTGGAGAACTTCTCAAATCTAACACAGTTTGCGCTACCCATTGTTTATATGCCATGATGATGGGACTGGGGATGATCGTGATGATGCTGTGTAAGATTGTTTAGGAATAAGACAGCGTGGCAGCGATGTGCTCACAATTACTTTCATATATTGTTTTGATGTGAACCAGGCTGTGGTGCTGGGCTGCAAATTTGAGCAATATGATAAGTGAAGCATCCGTAAAGTGGATTAGATTTGACAGTGTGGTCTTAGTCTTCCTGCGAGACCATAATACGCTTTGCTGTGGGTAGGAACAGTCGGGGCCCAAAAAAGTCCTATAATGGTTCTTTACTTTTCTTTTTTTTTTTTACGTTTTTTTTTTCTCAAGATTTTGAAACGTTGAGCCCAGGCGGAAGTCTGTTGCGGTATTGACTTAACCACGCTAACTGGTTACATGGGACAAGCTTTACCGTTTCCCTCTGTGGGGATGCTGGGGACTCTTTCAGTATAAATAGTATCCCCATCATCATCATGTGCCCTGCTGCATGGCGGTGGCGATCATGACCCTCCATATGCATCTATCCCTTGTCGCTGCAAGTACAAAAATAGTATCCCCTCCTTCTGGAAATTCTGTGCTAGAAATTTCTTCTTTTCTGTCACTCTCTTGTTTCTTTCTTGTTCCGTTGCTTACTGACATTTCTTCCTATCATTTTCTGCATTGCTGGTCTATTCACCTGTATGTGTTCAATAAAGTCCTATGTACTTTTTCTTAGGTTTGATAATTGGGTACATGTATTAAGTGCATTTTTGGCTCTAGAGAGACGAGATATGCGGAAGCATTTTTAGGTAATTTATGCCTGTTTTATGTATGTTTCGGTGTCCTTAGGTATGCTTAAATTTGTATTCAGGTGTTTCTTTTTTTAAATCCCCTGTGCGATAAATTGGACAGAGTTGTTAACGTCGGAGGCATATCCTTAGATTATGTGCACGAAAAAATATTATAAATCAATTTAAAATGGTATTTTAATGCACTGATCGCAGCAGAAAGAACGCAATTTCCTACCAAAACTACCTATTTTTGTCTCTTATTATGAACCGTAACCTGTACAGTACCTGCACAATGTAATATACTAACGGTTTGCCCTTTGGTGCACCTTTCAGATAATGACAGCTAAAATTAGAAACAAACTGGGTCAAAGCCACCAAATAAAGAATTTTAAGGAAAATGTGTAGGAGAATACACAAAAACGTAAGAGGCCGTTTTCTCAAAATGCCCGTCATACAATTTAATGAATTTAAACATACATAACTTCTACATTTTTTTTAGTACAAGCTTTATTCAAGTACCAAAATAATCAGCAGAATGTACACTTTCCAGTGATATGTATATCTCAAATGCCCAAAATGTTAGTTAAGACTGATTTCGTGCTGGCAGGTCACAATTATGTGTAAATCAACCAGTCACCATGGTGTAGTGGTTAGCTCAACGGAAGAAAGAGTGTAAGGTTGTAGTTTCAAGTCCCATCAGTCGTGTCAAAATTGTTGCAGGATTTTTCGGTTCCAACCGGCTCTAGCGCAGAATTGCATAACTCTGGGATCGCTAGGAAAACTGGGACCACACAGTCGAGTCTCAGCCACTTCATGAATGCGTCACTGAAGACATAAGTCAAATTTTTTGACCAGCATCGGAGGTGCCTACGTCTTTCAGGTCTGGTTAAAACCCTTTCGCTGCCAAAGTGTAAATAAAAAGGTGAATCGCCTGTGCCACGGAGGTTTAAACGTCTTGACTTGAAATAAAAAAAATTCATATCTCTTCATCCTGCCCAGAAAACCCCACAACACTATATATTTTCTTGTTCAGTATACTTAACAACACACCAGGAGCAGCAGTACTTTCGTTTTTGCTATCGCCCATGCTAGTAATGTGACTCTGACTCTTATCTAGGTCAAGTCCGACTTCGGACATCAACACCGAAATATCGCCTGCATGCGCCAAATTATCGTCATTTTCACTCTTATCGACAGACTGCAAATCAGAATCAGCTCCAGAAGTAATGATTTCTGCAACTTCTTTTGCTGCGTAAGTTGTTTTTCGGATCCGATTGACAGTCGGTGTTGAAGCGAGTTCGTCCGCCATTGTTTACAGTCGCTGAATAGTAGGGGGTCACATTTTCAACCGCACGGGCAGAAAAGACCATAAAATGTCACACATACATAATTAGCATCTATTTATAGAGGGAATACTGAAGTTTCTGTTGATATCTCATACGTTCTGAAAGCGTTGGGATTTTCTGGCCAAAAATAGCAAAAGTCGCCGACCGAATATTCGGTCGATGGCACTGGAGGCGTGTTTCTTCCGACCGTATGTTCGGTCGGAAGCAGTGAACAGGTTTTTAACGCCAGGAGTAAGCGTGGAGTACAGCCCTGTCACGCAGTCTCAATCCAGAATGTAACTCCATAGCATTATGATTGTCATCCCTATCATCATCGTCATAGCATCGTGAAAATATGTGGCAGTTCTGCGGCCATTAACTCTTTGACGACGGGCTACTTCGTTCGAAGTAACAGCTGAGCTCTCACTGAGGACGGGCTACTTCAATCATAGTAACAGACGGTCTAGGGTATATAACTCCCTCTACTTTTGTTATGCGAATGATTTAATAGTTGGCAGTTGGTTCCCTTGTGGAGAGAACTTCCGTTGAACGCTTCAGCTATGTTTTCCGGTTTCTTTGTCTAAAATCGATGGAAAATGGCTCAAAGGCGACAGTTCTCAGTGATTTCACTGTGGCAGCCCTAGGCTAGCACGAGAGCTCAGCTGTGGCAAGTGCAGTCACAATAGAGTTAACGTAGCGAAGAAAATGGGACTTTAAAAAAGTCTCCTAGCTAAAAAATAAAAGATGAGCACAAATGATACTGGTTAGGGGCGATGACCCTTTTCAATAAAGTGTGTGAATCAACTGTGTGGATAGGTTCAAAGAATCTTCTTCTGGATCCGAGTCATGTTCAGTCTCTGGGGCGAGCCGCCAATCTGGCGGCTTCCGACTTGGTTCCGGTTCAGCATCTCGTCAGAGACGAGCTGGAAAAGAAATGGTACGTAGGCTGTGCTGTTTTGTTGGTGACAGTAGAGCGATAGATACAGAGAGAACAAATAGTTGAATATTGATTCATTTGTGCGTGTGTGTATGTGTGTTCGTGTGTGTGTGTGTGTGTGCGTGTGTGCATGTGTGTGTGTGTGTGTGTGTGTGTGTGTGTGTGTGTGTGTGTGTGTGTGTGTGTGTGTGTGTGTGTGTGTGTCTAGATGAGTATGCTCATTTTGTGCTTTATCATTTTTTTCTTAAATTTCGTTATGAGTGATATTAGAGAATGTGCGTGCGCGCGCGAACGTAAGTATGTTTTTCATCCGATTAGATGTGTTGTTGTTTTCTTTCGAAGATGGAGGTATCTACTTCAATGCAGTGTAGCCTAGCTTGTTTCAATGACATATTGTACAAAGACGGACATAATACCTAAACGTTAGGTAGGACATCAAGACCTTGCCAGAGGATTATAGTTAATGTGCAGGCTTAGGATCATTTTGGATCTTTTCCGTCATATGGCATCCGTAGCGTCAGGGAAGATGGTTTTAATTCTGAGCACGGAGTCAATGTCTTGAAAAACTGAAAGTGAAACAAATCATTAAGGCTTATGCCATGATAAGTTTGGATCTTGTTCATCACCTGACAGCAGTAGCGTCAGGGAATGTGGAATGGCTGAAAATGAAAATGAAATCATTAAGCCATCATCATTTTAGACCTTGTCCATCACGTGACAGCAGAGGCGTCAGGGATTGTGGAATGACTGAAAGTGACACTGAAATCATTAAGCCATAATCATTTTAGGCCTTGTCCATCACGTGATAGCAGCAGCGTCAGGGATTGTGGAATGACTGAAAGTGACACTGAAATCATTAAGCCATGATCATTTTAGACCTTGTCCATCACGTGACAGCAGTAGCGTCAGGGATTGTGGAATGACTGAAAGTGAAACTGAAATCATTAAGCCATGATCATTTTAGACCTTGTCCATCACGTGACAGCAGTAGCGTCAGGGATTGTGGAATGACTGAAAGTGAAACTGAAATCATTAAGCCATGATCATTTTAGACCTTGTCCATCACGTGACAGCAGTAGCGTCAGGGATTGTGGAATGACTGAAAGTGAAACATTAAGCCATGATCATTTTAGACCTTGTCCATCACGTGACAGCAGTAGCGTCAGGGAATGTGGAATCACTGAAAGTGAAACGAAGTCATTAAGGCTTATGCCACGATCATTTTAGGTTTTGTTCATCAAATGACAGCAGTAGCGTCAGGGAATGTGCAATCACTGAAAGTGAAACGAAGTCATTAAGGCTTATGCCACGATCATTTTAGATTTTGTCCATCAAATGATAGCGGTGGCGTCAGGGATTGTGGAATTCATTCCGAGTGCAGAGACGCTGTCTTGGTGTTATATTGAAACTGAAATCGCCAGGTGGATGGAGTACTTGATGGACTGGCCCATATTGGAAGACGTCCTGGAGAGCCGCTACGGTCTGGACGAGAACTGGGTGGAGGACCTCATTAGAGAGGAAATGGGCGAGAACAACATTGTGGTGTCAGGCCACTGGCTGGAGGAGATCACGTTTCTCAATCTGGGAGGCAGCAGGGAGCATGTTGCCCACACTTCGTGGACAATGCTGACCGACTCGGTGGAAAGTGACAAGAGGTTGGCTGCCAGGGTGATGAAGGTCGGTGATGGTGTGGTGGTTTTGTGAACAGAGTGTTTTGACTCTGATTGTTTTCTTTGGCTTTCTTGTTGGTTGGTTGCCCCCTTTGGGTTGCCGAGGGCTCTTTCAGTATAAATAGTATCCCCACCTTCTGGAAATTCTGTGCCAGAAATTTCCTCTTTTCTGTCACTCTCTTTGTTTCTGCCTTGTTGCTTTGCTTTCTGTCATTTCTACTTATTTTCTGCCTTAATAGTTCATTCACCTGTATTTTGTCGATAAAGTCTTACGTACTTTTTCTTCGGATTGATAACTGGGTACATGTATTAAGTGCATTTTTGGCTCTAAGGAGGTGAGATAATCGGACACAATTTTAGGTAATTTATACCTGTTTTTATATGTTTTGGTGTCCTAATGTATACTTATATTTGTATTCAGGTATGTTTTTTAAATCTCCCCTGTGCGATGAATTGGACGGAATGGTCCTACGCCGGGGGCATGTCCTTAGATTATGTACGCGAATGCATTGATCTGTGTACTTAATTTTCTTTTCTTTTTCTTTTTCCTGTTAAGGTTTTGGGTGTTTTGAAGCGGTTATAGCCCTGATATGGCTCTGCGCAGTCGGCTGGGCTTTAAACGACAAGAAAAGAAAAAAATGTTGTTGGTTGCTGCTGTTGTTGATGGTAGGGTGTGGTGGTGGTGGTGGCGGCGGCAACGGCAGCGGGATTTTGTTGTTTGTTTTTGCATGTTTCTTTTTATTCTCTTTTTCTTTCTGGGCTAACGGGTTTCTGGCTTTCTTGGTGGAAGCTGTCTAGTGTGTGACTCAGACAGGGACTCAGATTCAGATTCAGATTCAGACTCAGACTCTCTTTATTGTCATAAAATCCATCAAACAAATTAATAGACACTATAAAGAGGTAAAATAAAACAAGGAAAGAAATGAAAGCTCATTTGCAGACGAGGGAGCAGAAATGTGTATATGTAAGCCACGTGATTTAAAAAGTATGTGCGTGTTTGTGTGAGTGTGTGTGTGTGTGTGTGTGTGTGCGTGTGTGTGTGTGTGTGTGTGTGTGTGTGTGTGTTTGTGTGAGTGTGTGTATGTGTGTGTGTGTGTGTGTGTGAGTGTGTATGTGTGTGTGTGTGTGTGTTTGTGTAGTGTGTGTGTGTGTGTGTGTATGTGTGTGTGTGAGACACAGAGAGAGAGGGAGAGAGAGAGTGTGTGTGTGTGTGTTTCTGTGTGTGTGTTTCTCTGTGTGTGTGTTTCTGTGTGTATATAGTGTGTGTGTATGTGTGTGTGTATGTGTGTGTGTATGTGTGTGTGTATGTGTGTGTGTGTATGTATGTGTGTATGTGTGTGTGTGTATGTGTGTGTGTATGTGTGTGTGTATGTGTGCGTGTGTGTATGTGTGTGTGTATGTGTGTGTGTGTGTGGTGTAGTGTGTGTGTGTGTGTGGTGTGTGTGTAAACAATAACGATGGTAACAGTAGCAGTACTCTTTAGTCCATATTTTGTAGGTCAGCAGGCCCATAGAAACAAAACTTCAGACACTGTATGAAACAAAATGTGAGCAAATTTCATGCTATCAACGGTTAAATACTATTTATTCATACTGACTTACCACAGACAGCAAAGAAAACAAACGAGACAGTCTTGATGGAGGCAGACACAAGTAGATCATTCATAAGGAAGATTAGGAAAAGACAGGCAACATTTACGGGCCAGTTTATGAAGAAAGGGGATTTGGAGCACCTGGTCACAATGGCAAAGCTGGAGGGAAAGAGAGCTCCAGGTAGACCCAGGGAGAAGATACTAGACGGACTTGCAGAGTGGCTGGGGACAAAGAGGGTGGAAGAGATGCTTGAGGCAACAAGAGATAGAGACAGATGGAAGTTCATGATCGCCAACGCCATGCGGCAGGGCACCTGATGATGATGATGACAGACTTGTAACCAAAGCAGTAAAAATTGGACTGAAATTGTGTTACTAATCTTTCGGACTTCACTTTAAAAACACGCTTTCCATTTAAGTTTTCATAGAATAACAGAATTCTAAACGTAGATGGGAATCTTTTTAATAAAAGTATGAAATAAAACTGTTTTTTACGTCCAGACGTATACTTTGGGCGAACAGGTAAGAAGTGATGCAAAACTCCGATATTTTGAGTCACATTGTTTCCAAAAAGGATCCGTCAGGCAATTTTTATACGAAGCCATCTCATTTAAAGGCAATGTAGTACATCTTAATGAGCGTATTGTTAATGTTCAAATGCTGAATGTTGTCCGACATAGTATTAGAAGTTTGGAGTCAAACACGAAACTGTCACTATCAATATGATAGAAACATTGAAACTGGCAGCAAACAGACTAATGTTTAATGTACGGGGTGGAACTGGTATCAGATCCCGAGTCCACGGATCTGTAAAAAAAAAACCCCAAAACACAACAAAACACACACACACACACAAAAAAACCCAGACTGCTTTGAGAAATTCTGGGTGATATGACAAATTTTCCGGGCTTGTTAATCCATTCTGGACGAAAGTAGTCTGACAGTCAACATCTTAACATTGAAATAAATTGGCGAACATTTTCTACTGTCTGCATCCTCCATGCATAGCCAAACCTATGCTTACATAGGATATTACGAATTTGTGCAGCTCAGTTTCATCCAGATCTGTTTACCAGTACGATTCTTAAGCAGAAAGAAAATCGGCCTCCTTCCAAGATAAACAGTGTTTCTGACCAGTTTTGGCTAGTCAGAGACTTAAATGTTATCTATGCGAATATATTCAGGTTCCACAACTTGCGAAGTCTCGGAAATTTAGTAAAGACTGGAATATTTTGACTAAAAAGAAAAACACACAAACAAACAAACAAAAAACCGCAGAAAATGTTCCGATTTATCAACTTTTTCACAACCACAAACGTGTCGTCATCTTGTCTGTGTCCCCCGTGGGGTTGCCGGGGGCTCTTTCAGTATAAATACAACAACAACAACAATATTTTATTTATATAGCGCAAAATCTTGATAAAATCAAATCTAAGCGCTAAATGATATGGCTCTGCGCAGTCGGCTGGGCTTTAAACAAGAATAAAAGAAAGAAATCTTGTCTATGCCTGGAGTCAAGTATCCCCCACCTTCTGGAAATTCTGTGCCAGAAATTTCCTCTTTTCTGTCACTCTCTTTGTTTCTGCCTTGTTGCCTTGCTTTCTGTCATTTCTATTATTTTCTGCCTTGCTGGTCCATTCACCTGTATTTTTTCGATAAAGTCTTACGTACTTTTTCTTCGGATTGATAATTGGGTACATGTATTAAGTGCATTTTTGGCTCTAAGGAGGTGAGATATGCAAAAGCAATTTTAGGTAATTTATGCCTGTTTTTATATGTTTTGGTGTCCTTATGTATGCTTATATTTGTATTCAGGTGTGTTTTTCAAATCTCCCCTGTGCGATAAATCGGACGGAATGGTCCTACGCCGTGGGCATGTCCTTAGATTATGTGCGCGAATGCATTGATATGTGTACTTAATTTTCTTTGCTTTTTTTTTTTTTTCCTGTTGAAGTTTTGTGTTTGTTTTGAAGCGGTTATAGCCCTGATAAGCCTCTGCGCAGTCGGCTGGGCTTTAAACAACAATAAAAGAAAGAAATCTTGTCTATGCCTGGAGTCAAGTTGAAGCGTTCGTCTACAGTATCTTTGGCTGCCCAGCTTGTTTCCAGTTTTCTGGCACTTTGGTCGTACATTCATCGTCATCATCAGGTGCCTTGCCACATGGCGTTGTCGATCATGGCCTGCCATCTGTTTCTATCTCTTGTTGCCTCAAGCACCTCTCCCACCCTCTTTGACTTCACAAACTCTGCAAGTCCGTCCACAATCTTCTCCCTGGGTCTACCTGGTGCTCTCTTTCCCTCCAGCTTTCCTGTTGTGACCAGGTGCTCCAATTCCCCTTTCCTCATAAAATGGCCTATAAATGTTGACTGTCTTTTCCTAATCTTCCTTATGTATGATCTTCTTGTGTCTGCCTCCATCAAGACTGCCTCGTTTGTTTTCTTTGTTGTCCATGGAACTCTCTACATTCTTCTTAGAAACCACATCTCGGCTGCCTCAATCTTGTTCTGGCTTTGCTTGTTTACTGTCCACGCCTCACAACCGTATAACAGTATTGGTTCTATATAACATTCAAGAACCCTCTTCCTGATGTTAATTGATAGGCATTTGTTGTTAACAATGCTTTTCATTTTCTTGTATGCTGTTTTGGCTCGGCCGATTCCGCTGGCTATTTCTGATGTGCATCTGCCGTCTGGTGAAATGATCTGGTCATACATTATAACAAGATAACCGTTTGCATAATGGGTTTGGTCACACAAAGTTGATACACAGATGATGTATGACATTGCTGGACGGTTTTTCAGTTTGATTTATTGACAATTGTGACGAATGTATATAAAGTCGAGCTCAGTAGTGGAGAGTGATCATGGCTTTATGTAGTCATACCAAGACAGGATCTTACTTTGATCTGTTCATTCTTGACACTTTTTTGTGCCCTTGAAATTTGTTGTGGTGTCGACTTTCCTTTAAATGGGAAATTATACTGTTTAAGAAGACAACTGAAGTGTGGTCTGCAACATATTTGTCTGGCACACAGTTTTGAGGAAGAGTACTCAATTTTTGAGGTAAGAGTATACAGATCGCAGATTTAAGGTATACATTGATGTGTGTGTATAGTAAGTATTCATGTATGTGTATGAATGGGTGTGTATGCAAATACAACTATGTCATATATGTGTAAGTATGTAATTGTACTAATGTATGTGTGTAGAAGTATAAGTGTTACTATGTATGTATAAAACGGACTGAAACATGGAAAGGTGTTCATGATTAATAGCAAGTTCGGAGACAAAACAAAACAAAACAAAACAAAAC
>JAPXFY010000014.1:5869970-5882470 GCA_030674185.1 Monoplex corrugatus | reverse complement strand
CTTCTTCTTCCTTCTTCTTCTTCTTCTTCTTCCTTCTTCTTCCTTCTTCTTCTTCTTCTTCTTCCTTCTTCTTCTTCTCTTCTTCTTCTTCTTCTTCTTCTTCTTCTTCTTCTCTTCTTCTTCCTTCTTCTTCTTCTTCTTCTTCTTTCTTCTTCTTCTTCTCTTCTTCTTCTTCTTCTTCTTCTTCTTCTTCCTTCTTCTTCTTCTTCTCTTCTTCTTCTTCTTCTTCTTCTTCTCTTCTTCTTCTTCTTCTTCTTCTTTTCTTCCTTCCTTCTCTTCTTCCTTCTTCTTCTTCTTCTTCCTTCTTCTTCTTCTCCTTCCTTCTTCTCTCTTCTCTTCTTCTCTTCCTTCTTCTTCTTCTTCTTTCTTCTTCTTCTTCTTCTCTTCTCTTCTTTCTTCTTCTCCTTCTTCTTCTTCTTCTTCTTCTTCCTTCTTCCTTCTTCTCTTCTTCTTCTTCCTTCTTCTTCTTCTTCTTCTTCTTCTTCTTCTTCTTCTTCTTCTTCTTCTTCTTCCTTCTCTCCTCTCTTCTTCTCTTCCTCCTTCTCCTTCTTTCTTCTTCTTCTTCTCTCTTCTTCTTCTTCTCTTCTTCTTCTTCTTCTTCTTCTCTTCTTCTTCTCTTCTCTTCTTCTCTTCCTCTCTCTCTTCTTCTCCTTCTCTTCTTCTTCTTCTTCTTCTTCTTCTTCTTCTCTTCTTCTTCTCTTCTTCTTCTTCCTCTTCTTCTCTTCTTCTTCTCCTCCTTCTTCTTCTCTTCTCTTCTTCTTCTTCTTCTTCTTCTTCTTCTTCTTCTCTTCTTCTCTTCTTCTTCTTCTTCTCCTTCTCTTCTTCTTCTTCTTCTTTCTCCTTCTCCTTCTTCTTCTTCTCCTTCTTCTTCTTCTCATCCTTCTTCTTCATTATCATCTTCATCGACCAGGACAGAAGAAGGAGACCAAAGCAGTGAAGGAAGAGAAACCTACTCCGGAGGAAGTGAGGAAAGCGAATGTGATAGCGAAAATAGCAATGGCTCGGCAAAGAGCCATGATGACCGCTAGCGCTGCGCCCGGCGAGCCTCCTGACGCCAGTGCCAGAGTGGCCCAACCAAAGAGGGCTGGCAAGGCTGGGAAAGGTGGGTGAGCACTGTGCTGTGGATGGTGCTGCGTGAGGAGAGTGGTAGATGGTAAGGCAAGAGCATAATAAGAACATCAAACACAAATGTCGTACTTAATGGACTGTTTTTAAAATGGTGTTATCAGGTGTTTTTGGCGGGGTGGGGTTAGAGAGTGGTGGTGTAGTATTCGCATGCGTGCGTGTGTATTGTGTATGTATGTTTGTGTATATAGATATATGTGTGTGTGTGTGCGTGTGTGTGTATTGTGTATGTATGTTTGTGATACATTTGTGTGTGTGGTGTGTGTGTGTGTGTGTGTGTGTGTGTGTGTGTGTTGTGTGTGTGTTGTGTATGTATGTATGTATGTATGTATGTGTGTGTGTGTATGTCTGTGTGTGTGTGTGTATTGTGTATGTATATGTGTGTGTGTGTATTGTGTATGTATGTGTATATGTGTGTGTGTATTGTGTATGTTTGTGTGTGTGTGTATGTATGTATGTGTGTGTGTGTGTGAGAGAGAGAGAGAGAGGTCCTGACCTTTCGAAATGGGGATAACAAATACAACAAAATCCCACATGCGGTAATTATGTCGTTATACAACTTTCTTATCTTAAAAGCAGTAAACGAATAAACAGCAAATTGCTTTACAACAGTAAGAGAGAGAAAAATAGAGACAGACGAATAGAGAGGCAGGCAGGGTTCCAAGCCCAGCGAAAACTAAGTTTATGTTGGACTTTTATTTTCTTGAACATTCCAAGCTTCTCGAATGCACATGTGCTGGGTGTTTTGCCTACACTACGCATGCAATTTATTGCTGCACAGTCTGCATACTCCCTCTATGTGGGCGTGCGTGCTGATTTGTTTTCATGCTCCATAAATCACCGGACATTGACATAACTTGTAGGATCTTAAATGTGCATACGTGATGATCAGCGTGCGTAAACGAGTAAAGGACACATGCTGACCAAGAAATCAGAAAAAAAAATTTCCACCCTTTACCCACCCAAGGCAGCCGAGATGTGGTTTCTAAGAAGAATGTTGAGAGTTCCATGGACAGCAAAGTAAACAAACGAGACAGTCTTGATGGAGGCAGACACAAGAAGATCATTCGTAAGGAAGATTAGGAAAAGACAGGCAACATTTATAGGCCATTTTATGAGGAAAGGGGAATTGGAGCACCTGGTCACAACGGGAAAGCTGGAGGGAAAGAGAGCACCAGGTAGACCCAGGGAGAAAATACAAGACGGACTTGCAGAGTGGCTGGGGACAGGGAAGAGATGCTTGAGGCAACAAGAGATAGAGACAGATGGAAGTCAATGATCGCCAAGCAGGGCACATGATGATGATGATGATGATGATGATGATGATGATGATGATGATGATGATGATGATGACCCACCAGGCGGTAGGTAGGCCTACCAAGACTGGATCGGACACGAACCTTCCGATCATCAGGTCGACGTTTAACCACTTGACTGTCGCACTCGTCAGTTGGACTCTTATCGAAGGACTTGAGCATCATTCTACAGAGTGCAGTCAGCAAGACCTAACTAGACCACTTGCGTTCATTGTTGTCCCGTTCATTGTTTCACTTATTTCGTCAGTCCAGCATGACTCTCCTGCTTTACAACGCTTTTTTCTGCCTTCTCTTCTTCATCCCTCAGCTCGTTGTGTACATGTACATCCCCTGAATTTTCCACAACCAGCTTCAGTCCTAACAGACCATCTCCAGTTTGACGAAACTGCTCCAAGGCACCACCAGCCGGCAGGACCTGAGGAGGTTACACAGGTGCAGGACTCTGCTGTCTTATCCTCATCCACGGCCATCGTGTTCTGCTTTCTATTCTATCTGTGTCTGTCTCTGTCTCTGTCTCTCTTCTGTCTCTGTCTGTCTCTGTCTCTGTCTTGTCTCTGTCTGTCTGTCTCTGTCTTTGTCTCTCTGTCTCTGTCTGTCTCTCTGTCTTCTGTCTCTGTCTTGTCTCTCTCGTCTTGTCTCGTCTGTCTGCTCTGTCTTTGTCTCTCTGTCTTCTGTCCTTCTTGTCTCTGTCTTTGTCTCTCGTCTCTGTCTCTCTGTCTCTCTGTCTCTGTCTCTCTCTTCTTCTGTCTCTGTCTTGTCTCTCTCTGTGTCTGTCTCTGTCTTGTCTCTCTGTTTCTGTCTCTGTCTCCTGTCTGTCTGTCTCTCTGTCTGTCTGTCTGTCTCTGTCTGTCTGTCTGTCTGCTCTCTCTCTCTCTCCCTCCCTCTCGCTATCTCTGTCTGTCTGTCTGTCTCTCTCTCTCTGTTTGTCTCTGTCTCTCTCTTTCTGTCCTTCTCTGTCTGTCTCTCTCCCTATATCTCTCTCTCACTCTCTCTCTCTCTCTCTCTCTCTCTCTCTCTCTCTCTCTCTCTCTCTTTCTTTCTCTTTTCCTCAGCCTTCTGTTCGATTTCATCAACTTCTTCCACCTGTTCATCCCCCTTCAGTCTTTCCTTCTTTCTTGACTTTCTCTTCCTCCTGATCTGACGTTAAGATCACATGGCAACAAAGGAATAGCCCTGGCAAAATTCTTTTAAAAACAAACAAACAAACACTTTCATGGTAAACAGAGTTACACGCATAGTGAAAAAAAAAGAAAAATAGAAATGGGTGGCGCAGCGCTGTGGCGACACGCTAGCGCTGCGTGCATTGCGGCAAGAGCAAACCAAGTTTCACTCGATATATCCGCTGTGACAACGAATAAATAAATAAATGAATAAATAAATGAATGAATGAATGAATAAAATACGAAAACAAATAAATGAGAAAATAGATAAATAAATGAACACACACACAAATAAATAAATAAACGCAGACAAACAAATAAATGAATGAATAAATAAGTAAATAAATAAATGAATGAATGAATGAATGAATAAATAAATAAAATAAGAAAATAAATAAATGAGAAAATAAATAAATAAATGAAGACATACACAAATTAATGAATAAACACACAGACAAATAAATAAATGAATGAATGAACGAATGAATGAATGAATAAGTAGATAGATAGATAAATAAATAAATCTCTCCTCCCCTCCCCCTCCTTTTTCACTATTTCCCTTCTCCTCTATCTGTACCTCTCTTTTCGTCTTATATTTTCCCCCTCTCTGTCCTTAATCTTCTCATCCTCTTTTTCTTCTTTCATCTTTTATTATCTGTCTTCTCTTCATCATCATCATCATCATCATCATCATCATCATCATCATCATCATCACAGGTGCCTTGCCGCATGGCGTTGGCGATCATGGATTTCCATCTGTCTCTATCTCTTGTTGCCTCAAGCATCTCTTCCACCCTCCTTGTCCCCAGCCACTCTGCAAGTCCGTCCACAATCTTCTCCCTGGGTCTACCCGGTGCTCTCTTTCCCTCCAGCTTTCCTGTTGTGACCAGGTGCTCCAATTCCCCTTTCCTCATAAAATGGCCTATAAATGTTGCCTGTCTTTTCCTAATCTTCATTGTGAATGATCTACTTGTGTCTGCCTCCGTGAAGACTGTCTCGTTTGTTTTCTTTGCTGTCCATGGAACTCTCAACATCCATCTCGGCTGCCTCAATCTTGTTCTGGCTTTGCTTGTTGACTGTCCACGCCTCGCAACCGTACAATAGTATTGGTTCTATATAACATTCAAAAACTCTCTTCCTGATGTTAATTGATAGGCATTTGTTGGTAAGAATGCTTGTCATCTTCTTGAATGTGTCTTCTCTTCGCCTTTTTCTTTTCTTTTCTTTTCTTTTCTTTTTTTCTTTTTTTTTCCTTTGTTGCTTTCTCCTCTCTGCTGCTTTAGGGCTGAAAACAGCTCCCTCAATCTATTCTTCATTCTTCTTCTCCTCTGCATCCTCTTTTCATCTGCTGCCTCTTCCTCTCCTCTTCTCGTCTTTTATGTTCTGGTACCATCACCGTCTTCAGGCCGGACACAACTTAAAGCGGACTCACCAGCATCAGAGGCGAGCCAAACGACACCAGAGCAACTTCTGGATGAAGACGATGCTGCCGTGACCCCCTCTAGCGAAAAGGAGCCAGGGAGGAAGTCACCGCGGGACTTGTTCAAAGAGGCTGGGGAGAAGCTCAAGGCCACTGGCAAACACGGACAGTCCCAGAAACAACCGTCGCACCAGAAGAAGAAGCGCAAAGCTGCGGATGATCCCTTGATCCGTTGGAGGCGGAGGAGAAAAATTGTAAGTTTGGAAGAGTGGGTTGAGTTGCGTTGAGTTGTGGTTTGGTCGAGTTGGGTTGTGGCTGGGATGTGGTTGGGTTGGGTTGGGTTGGGTTGTGGCTGGGATGGGCTTGGGTTGGGTTGGGTTGTGGCTGGGATGGGCTTGGGTTGTGGTTGGGTTGTGGCTGGGATGGGCTTGGGTTGTGCTTGGGTTGCGTTGCGTTGTAGTTGGGTTAGGTTATATTTGGATTGGAGGAGGGTGTCTCTCTTCTATCTTGTGGTGGTGTCTTTCTCATTCTCGCTTTCTCTCTACGAGTCTGTCTGTGTCTGCTGGCGTTTTTCTTTCGGTTTCCAGGTTGATTTTACCTCGGAAATGTACCGTCCAGACTTATGACCTCACCACTTCTTCAACGGTCCCCACCTTTGACGGACACATTTTTTGTCATAGAAAGACAGACAGACAGACAAAAACTTCCACTCACACACATCCGGTCGATATCAAACAGTCTCCTATTTTTGTAAAAGTGGTCGGCTCTGTGTTCTGTTTTACATATTTTTATATTTTTCGAAGAGGCGATTATCAAAGATTAGGGATGACCTCCCACCACGAAATCAGTCTCAACTCGCAGTCAGTCGAACAGCACTAGGAGCTGAAAAGGTGACTGAGGGTCTATCTGGGGTGTTTTGACTTTTTCTGAAAATTGTTTTCTGTAGACTATAATCTATTCCCCACAAATTTTGTTTTCTTGAAAAAAATATTATTAATCAATTCAAAATGGTATTTTAATGCACTGATCGCAGCAGAAAGAACGCAATTTCCTACCAAAAGTACCCATTTTTGTCTCTTATTATGAACCGTAACCTGTACAGTGCCCACACATGTAATATACTGACGGAAAGCTCTTTGGCGCACCTCTCAGGTAATGACAGTTAAAATTAGAAACAAACTGGGTCAAAGCCACCAAATAAAGAAATTTAAGAGAAATGTGTAGGAGAGCACACAAAAACTTTAGAGGCTGTTTTCTCAAAATGGCCATTATACAACTTAATGACTTTAAACATACATAACTTCTACATTTTTTTGAGTACATGCTTTATTCAAGTACCAAAATAATCAGCAGAATGCACACTTTCCAGTGATATGTATATCTCAAAATGCCCAAAATGCGATTTTAAGACTGATTTCGTGGTGGCACGTCACAGGGTTCTCTGTAACCTTAAGCAGGGTTAAGGACAGTGTCGCATCGTAGACCTCACTACTCTAGCATAAGCTGCTTCAGGATGGGTCTCCATTCTCTCCCTTGTCGCTTTACCTTCGTGATGTTGCATGATGTGATGCAGATGTACAAATGGCGCCAGGTGATGAAGGTCATCAAATCGTTTGTCCGCACTGTGGAAGACACCATAGAATTTCACCTGTTCGAGGACTTCCTCCGCAACGAGCTGGACAAGGCTGAAGCCAGAAGCGAGAGTAAGTTGTGTGTGACCCTCTCGTTTGTGATGCGGTGCGGTGTTGTGCAGTGAGATGCAGTGTGATAATGATGATGGAAAATAACGATAACAACAACGACGACAACAATAATGATGATGTTGATGATGATGATAATGATGATGATGATAATGATATGATGATGATGATGATGTGTGTGTGTGTGTGTGAAAAGTGGAACAGAATAGAACATATATATATGCCCTGAGAACCCAAGATAGGGCTATAAGACATAGATTGGTTGTCAATAGTTGACATAATAATACATGATTTCAACAGTTATTGTGTGTGTGTGTGTGTGTGTGTGTGTGTGTGTGTATGAGTGTGTGTATGTTGTGTGTATGTTGTGTGTATGTGTGTGTGTGTGTGCGTGAGTGTGTGTGTGTGTGTGTGTGTGCGTGAGTGTGTGTGTGTGTGTGTTGTGTGTGTTGTGTGTGTGTGTTGTGTGTGTGTGTGGTGTGTGTGTGTGTGTGTGTGTGTGTGTGTGTGTGTGGTGTGTGTGTTGTGTGTGGTTTGTGTGTGTGTGTGTGTGTTTGTGTGTGTGTGTTTGTGTGTGTGTGTGTGTGATGTGTGTGTGTTGTGTGTGTGTGTGTGTGTGTGTGTGTTGTGTTGTGTGTTGTGTGGTGTGGTGTGTGTGTGGTGTGTGTGTGTGTGTGTGTGTGTGTGTTGTGTGTGTGTGTGTGTGTGTGTGTGATGTATGTGTGTGTGTGTGTGGTGTGTGTGGTGTGTGTGTGTGTGTGTGTGTGTGTGTGTGTTGTGTGTGTGTGTGTGTGTGTGTGCTGGTCGCGGTGTATGGTATGTGTGTGGTGTTGAGCGGAGTATTGTGTGTTGAGCATGAAGGGACATGAACAGAGACCGGTTTTCACTCGACGGACCAAACACATGCTGGTGACCATTAACAAACTACCCGCTGACCTCCGCTTCTGGGCAGAAGCATACAAGTGGGTGGTCATCTTGTCAGTCTGTATGTCTGTCTGTCTGTCTACGTCCCCGTCCGTCTGTTCAGTCCGTCTGTTTATGCATGTGGGCGCGTGTGTTCGTTCTTTGATTTAACGTCTGTTCACTATGAGTGATATTAGACGGGGTTAAAAAATGGAGGATGGGAGGTGGGCGAGTTGGATTGGGGGCAGAGGGGAGATAGAGTAAGAGACATAAGTAAGTGGGTAAATAGAAAAATGGAACAAGATCTTAACACTAACAATTAACATTAATAATATGAAAAGAAAGTTTAACGCTGAAGTACAAACTTCATAAATTTAAAGCAATACATTAACAGGACTGTGAACCAATGATTCTGAAATTTTAACTGACAAAGATTGATCTGAAGTTACTTCTTTAACATGAGTTTCAGAATAGTTTTCTTGTGTAAACAATTTTTGGTAAAAAAAAAACAACAAAAAACACACGTAGCATTTTGCAGTAAAATGTGTGTATGTGCACGTGCGTGTATGTGTGTGCGCGCGCACACGCTGCGTGTGTGTGTGTGTGTGCGCGTGCGATGGCAAAACAGCACATTTACCCACTAACCCCAACGACAGGCGCAATAGCCGAGCAGTTAGGACACTGGCTTTCCTACTGTGAGGAATGGGTTGGAGCCTGTTTCGGTACAGTCTAGTGGGTAAAATGTGGAGATTTTCCAGTCTCCTAGATCAACGTGAGTGCAGATTTGTAAGTGCTGGAACCCTCTCGATGTGTACGCGCACGCAGAACATCAAATACCACATTAAATATAATCTAAGCCAAGGAGGCACGAAAAACCATCCTGCATACGGTATGCCGAAAACAAAATATGTGACCCATTCTCACAAAAGGCAAAATAAGTCTCAGTTTAGGCATTTTTAGGTTTTGGTATCACTATAAAGTTTAGAATCTCAGCTTTCAAATGGTACTAAAGTTGAGTTTCAGGCTACAAAAACAAAAAAAGTTATGGGCTTTCAAAGATGAGAGGGGTCAAGTCAGTCATTTTGAGAAAAACAGTGTTGAAGAGAATAGGTCTGAATTGAAAAGGTATTGTCAGAAACTCCTTAACAACAAGCATTAAATATCAACCAAATCAGCTGAAATTCCATACTTCCCTTGTTTACTTAACTGTCCATCTATCCAAAACAACAAAAAGAAAAATAAATTTAAGAAAAGCGTACTTTAATCACCAAAATGTTACGGAACTTAAGAATATTTTGAAAGGAGATAGTACCACTTACCACACATTAAAACACACAAAAATGATACTTATCGATTAAATTTGACTTTATTGTGTTAGGACATGGTGTAAAAGTGGTTGTAGGGCATCGAAATGCAGAAAACTCAAAACTGACAAATGTGTCCCTGTTCAGAGTTTTCAGCCCACAGCAGCAAAAGGCCTCGCCCGACTTATTGTACATTTTGTCAGAACGGGTCTCATATGACTGCTTTAATGGTGAGGTAAAACACACAGACACAGACACACACACACACACACACACACACACACACACACACACACACACACACACACACAAACACAAAACACAAACACAAACACACACACACACACACACACACACACACACACACACACACACACACACACACACACACACACCTGTCAAAAAGTCCTATAGCAAATTACCTTTAACGTTCCGTTATTTCTCATGTTCAATGTTATGGTTAGCCAATTTTGCTGTTTCAATCGTTAATCATGATAACGTCATTTGTGAATTTTTCTTTGTCTTCGGCATGGTTGATTTTCTGGTTCATTTCTTTTTCCTGAAGATTAACCATTTCCATGTTTCCTCTTTTCTCCTCGTGTATCCTTTTTTTTTTTTTTTTTTTTTTTGTGTGTCTAAAATCACTTTAGTGAATAGACATTAAATCAAAGACCATCACCACCACCACACACACACACAGAGAGAAAATACAATGGCTATACACATAAAAACCCACTTGTATATTTCAGTCATCATCATCATCATCATCATCAGGTGCCCTGCCGCATGGCGTTGGCGACCATGGACTTCCAACCATCTCTATCTCTCGTTGCCCCCAGCATCTCCCCCACCCTCTTCATCCTCAGCCACTTTGCAAGTCCGTCCAGCATTCTCTCCCTGGGTCTACCCGGTGCTCTCTTTCCCTCCAGCTTTCCTGTTGTGACCAGGTGCTCCAAATCCCCCTTCCTCATAAAATGGCCTATAAATGTTGCTTGTCTTTTCCTAATCTTCCTTATGAGTGATCGACCTGTGTGCGCCTCCATCAACACTGTCTCGTTTGTTTTCTTTGCTGTCCATGGCACTCTCAACATTCTTCTGAGAAACCACATCTCGGCTGCCTCAATCCTGCTCTGGCTTTGCTTGCTGACTGTCCACGCCTCGCATCCGTACAACAGTATTGGTTCTATATAACATTCAAGGACTCTCTTGATAGGCATTTGTTGGTAAGAATGCTTGTCATCTTCTTGAATGCTGTTTTGGCTTGGCCGATTCTGCCAGCTATTTCCGATGTGCATCTGCCGTCTGATGAAATGACCGTTCCCAGGTATTTGAACTTATTAACCTGTGTCAAGGTTTCAGTACACGAGGAAATTGCAGCTCATGAATTGGGAGAGAGAAAAAAAGGATATACCCTGATGCTGCGTTGGTTGTGGGGACATTAACCAACACATTCTCAATACCTTCCAGATTCAAGCGGCAGGTGTGGGGTGCCTTGAGGGAACAGACCATGGACAAGGTGGACGATGGCGACCTCGAGGACGCCGATACGCACACGCTCAACATGCGCGCCAAGGCTATTATCAGCTGCTTTCTCAACTCCGCCAGCATCCCCGCCAACCAGGTATGCACGGTGTGAAATTTCCTTAGTCTTCCCTGACCCTTTCTATTCGTTTTATTTATTCATTTGCTGAGTCTTCCATGTCCCTTTCTATTCACTTTATCTATTCATTTGCTTAGTCTTCCATGTCCCTTTCTATTCACTTTATCTATTCATTTGCTGAGTCTTCCATGTCCCTTTCTATTCACTTCATCTATTCATTTGCTTAGTCTTCCATGTCCCTTTTTATTCACTTATCCATTCATTTACTTAGTCTTCCAAGTCCCTTTCTATTCACTTTATCCATTCATTTGCTTAGTCTTCCAAGTCCCTTTTTATTCACTTTATCCATTCATTTGCTTAGTCTTCCAAGTCCCTTTTTATTCACTTTATCTATTTCTTTACTTAGTCTTCCATGTCCCTTTTATTCACTTTATCCATTCATTTGCTCAGTCTTCCATGTCCCTTTTCATTCACTTTATCCATTCATTTGCTTAGTCTTTCATGTCCCTTTTCATTCACTTTATCCATTCATTTGCTCAGTCTTCCATGTCCCTTTTTATTCACTTTATCCATTCATTTGCTTAGTCTTTCATGTCCCTTTTTATTCACTTTATCCATTCATTTGCTCAGTCTTCCATGTCCCTTTTTATTCACTTTATCCATTCATTTGCTTAGTCTTCCATGTCCCTTTTTATTCACTTTATCCATTCATTTGCTCAGTCTTCCATGTCTCTTTTTATTCACTTTATCTATTCATTTGCTCAGTCTTCCATGTCCCTTTTTATTCACTTTCTATTCATTTGCTTAGTCTTCCATGTCTCTTTTTATTCACTTTATCTATTCATTTGCTCAGTCTTCCATGTCCCTTTTTATTCACTTTCTATTCATTTGCTTAGTCTTCCATGTCCCTTTTTATTCACTTTATTTGTTCATTTACTTAGTCTTCCATGTCCCTTTTTATTCACTTTCTATTTATTTGCTCAGTCTTCCATGTCCCTCTTTATTCACTTGATCTATTTATTTACATAGTCTTCCAAGTCCCTTTCTATTCACTTTATCCATTCATTTGTTTAGTCTTCCATGTCCCTTTTTATTCACTTTATCTATTTATTTACTTAGTCTTCCAAGTCCCTTTCTATTCACTTTATCTATTTATTCACTTAGTCTTCCATGTCCCTTTTTATTCACTTTATCCATTCATTTGCTTAGTCTTCCAAGTCCCTTTCTATTCACTTTATCCATTCATTTGCTCAGTCTTCCAAGTCCCTTTTAATTCACTTTATCTATTTATTTACTTAGTCTTCCAAGTCCCTTTCTATTCGCTTTATCCATTCATTTGCTCAGTCTTCCAAGTCCCTTTTTATTCACTTTATCTATTTATTTACTTAGTCTTCCATGTCCCTCTTTATTCACTTTATCCATTCATTTCCTCAGTCTTCCATGTCCCTTTTTATTCACTTTATCCATTCATTTGCTTAGTCTTCCATGTCCCTTTTAATTCACTTTATTTGTTCATTTACTTAGTCATCCATGTCCCTTTCTATTCACATTATCTGTTCATTTACTTAGTCTTCCGTGTCCCTTTTTATTCACATTATCTGTTCATTTACTTAGTCTTCCGTGTCCCTTTTTATTCACTTTATCTATTCATTTGCTCAGTCTTCCATGTCCCTCTTTATTCACATGATCTATTTATTTACTTAGTCTTCCAAGTCCCTTTTTATTCATTTTATCTATTCATTTGCTCAGTCTTCCATGTCCCTTTTTATTCACTTTATCCATTCATTTGCTCATTCTTCCATGTCCCTTTTTATTCACTTTATCTATTCATTTGCTTAGTCTTCCATGTCCCTTTTTATTCACTTTATTTGTTCATTTACTTAGTCATCCATGTTCCTTTTTATTCACTTTCTATTCATTTGCTCAGTCTTCCATGTCCCTTTTTATTCACTTGATCTATTCATTTGCTCAG
>JAPXFY010000014.1:5849970-5864970 GCA_030674185.1 Monoplex corrugatus | reverse complement strand
ATCAGACGAGGTCAGAGAACACGGCGTGGGATTCGCAGTTAGAAACAGATTATTGGGATCCATAACCCCACCAGCAGAAGGAACAGAGCGAATCCTGTCTCTCCGACTCCAAACATACTCAGGACCAGTCAGTCTAATCAGTGCCTACGCACCAACTTTGGCATCCACAGCAGAAGCAAAAGACAAGTTTTATGACGACCTCAGTGCTGCTATAAGGAGAATTCCTGACAGAGAACTACTGTTCATCGCCGGCGATTTCAACGCCAGAGTGGGTGTCGATTACAATTCCTGGCCCACCTGCTTGGGTCAGTTCGGCACTGGGAAAATGAACGAGAATGGCCAGCGCCTGCTAGAGCTGTTGTCATTATGGGTTGTGCGTCAGTAACACCTTCTTCAACACGAAGCCTCAGCATCGAGTCTCATGGAGACACCCGCGATCCAAACACTGGCACCAGCTCGACCTGATCCTCACCAGACGTGTCAACCTTTCCAGCATCAAGATCACTCGCAGCTACCAGAGCGCCGATTGTGACACTGACCACTCTTTGGTGTGCAGCAATGTGAAGCTCCGCGCGAAGAGACTGCACCGTACGAGAAAGGAGGGCCGACCTCGCATTGACACCAGTAAAACACGCGATCAAAGAAAAGTGGAGGAGTTTGCGCGTGTGTTGGAGGATTCTCTCCCTGGCCCACCCACTGCAAATGCCCAAGACCGATGGGAACACTTCAGAGATGCTGTCTACAATGCTGCCATGTCTACATTTGGCAAAAAGACCAGCAAGTCAGCTGATTGGTTCGAAGCCCACTCAGAAGAAATGACACCAGTCATCGAGGCCAAGAGAAACGCCTTGACAGCATACAAAAGCAATCCCAGTGAGCAGAACCTCCAGGTTCTCCGCGCTGCTCGCAGCAAAGTCCAGCAGTGTGCCAGACAATGCGCCAATGGCTATTGGCTTCAGCTTTGCTCCCAGATTCAAACTGCGGCTGACACAGGCAACATCAAGGCGATGTATGAAGGCATCAAGCAGGCATTGGGCCCAACGCAAAAGAAAACTGCCCCTTTGAAATCAGCTACAGGGGAGGTGATTCAAGACAGAGAACAACAGATGGAGCGCTGGGTAGAACACTACACTGAGCTATATGAAAGGGAAACTGTAGTCGCAGAAGACGCCCTGAATGCCATAGAGTGCCTACCAGAGCTGGAAGAGCTTGACAGAGAACCAACCATAGATAAGCTCAGCGAAGCCCTGGACTCTCTTGCCTCTGGCAAGGCACCAGGGAAAGACGGTATTCCCGCCGAAGTACTGAAGTGCTGCAAAGAGACACTCATCACCGAGTTGCATGAAATCCTCTGCCTCTGTTGGAGTGAAGGCGAAGTACCACAAGACATGAGGGATGCTAACGTCGTCACACTGTACAAAAACAAAGGTGACAGAAGCGATTGCAATAATTATCGCGGCATATCCTTCCTCAGTATCGTTGGGAAAGTCTTTGCACGAGTAGTACTGAAGAGGCTCCAGGTACTCGCAGAGCAAGTCTACCCTGAATCGCAGTGCGGGTTCCGTGCCAACAGATCCACTATAGACATGATCTTCTCCCTCAAACAACTTCAGGAGAAATGCAGGGAGCAAAGGCAGCCACTCTTCGTTGCCTTCATAGACCTCACAAAGACCTTCGATCTGGTCAGTAGGGATGGCCTCTTCAAAATCCTTCCCAAAATTGGATGTCCACCCAAACTTCTCAGCATTATCAGATCCTTCCACGAAGACATGAAAGGCACCGTCGTCTTTGACGGCTCAACATCAGCTGCCTTCAACATACGGAGCGGATTGAAACAGGGTTGCGTCCTGGCTCCCACCCTGTTTGGAATCTTCTTTGCTGTGATGCTGAAACACGCATTCGGTCCTGCAGCTGAAGGCATATACCTCCGAACCAGGACAGACGGTAAGCTCTTCAACCTCTCCAGACTAAGAGCCAAGACCAAAGTCCAGCTGAGGTGCCTGCGTGACTTCATCTTTGCAGACGATGCGGCAGTAACCGCCCACTCAGCTGAGGACCTACAGCAGCTCATGACTCGCTTGAGCGGTGCCTGCCAAAACTTCGGGCTTACCATAAGCTTGAAGAAAACACAGGTCATGGGACAGGATGTTGACTCTCCCCCAGCCATCAGCATCAATGACCATGAACTGGATGTCGTCCATGACTTTGTTTATCTGGGCTCAACAATCTCAGACACCCTCTCACTTGACATAGAGCTCAACAGGCGCATCGGCAAGGCAGCTACCACCATGGCCAGACTGACAAAGAAAGCATGGAACAACAGCAAGCTGACTGAGCACACAAAAATCCAGATCTACAGAGCCTGCGTCGTGAGCACCCTCCTGTATGGCAGCGAGTCCTGGACTTTGCGTGCCCGACAAGAGCAAAAGCTCAATGCTTTTCACATGCGTAGCCTCCGACGCATTCTAAACATCACCTGGCAGGACAAGGTCCCGAACAACACTGTCCTGGAAAGAGCTGGATGCACCAGCATGTACACGCTGCTGAAACAGAGACGCATGCGCTGGCTTGGCCATGCCGTGCGCATGGACGACGGACGGATCCCCAAAGACCTCCTCTACGGAGAACTGGTGCAGGGAAAACGTCCCACAGGCAGACCACAGCTGTGATTCAAAGACGTGTGCAAGAGGGACCTAAATGCCTTGAATATCGACAAAGACAAATGGGAAGCAACAGCCCTCGAACGGTCAGCCTGGAGACAGACTGTGCAGAAAGGTCTCTCTAAGTTCGAAGAGACACTCGCTCAGCGGCACGAGGAAAAGAGAACGAGAAGAAAGGCTGCAGCCCAGGCAGACAGACCAGCGTCAGACTTCATCTGTGCCCTCTGCCACAGGGACTGTCGTTCCCGCGTCGGACTGGCCAGCCACACCCGGCGCTGCACCAGAATAAACACCCAGAGCGCAACTCCATAGTCTTCCGAGACTGAAGGACGCCTATGATGTTACCATTTAAGTACTACAGTGATCGATATAAGGTTAAAGCTAATTGATAATCCATATTGATGTCTACACGTAATGAGACCGTTCAATTCAATCTTGTCATACATATTTACAAAGCATAAAATACACTGGATTACTGTTGAAAGCTGGAGGGAAAGAGAGCGTCAGGTAGACCCAGGGAGAAAATATTGGACGGACTTGCTGAGTGGCTGAAGACAAAGAGGGTGGAAGAGGCGCTCGAGGCAACAAGGGATAGAAACAGATGGAAGGCCATGATCGCCAATGCCATGTGGCAAGGCACCTGATGATGATGATGATGATGATGATGATGATGATGATGATGATGATGATGATGATGATGATGATGATGATGATGATGATGATGACTTGTCTCATAACGTCTAATGTGAATATTTGATGTTCCGCGTGCGTCTATACACGAGTTAGGCATTACCAGGTGTGTGTTTACGTGGACCTGGGTGGCGATTGGAGAAGTTTCCATTATGTCCCACCATCATCATCATCATCAGGTGCCCTCAGCATGGCGTTGGCGATCATGGACTTCCATCTGTCTCTATCTCTCGTTGCCCCTAGCATCTCTCCCACCCCCCTTGTCCCCAGCCACTCTGCAAGTCCGTCCAGCATTTTTTCCCTGGGTCTACCCGGTGCTCTCTTTCTCTCCAGGTTTCCCGTTGTGACCAGGTGCTCCAAATCCCCCTTCCTCATAAAATGTCATATAAGTGTTGCCTGTCTTTTCCTAATCTTCCTTATGAATGATCTACTTGTCCCACCAGGCAGTTCAAACCCAACGGCCAGACCTCCCACTTGAAAGATCGTGTCCTAACCACTGTCTAATGTACCTGTCGCCAAAACATAAACGATTTTATTCCACACTTCCACAGACACTGCCTCCATACCGTTGTCTGCGGCTTTCCAAAACAGCTCTCTAACCACTGACACTGAGATCATCATGAAAGCCACAGACTCGGGGACAATTTTGTCACAATACCATCATGATACGACAATGTGGCCCCCGTTAACTCTGTTTTAAGAGCGCCATACTGATAACTGAAGACCCTGGATTAAAGTTTGGAGGAAAAATGATAAACAACATTCGATACGCAGATGACACCGTGCTAATTGCAGAAAGTGAAAGAGACCTACAAAACCTTGTGAATATACTAGAAATAGAAAGCAAAGGTAAGGGGTTGGAACTAAACAGCAGGAAGACTGAAGTCATGGTGATCAGTAAAAAAAAACATGGAATCCCCTCATGCAAAATAACAGCAAACGGCACAACCTTGACACAGGTTGATAAGTTTAAATACCTGGGAACGATCATTTCACCAGACGGCAGATGCACATCAGAAATAGCCAGCAGAATCGGCCAAGCCGAAACAATATTCAAGAAGATGAAAAACATTCTTACCAATAAATGTCTATCAATTAACATCAGGAACAGAGTTCTTGAATGTTATATAGAACCAATACTGTTGTACGGATGCGAGGCGTGGACAGTCAACAAGCAAAGCCAGAACAAGATTGAGGCAGCCGAGATGTGATTTCTAAGAAGGATGATGAGCATTCCATGGACAGCAAAGAAAACAAACGAGACAGTCTTGATGGAGGCAGACACAAGTAGATCATCCATAAGGAAGATTAGGAAAAGACAGGCAAATTTATAGGCCATTTTATAAGGAAAGGGGAATTGGAACACCTGGTCACAACGGGAAAGCTGGAGGGAAAGAGAGCACCGGGTAGACCCAGGGAGAAGATACTAGACGGACTTGCAGAGTGGCTGAAGACAAGAAGGGTGGAAGGGATGCTTGAGACAACAAGAGATAGAGACAGATGGAAGACCATGATCGCCAACGCCATGCGGCAAGGCACCTGATGATGATGATACCGATAACTCAAGGGTGCGAGGGTTCGACCTTCAGGTATAACTACAGCTTGTTTTCTATTGTTCAGCGGGCTAACTGGCTTTTTTAATAGAGCCGTAGACTCAAGATCTTATGTCCCGAGATTGATCCCACCCCGCAACATAAAATTTGGCCTGTATGCTGTCCATCTTAATGCAGCGGTCATTTTGATGGTGTCAGTGCCTCATAATATGTCTCGTTCTAATCCCCATTTCAAAAGTTCACCAGCACAAAAGGCTTTTTTACACAGCCTCAAGGCGTCTGCCACATACCATAAGGCAGATTTGGGAAGAGTTCATATGGACTTGTCTGATGCGATGAATCTGTCTTGAATGAACTTGAAAGGCCAGATACACGACAACAGGATAGTAATGATGATGCTATTCAGCTTCCACCACTTGTGCAGGTTTTCGTTCGAGGTGTTATCCAGGACCAAGGGAGAGACAGAAAAGTTATCGAGAGAGAGCAAGCACGTCTGTGTGGGAGTCAGTCCCCACGCCGCAGAACAGACCGTCGACTATACGAAATGCGACGCGAAGAACTTCAAGAAGCTTTACGTGGACTTTGATGCGCATGGGCCCCCCATGTCCAGGACGTCGGGGGTTGACAGCGAATCTACCCTGTCTCCTTCTATGCTAAGTACGTGCGTCTCATTTCGGTTTTGTCTGTGTTAATGTTGGGAGAGAGGAGTGTCCCTTTGCGGTACGATTCCATATTCGCTCTACGCAAATCCACCAATGATAAAGTGGCAGGCTTCTTGGGCCTGTGCAGAACGCTATGCGTTGGCGAGGTCTTGGAATGAAAGCGGGAAGGTCAGGAGAGGGACCTATGAAACATTATGCTGATACCACAAGAATGATTGTGACATTCTTCTGGGCAACCAGCTGGCCAGTTTTTATGCCGGGGTTTGAGATAAATGAATAATAATGATGATGATGATGATGATGATGATGATAATAATGGTATAGTAGTAGTAGTAGTAGCAGTGGTAGTAGTATTGATAGTAGTAATGATATAATAGTAATAATAATGGTGGTAGTAGTAGTAGTAGTAGTAGTAATAATAATACAATAATACTAATAACAATGATAGTGATAATGATAATGACAATAACAACAGTAATATTAATGACATTTTTATGGCGCCAAATTTTGATTCAAGGATCAAACCATGGCGTGCATTCTCATTATTCACCAAAGCAATCACATTCTTATCATTCACCAAAGCAGTCACATTCTCATTATTCACCAAAGCAATCACATTCTTATCATTCACCAAAGCAATCACATTCTCATTATTCACCAAAGCAATCACATTCTATCATTCACCAAACAATCACATGCTCATTATTCACCAAAACAATCACATTCTTATCATTCACCAAAACAATCACATTCTATCATTCACCAAAACAATCACATTCTCATTATTCACCAAAACAATCACATTCTTATCATTCACCAAAGCAATCACATTCTCATCATTCACCAAACAATCACATTCTCATCATTCACCAAAGCATATCACATTCTCATCAGTCACCAAAGCAGTCACATTCTTATCATTCACCAAACAATCACATTCTCATCATTCACCAAAGCAATCACATTCACATTTATCACCAAAGCAGTCACATTCTCATTATTCACCAAAGCAATCACATTCAATCATTCACCAAAGCAAGCACATTCTCATTATTCACCAAAGCAATCACATTCTCATCATTCACCAAAGCAATCACATTCTTATCATTCACCAAAACAAATCACATTCTTATCATTCACCAAAACAATCACATTCTCATCATTCACCAAAGCAATCACATTCTTATCATTCACCAAAGCAATCACATTCTTATCATTCACCAAAGCAATCACATTCTCATCATTCACCAAAGCAGTCACATTCTTATCATTCACCAAAGCAAGTCACATTCTTATCATTCACCAAAACAATCACATTCTTATCATTCACCAAAACAATCACATTCTTATCATTCACCAAAACAATCACATTCTTATCATTCACCAAAACACATTCTTATCATTCACCAAAGCAAGCATATTCTTATCATTCACCAAACAAGCATATTCTTATCATTCACCAAAGCAAGCATATTCTTATCATTCACCAAAACAATCACATTCTCATCATTCACCAAAGCAATCACATTCTTATCATTCACCAAAGCAATCACATTCTTATCATTCACCAAAGCAAGCATATTCTTATCATTCACCAAAGCAATCACATTCTTATCATTCACCAAAGCAATCACATTCTTATCATTCACCAAAACAATCACATTCTTATCATTCACCAAAGCAATCACATTCTTATCATTCACCAAAGCAAGCATATTCTTATCATTCACCAAAGCAAGCATATTCTTATCATTCACCAAAGCAATCACATTCTTATCATTCACCAAAGCAAGCATATGCTTATCATTCACCAAAGCAATCATATTCTTATCATTCACCAAAACAATCACATTCTTATCATTCACCAAAGCAATCACATTCTCATCACTCACCAAAGCAATCACATTCTCATTATTCACCAAAGCAATCACATTCTTATCATTCACCAAAGCAACATATTCTTATCATTCACCAAAGCAATCATATTCTATCATTCACCAAAGCAATCACATTCTTATCATTCACCAAAGCAATCACATTCTTATCATTCACCAAAGCAATCACATTCTTATATTCACCAAAGCAATCACATTCTTATCATTCACCAAAAGCAATCACATTCTTATCATTCACCAAAGCAATCACATTCTCATTATTCACCAAAGCAATCACATTCTTATCATTCACCAAAGCAATCACATTCTCATTATTCACCAAAAACAATTCTACATTCCAATCATTCATCATTCACCAAAGCAATCACATTCTCATTATTCACCAAAGCAATCACATTCTCATCATTCACCAAAACAATCACATTCTCATATTCACCAAAGCAATCACATTCTCATCATTCACCAAACAATCACATTCTCATCATTTCACCAAAACATCACATTCTCATATTATCACTACACAAAAACAATCACATTCTCATCATTCACCAAAACAATCACATTCTCATCATTCACCAAAACAATCACATTCTCATCATTCACCAAAACAATCACATTCTCATCATTCACCAAAACAGTCACATCTTCCCCATACATTCACCAAACCAATCACATTCTCATCATTCACCAAAGCAATCACATTCTCATCATTCACCAAACCAATCACATTCTCATCATTCACCAAAGCAATCACATTCTATCATTCACCAAAGCAATCACATTCTTATCATTCACCAAAGCAAGCACATTCTCATCATTCACCAAAGCAATCACATTCTTATCATTCACCAAAGCAATCACATTCTATCATTCACCAAAGCAAGCACATTCTTATCATTCACCAAAGCAATCACATTCTCATTATTCACCAAAAGCAATCACATTCTTATCATTCACCAAAGCAATCAATTCTCATTATTCACCAAAGCAATCACATTCTTATCATTCACCAAAAGCAATCACATTCTTATCATTCACCAAAGCAATCACATTCTCATCATTCACCAAAGCAATCACATTCTTATCATTCACCAAAGCATTCATTCTCATCATTCACCAAAGCAATCACATTCTTATCATATTCACTAAAGCAATCAATTCTCATCATTCACCAAAGCAATCACATTCTTATCATTCACTAAAGCAATCAATTCTCATCATTCACCAAAGCAATCACATTCTTATCATTCACCAAAGCAATCAATTCTTCATATTCACCAAAACAATCACATTCTTATCATTCACCAAAGCAATCACATTCTTTCATTCACAAAACAATCACATTCTCATCATTCACCAAAGCAATCACATTCTTATCATTCACCAAAGCAATCACATTCTCATCATTCACCAAAAGCAATCACATTCTCATCATTCACCAAAGCAATCACATTCTCATCATTCACCAAAGCATCAATCTACATTCCAAAGCATACATTCATCATTCACCAAAGCAATCACATTCTCATCATTCACAAAGCAATCACATTCTCATCATTCACCTCATCATTCAACAAAGCAATCACATTCTCATCATTCACCTCATCATTCAACAAAGCAATCACATTCTCATCATTCACCTCATCATTCAACAAAGCAATCACATTCTCATCATTCACCTCATCATTCAACAAAGCAATCACATTCTCATCATTCAACAAAGCAATCACATTCTCATCATTCGCCTCATCATTCAACAAAGCAATCACATTCTCATCATTCAACAAAGCAATCACATTCTCATCATTCACCTCATCATTCAACAAAGCAATCACATTCTCATCATTTACAACGCATTCAGTTCTGTTATTAGATGTTTAACAGCACGCGTTTACAACATGGTGACTTCCGCTGGCTGGTTCTTACGGTAGAGCCGAGGACTCAAGATCTGGTAATTCAAGTTCAGTCCAAGCCTGCAGCATTAAAAACTGGCCTATTGCTGTTCGTGTTAATGCTTCGATCATTCTGGTGGTGTCAGGTTAGCGTTACATTGGTCTCTCCATCACCCCACCACACCCCCCAATTTTAAGACCTTGCCAGCGCTAAGGGTTTTGATCAGGCTTATGGAGTTTGTCAGATAACAACTGGCAGCTTTGGGTGGAGCACGTATGGAACTGTCCAAGTACGATGAATCCCTTTTGAGCAAACACCAACCTCCAGACGTCAACGTTTAGCATCACACGTTTTCAAAATACTTGACCTCTGTTATCAAAGGTTTAACGTTTAGCATCACACGTTACAAACACCGCTGACCCCTTGAAAAGACCACTGCTGCGATCAGTCCCCATAGCATCCGTCGTAGATCCATCATCCATCATCCATCATCCATCGTCCATCATCCATCATCAATTCCGTGGATCAGGAGAACCGAAAAAAGCGTCGGTCTACTCACAATGCTACTAAAATAATTTTAAGGCTTCTTTGAGCAATTTTTTCGCTAGTCCTCATTTTCTCTGAGAGAGGTAGGACTTTAACCCTTTCACTCCCGCACCCTATCCTCCAGCTGCAAAAACTTAACCCTTTCACTCTCTCACCCTATCCACCAGCTTCCTGCAGGAAGCTGGTGGATAGGGTGAGGGAGTGAAAGGATTAAGTTTTTGCTTTGCTGTCATGGCTGACAATGCGGGGATGCTGGCATACAAGGTGAGGGAGTCAAAGGGTTAAAACCTACTGAACTGAACTGAACTGAACAACCCCTATTTGCTCGTGTTGCTTGCAGAAGGCCAGTCCAGAACGGAAGGCCGCCTGAAGTTTTCCATGCTCTCCGGGGTCCATGTCGTTCTTCCCATCACGGCAGAGGAGCGACAGAGACGACTGGATGAGAAGGAAGAAAAAGAAAGACTGTCGCGCGAGAAAGCCCGCCTGTGGAGAGAACAACAGGAAAAGAATGAGAAAGAAAAGGAGAAGGCTGAACTAGAGAAGGCCGGCAAAGTTGACAAAGAACCGGTTGGTGATCATTTTGGTGTTTTTAAACGTTTGCTCTGTGTGGTGGTGGTCTTTGATTTAATGTCTATTCACTAAAGTGATTTCAGACAAAACAAAAAACAAAAAAAAGGGGGTTGGGGGGGGGGGGGGTTTGGGTGGTAGTTGATAGAGGAGGAGTTAAGAGGATATTTGAAAATAGTCGATTGTGATCTTGAGAACAGATAATCCAGAAAACAACTGTCTCGAGGAGGGGTAGGTGAAACTAACAAATAACGTTACCATAATTACCGATTTAAACAAACAAACAAACTAACAAACAAAATTAAGAAATGTATAGAATAAATGAATAAAAAATAAAACTAAAAAATTTACTATCCATAACAGTGAACAAGTGAAATAACATTTTAAAGATATTGCGCTATAGGACTTTTTGACAGGCTAACAAAAAATTCATACAAAAAATTGAAAATTTTGCTGTGTGTGTGTGGGGTGTGTGTGTGTGTGTGTGTGTGTGTGTGTGTGTGTGTGTGTATGTGTGTGTGTGTGTGTGTGTGTGTGTGTGTGTGTGTGTGTGTGTGTGTGTGTGTGTGTGTGTGTGTGTGTGTGTGTGTGTAGTAGGAAAATGTTTTTGTAACAGAAAAGAAGGAGGAGGGGTTGTAGGGAAGAGAAATATTTCAGTGACTGTAAAAGTGGTAAAGGTTATCCCCCTTACAACTTAATCCTAGAGCTGTATCGTAATTCCCTGCGAGAGAGAGGCCTGGACTGTTCTCAGGGTCAACATTACGACAGCAGTGCGTTTGTTTGTTTGTTTGTGTTTTTGTTTTTGTAGGTTGCGAATACACAAGTGGACTTTCACATGCAGGATCTTTTGGGTTTTTTTTACCTCACTTAAGGCAGTTAACTTATATACCGTTCTCGGAGGTGTGGGTGCTGGGCTTTGTCGTGTTGTTATGTCACAGGACGAACAGTCACGTGGTTTACATAATCTTTAACGCGTGCTTTTGTTGTTCTGTCTGCGTATAACACGCAACAGGGGTTCACACACTAGCAGGCCTGCATATATGTTGGTCTGGGAGATCTAAAAATGTTCCAACCTTCACCCAGCAGGTGGTAAAAAAATGTCCATCCAATCTTTACTCTCCGGGTGGTAAAATTTCCAAAGTTTATCCACCAAGTGGTATATTTTCAACCTTTACCAACCAGGTAGTAAAATTTTCAGCCTTAACCAACCAGGTAGTAAATTTTTCAACCTTTACTCACCAGGTGGTGAAATTTCCAACCTTTACTCGCCAGGTGGTAAAATTTCCAACCTTTACCAAGCAGGTGGTAATTCTTTTTAACATGAGCCCACAATGTGTTAAATTTTCCAAGTTTTACCCATAAAATATAACATTTTTCAACCTTTACCCGCAAGGTGGTAAATTTTCCAACCTTTACCCATCAGGTGGTAAAATTTCCAACTTTTACCCACCGGGTGTTGAAATTTCCAACCTTTACCGACCAGGTGATAAAATTCCCAACTTCTACGTATCAGACGGTAACATTTCCAACTTTTACACAACAGTTCAGTTCAAGGTCGAGCTTGCTCATCTATCCATGACACGTTTCCTCCATCCCTCTCTGTCAGACATTGCAGTAGGTAGTTCATCATACTGACAGCCCGTATCATCCATCAGTTGGTCGTGAAGGTCTTCTTTGGACGTCCTGGTCTTTGTTTGCCGTGACTGGGTCTCCATAGTAGAACATCTCCTACCAGTTATTCTTTGCTACGCCAGCAGTGTCCCGCGAAACGCAGTCTTTGTTGACGTATTGATTTACTGATTGGTGGGATCTTACCATATAACTCTTTGTTAGTTGGATGTTCTCTCCAGAATTTGTTCAGGGCTGCACGTGGCATTAGTGTGTATGCTCCATCAATCTTCTTCTCCAATGTCGTTGTTAGGGTCCAAGAGATTGAGCCATGTGTAAGAACGGACTCTACTGCTGATTGGAAGAAGTTCCTTTTCAGGTTGTCCGGTAGATTGGATTTCCAGATTTTGTCCAGTTGATTTAGAGCGCCCCAGGCATTTCCGAGTCTGATGTTGACGTCTTGTTCTGTGGAGTCAATGTAGCTGCCCAGGTATTTAAAGTCTTGAACTTGTTTACACAACAAATGGTACCCAATCAGGCTCCAAATCTAGTGCTTATCTCCTTTTCCTCGTTGCTTTGGTTTTTCCAGTCCTCAGAAGGGTCAGTTACCAAGCTTTACACAAACGGACCCAAACCTGCGCAGTCAGAATAGAGGACAGGAGGTTTACTTCTACACCAGTTCAATTGCTGTAATATGACAACTGGGAAAAAGTCCAATCTTCATGAACAACTGTTTTTCATGTAAAACTATTTACATCCAAAATCATATTTAACGTGTGTTGGTTGGTTCTTTTGACAGAGCCGTGGACTCGAGGTACGATGTCTCAAATTCAGTCCCAGACTCATCATCATCATCATCAGGTGCCCTGCCGCATGGCGTTGGCGATCATGGACTTCCATCTGTCTCTATCTTTTGTTGCCTCAAGCATCTCTTCCACCCTCCTTGTCCCCAGCCCCTCTGCAAGTCCGTCTAGCATTTTCTCCCTGAGTCTACCTGGTGCTTTGTTTCCCTCCAGGTTTCCCGTTTTGACCAGGTGCCCGAAATCCCCTTTCCTCATAAAATAGCCTATACATGTTGCCTGTCTTTCCTAATCTTCCTTATGAATAAATGATCTCCATCAAGACTGTCTTGTTTGTTTTCTTGCTGTCCATGGAATTCTCAATATTCTTCTTAGAAACTACATCTCGGCAGTCTCAATCTTGTTCCCAGACTGCAACATTAAAAATGGCCTGTTTGCTGCCCATCTTTATGTTTCCATCATTTCTGGTGGTGTCAGCTTACTGTCTCATAAGTCCTGTCTCTCCCAATTCCTCTTCCTCATTTCAAGACCTTACCAGCGCTCAGAGTTTTGTGCATGTGTGTGCTTGTGTAAGCATTTGGGCGTGTATGTGTGTATACTTATGTGTGTGTGTGAGTATGTGCATGTTTCTGCTCCGAGGCAGGAAACCGTAAGAAAGAGACAGTGTTATGTAGGTTACACACGGGTCACACATCTTACACTCACTTGTACCTTTTGAAAAATGATGAAGTACCATGGTGTGTACCGTGTGATGAGCCGTTGACCATCAGACACCTCCTTCTCGATTGCTGGGACTTGTAGGATGTGAGACAAATGCACTACACGGCGGACTCCTTAAGAAACCGCTTCCGAGACATCCCTCCTGATGCAATTTTCCAGTTTTTTACAACAGATCAATAGATTTCACCTGATCTGATTTTACGTCTGTTTTTCTTTAATCGCATTTTAGACTTGCAAGGTTGACGGTGAACATGGTATTTAACTGTTGTCTTATATCTTAACGGGTTTTTTTTTTTTTCTGACGTGGTGTTAGCCCTGATATGGCTCTAGTAGTCGGCTGGGCTATAAGCAAAGTGACCTGAACTGAACTGAATGTGCATGTTTGTGTATTCACATGTGTGCATATGTATATACGCGTGCGTGTGTGTGTGCGTGCGCGCGCGAATGTGTTTGTATGCGTCTCTTTGTGTATACATATATGTGTGTGTGGGTATTGTGGGTATTCGTACGTGGCACGCGCACGTGCGTGTGTGTGTATGGGTGTGTGCAAGCGTGCTCACACGCGTACTAAACTTAAACAGTTGTTGCCTTAATAAATAATTTCGTCGTGTTTATTGTTCTGGAATGATTTGCGAGAGACAGTTATGCGCTTGGCTGCAGACTAAACAGTTATACGCTTGGCTTCTTTGCTAAAACTTACAATACTTATAAGAGTTTGTCGATTTCAATAAACGCTTGTATGCTTAACAGTTATTTTAAAACTTGCAATACTTACATGTGTTTGTCGATTTCAATAAACATTTTTATGATTAACCGTTATTTTAAAATTTGCAATACTTACATCTATTTGCCGATTTCAGTAAACATTTATGTGCTTAACTGTTATGCTAAATGTCCAATACTTATAACAGTATGCCGATTTGAAAAGACAGTTACATGCTTGGCCGTTATGTTAAAACTTCCATTACTTATAACAGACTACCGGTTTCTATAAACAGAATTATATGCTTAGTCGTTAAGCTAAAACTTACCATACTTATAAAGGTATGCCTGTTTGGCCAAACAGTTATATGCTTGGCCGCTATGCTAAAATACAGTATTCATAATAGTATACATGTTTCTCATATTGCTTCATCATTCCGCAGCATCAGTTGTCCAAAAAATCGGAGACGGGGCTGGAGAAGGCCAGTTTAGTACTTAAACATGTGCACGCCGCTGAAAAAGGTAAACCCATCGCTGAAAAAGGGAAACCCATCGCTGAAAAAGGGAAACCCATCGCTGAAAGCTACTCCGCTGAAAAAGGGAAACCCATCAGTGAAAGCTACTCCGCTGAAAAAGGAAAACCCATCAGTGAAAGCTACTCCGCTGAAAAAAGGAAACCCATCAGTGAAAGCTACTCCGCTGAA
>JAPXFY010000014.1:5827470-5844970 GCA_030674185.1 Monoplex corrugatus | reverse complement strand
CTGGAGGGAAAGAGAGCACCGGGTAGACCCAGGGAGAAAATGCTGGACGGACTTGCAGAGTGGCTGGGGACGAGGAGGGTGGTGGAGATGCTAGGGGCAACGAGAGGTAGAGACAGATGGAAGTCCAAAATCGCCAACGCCATGCGGCAGGGCACCTGATGATGACGATGATAAAAAGATTGAAAAATGCAAAATGTTTTAGATAGACCGTTGTTGCTCTAAGGTATCGTTCAGCCTGGTGGTATCAATGTTTCAGAGGCTTTACTCCCCTTCCCCATTTCAAGACATTGCCAGAACATTGGATTTAGCGCAGGTTGATGGAGTCTGCCAGACAGCTGACGGAAGATTTGGGTGGAGCGTGTAGGGAATTATCAAAGTGCGATTAATCCCTCTTGAACGAATTCCAGATTCCAGTGTAACAATTAATTAAAGTCCCTAGTTACGGACAGGGTTTGAGCCGGAATTGTTTTGACGAGGCAGTACTTCTGTGTGAACGTGTAGATTTTCCAGAGAGCGCGAGTGCATGCGTACGTGCGCATGTGTGTGTGTACCTGTGTGTGTCTGTGTGTTTGTGCTCGTGTGTGTGTGTGTGTATTTGCGTGTACGGTATGTGTGTGTGTGTGCGTGAGTGTGTGAATGGAGATAAAGTCTGTTGTGATATGTTTATTAATACGAGTATGGAGACGAGAGAAACCAAGTCTGTCTATGGACGTGGTTACATATTGTTTGTTGTCTTTCATGTTGGTAATGTTTATGTTGTGCGTGTTCTTTACTTCATAACGGTGTGCATGTGTTTGTATTTGCACGCGTATGTGTGTTTGTGTTTGCGCGGGCGTGTGTGTGTGTAAAACTAGCAACTGCATATCAAATTCTTTTCTTTTATTTCACTTTGGACAATTAACTACCAGGATAAAGTCAAGACAAAGATGAAGGAGGCCAAGAAAAAAGCCAAAGAACTGGCCAAGGCCAAGGCCAAAGCCAAGACCTTGCAGAGTGAAAGCGTCAAGAGGCCAATCGTGATCCTCAAAGACTCAAAACTCAAGGCCATCGAGTCCCTCGTCAAAAAGCAACAGATCAGCGTCCACTTGGAGCAGTTGAAAGAAAAGGAGAAAGAGCAACGTCAACAACGACAATCGCAATATCTGAAGAGCGCACCGCCGAAAAGCCATTGGCAGACCACGCGGCCAGTTACAAGATTTCGAAAGGTCAAATCTGCCGGTGTACCGTTGAGACTGCCGGAGATCTGGCAAAAAGTAATGGAAGGCGATGCGTTGAAGAACTGGGTTAGCTTCCTGCAGCTTCCCACGGGGCAGGTAGGTTTATTCAAGTGCAAGTAAGTGTACATATGTGAACTTACTTCATTATTCATCATTGATTATAACATCAGCATGTAGAACAACAATGAATATTCTGCACTTTTTAAAAAAAACCTTTTTTTTACCATTATTAATACTTTATTTGTTGATGAATATATGACGTGTTTGTTTATCTTTTGCTTCTTCTTTATTTTTTTATTGTTTTTAGTTCATTTTTGTTTGTTTGTTTGTTTGTTTGTTTTTGTTTGCTTGCTTGCTCGTCTATCTGTTAGCCATTGTTTATTATTATTATTATCTATCTGTCTGTCTGTCTGGCTATCTATCTATCTATCTATCTATCTGTCTGTCTGTCTATCTATCTATCTATTTTTAAGTGCTGACTGTGTACGTTTTCTTGATGTCATTGTAATGTTATCTTAATTTTAGTATTCAACATGTATCTTTCCTTGAGCTGTACTTGTTGCAAATGTCACGAATATAGAACAGCAACGGCAAGTTTGAAAAATGGCTTCTAGCCAATAACTTATCGTTTGTTTTCTTTGCTGTCCATGGAACTCTCAACATTCTTCTTAGAAACCACATCTCGGCTGCCTCAATCTTGTTCTGGCTTTGCCTGTTGACTGTCCACGCCTCACATCCGTACAACAGTACTGGTTCTATATAACATTCAAGAACTGTCTTCCTGATGTTAATTGATAGGCATTTGTTGGTAAGAATGCTTGTCATCTTCTTGAATGCTGTTTTGGCTTGGCCGATTCTGCCGCTATTTCTGATGTGCATCTGCCGTCTGATGAAATGATCGTTCCCAGGTATTTAAACTTATCAATCCATCTCAAGGTCGTGCCGTTTGCTGCCTGCTTTTTTAATCACGGTTTGCACCGTCCTTAAAAATCCTTAATTTTGAGGGCATGCTTATTTTTTTTTAAATTTAAGGCCTTAAAAGTCCTTAAAAATCAGGCTTTTGCTGAAAGGTCTTTAAAAAGTCCTTAAGTTTTGTCACTGCCTGTGATTTTTAATAAAGTCTGTGTAAAATCTTGAGTGTATCGGTTCTAAATCAGAAAGTTTACATTAATGCTGCGTGGCTCGTTTTCAGGTCCTGCAGATTTCATTATGAGCATACCTGAGATTATCTCCCTTCTTCTCAAGTCATTGCACTTGCTTTCTGTACAATCTAGAACCAGTAACAAACTCTCCTCATTATGCCTTGCATCTGTCCCTGGAACTCCTCAGTCTCTCTCACTCAGAAAACTTCTCATCTCTTCTGATTCTATTGTTTTATTATTCTATCTTTCAAAACGAAACCTTTTGGCCAACGCAATTTCGTTTTATCAAGGTCTGACAGTATGGAACGAACTCCCTGTCCACATCAGACATTCAGCTTGAATCACTTCACCCAGTTCTCTTCTGAAGACTAATCTTTTTCGTCTGAAATCTAAGTTTACTTTTTCTTCAGAAGTCTAAGTTTATTTTAATGCGTGTGTGTGTGTGGTGTGTGTGTGTGTGTGTGTGTGTGTGTGTGTGTGTGTGTGTGTGTGTGTATGTGTGTGCATAATTATGCATGACAGTTAGCGCATGTTTACATAAACAGATTGTTTTTGGATGTGTATGTGAGTTTGTGCATGTTTGAATTAATGGTGCTTCATCTTTTTCTTTCTTTTTTAACAATCAGCATATGAAGTGAATATTTCAACGTTAATCGTTTACATTTTTTTCTTCTTCTTTTTTTTCCATTGTAATATTACAGTTCATCTTTTCTCAGCATAGAGGTAGGGGTTGACATGTATTTGTTCTTCGAGTGTCTGATGCTGTCTCTCAAGCTTTTGTGAAGCGCTCAGGCCATTGTGAAATGAGACGCTGTACTAGTAATCGTTGTTGTTATTGTTCCTATTCCGATTATTATTCTGATTATCATTATTCTAATTATCATGCTGATTTTTTTGGTCATCATCGTCGTCGTCGTCGTTATCATCATCATCATCATCGTCGTCGTCGTCGTCATCATCATCACTAACATTATTATTATTATTATTATTATTATTATTATTATCATCATCATCATCATCATCATCATCATCATCATCATTATTATTTCTATTATCGTCATCATTATTGTTATTATGTTGTTGTTATTGTTATTGTTGTTGTTGTTATTATTATTATTGTTTTTTTGTTTGTTTTTTTATATATTATCATCATCATCATCATCGTCGTCGTCGTAGTCATCATGATTATATTATTATTGTTATCGAATATTAATCATTCAACGATGATGGTAACAACAACAACAAAGCGACGACGATGGTGATGATGATGATAACGATGATGATGGTGATGATAATGAATATGATAATGATGATAAGATAATGGTAATGACAAAAATAAATTCTTATGTTTAGCGCTATTTTCCACACTCATTTGGGCTCAGTGGGCACTATACATGTATAAGATAAAGTGTAATACATACAGGCACACTGATATTGCACGCACAATCGTATACACAAACACATAATAGAATGGATAGAATAGGATACAATGTAACATAATAGACTAGAATAAAATATATGATATCATATCATATCATCTGGAATGGGATAGGATATGATATGATATGATATTAATATAATATTAATATAATATTAATATAATATTAATATAATACAATATAATACAATATAATTATATGATACGATACGATATGATATGATATGATATGTAGAAAGAAACTCTAGGGAGAGCTAGACAACAGAAGGTCTTCAGAGAAGTAACCCCCTTTAGACAAGTGTTTCGGCCCTGAATTCCTTACACTCTCGGGGGGCCGGGCCACATCCAGGTCATGACTCCTGGATGCCCTTCTGCTGTTGTCTTTTTTTTTTTTTTTTTTTCCCACGCCGGGGATCGAACCTGGGCGATTCTGCGCTTCAGAACTGCGGTACGCGGTTTTACCAATGTGCTAACGGGGCACACATCATCTGTAGGGAATTTAATCCTTATGAAGTTCACTTTTTTCGTTCCTCCTTGCCCAGATCCAGCTTGAGCTCCTTTCTGCTGCCTCTGCCATCGCTTTAAGGGCTCTAGTCCTCTTCTTCCCAGAAATGGCGAGTTGTTTCATGAGATCATAAGCGGAGGTGCCCACAAACCCTCTTGCCCCGACCTCTATGGCGAAGATTTTGACCCGCAGACCTGCTTTCTTCAGGGTGCTGGCAAGACCGGCGTATTTTTCGGTCTTGTAGATATGTGCTTCTTCCATTCTGCTTTCGTATGGCACAGTGAGTTCTATCAGAATCACTTGTTTCGAGGAGTCAGAGTGGAGAGCGATGTCTGGTCTCATGCCTGTCTTGCTGATGACATCTGGGTAATTTCTCCACTCTGGGAGGTCTGCTGTACACTCCCAGTCGACTGCTCCATCCAGAAGACCCTTTGGCAATGTGCTGGTTGTCATAGCACTTTCGGGCCAGACCTGTTTCCCTCCTGCTTTGTAGAACGTTGTCATAGCAATTGGTGCGTTTGGGGTCATGGTTTTTTCGCTAACCACATCTGTGATCACTTTCAGAACTTGGTTGTGCCTCCATGTATACCTTCCTTGGGCTAGCGCTACTTTGCAAGAGCTTAGGACATGTTCCACTGTTTGTTTCTTCTGACAGAGCGGACATGCTGGGTCGTCTGCTTTCCCCCATTTCACTAAGTTTGCATTCGAGGGGAGCAGGTCATATACAGATCTGAGGAGGAAGCTTATCCTTAGAGGAGCCATGTGCCACATATCGTTCCAGCTGAGACTTCTTTGGAGTGCACTGTCCCATGTTGTCCATTGCCACTGTTGACCTTGCTGGACTGCCTTCTGCACTCTTTTGACATCTTCTTCTTCCTTCAACTCCTGTATGATCATGTCTCTTTTTTCCTTCCCTTTGGCTTTGGACCACCACTGCATTTTTGTTGCTCCCAGTCCCTGTCTGTTGGTTTGCGTGTGTCCAATTATTTCTTTGATGCTGAGGTTTCTCTTGGCATTGTTTACAGCCTCTTGGACTTTCCACTTTCTGCCAGTTCTCAGCTTTGGATGAACTGATCTCACGATATTGTCTTCCGATTCCTCCAGCATGCTCAACAGTCTTGCTTTTCCAACTTTGTATTCCTCCACTATGGATTTGAGAGGTAGCTTCAGCATTGCTTGACGACAGTAGAATGCAACATCAGTGAGACCAGGTGGGACACCGAGCCATTTTCTTGTGTATTTGTTGATTTTGGCTTCCATTGCTTCGACTGTGCTGGTGCAAATGTCATAGATTAGCAGTGGCCACAGCAGCTTTGGTATCAGCATGAACTGTAGACACCAGACTTTGTATTTGCCTGGCAGTCCGCAGTTATCTATTTTCTTCAGGCCTTCTTCTGCTGTTTGCTTGGTTTCACATCCCCTTTGTGTGTCTTTCAGGGAGTCATCATACCATCTTCCGAGACTTTTTACTGGCTCTTCTGTGACAGTGGGGATGGCTTGGTTGGCTACCATGAATTTGACTGAATCTGCCACTTTTCCTTTTTGCAGTGAGAGACTTCGGGATTTCTTAGGTTTGAACCTCATTCTTGAAGAGGCCACCAGCTCATCCAGCTGCTTTAAGATTTGGTGTGTCTCTTCCTCATCCGTGGACAAGACTGTTGTGTCATCCATGAAAGCTTTCAGAGGAGGCATCTGGTATCCATCTCCCAGATTCACTGGACCTGAACTCTTCATTGCAGCTTTCAAGATGACTTCCATTGCCAACACGAACAGTATGGGAGAGATTGCACAGCCCATTGCAATGCCCACCTCTAGGTCTATCCAGTCCGTGGTGTATTCTTTGGTAGAGAACCGCATTGAGAACCCTTGGAAATACTTCCTCAGCATTGTTCGGATGTTTTCTGGGATGTGATACATTTCAAGAGCCAGCTGGATCATATCGTGTGGAACTGATCCATATGCATTCGCCAGATCAAGCCAAACTACGTCAATGTCTCTCTTCTCTGTTCTTGCTTTTTGGATGGCATCCCAAATCAACGTGGCATGTTCCAAGCATCCAGGCATTCCTGGTATGCCTCCCTTTTGGACTGACATATCCAGATACTTGTTTTCAGTCAGGTATTTTGTCAATCTTGCTGCCATAACAGAGAAGAAGATTTTCCCCTCGACGTTCAGAAGTGATATTGGCCTGAACTGATTGATGCTGCTGGAGTTCTGCTCCTTCGGAATGTACACTCCTTCAGCTCTCATCCATTGGTCGCTGATCTTCTGGTTCCTCCATGCTGATCGAATCATCTTGTGGAGCCACTCGAGCACTTTTGGGCATTTCTTGTAGAGCAGGTATGGTATTCCGTTTGGTCCAGGTGCTGACTTGGCTCTGGCTTTCTTTACTACGTTCTTCACTTCATCCAGTGTTGGTGGTTTGTTATTGAATTTTCCTTCTGGCGCTGCAGGCCAAACCAGATTCTGGATTTCAAGTGGTGCCTCGCGCTGAGAATCGGAATATGTTTCCCTGAGATGCTGCTCTAGGGTTTCCTTGCCCACTGTGAGAGTCCCTGATTTGGGTTGTTCAAACAGCTTTCTTGAAAAGTCAAAGGGATCTTTGAAGAAACGATCTTGAGTCTTCTTCTTTTTGCTCTTTCTTCGCCTTGCTGATTCCACTTTGCTGAGAGCATTGTGTTTGGCCTTCAGATCTTTCCAGAGTTCCAGGAGCCCTTGCTTCTCGAATTCTGAGGCAGTTTTCATTCGCTTTTTAAGCTTCCTTTTCTCCCTCCGGATGCTCTCCATCTGTTGCTGTCTTCTGGATTTCTGGGGAGGCGTTTTTGTCTTTGGCTGCTTCACTCCATAAGTGTCCCTGCAGATAGAGTATATGATGTCTCCGTATGTGTCAAGTTTGTGTTCCAGCGTACTGTTCCCTATTAGCGCATTCAGCTTAAGGACAAGTTCCTCATCTAATTTCTCCCATTGTTCTTTTGCACCGGCAGGCGGCAAATTGAGTTTTCCACGTTTGGCGTTAAGAGCTTGTGCAAAATCCGCATCAGAACCGTCAGCGTGGATGTCCTTGGCACTATGGTTTAATTCCTGGCCTTGGTCATCCAACGTCTCACCTGCTATCGCAGTGCGCTGCTGCTGGTTCGTATGTGTCTTCAAACAGCCCATTTTTGTCCTGTGGATCTTCATGCCGCGTTTGGTGGTGAATCTCCTTCCACACGCACACGGAAATTCCAACTGGTCATTAATCATGGTCCGTTGTGCGTTTCCAGTCGTGATGGAGTCAGTGCCGATGGATTCATCATTCTCTCCCCCTTTCGGTGAATCCTGGGAGCATCTTTCATTTGAAAAACTCGTGGCATGTTATCAAAGGCAAGGTGGGAAGCCAACCCACAAAGCCCGCAGATCTAGTCTTTCCCAGTGTCCTTCGGTCTTTCCCGAATGTCCTCCGAACTATTCCCGGAAGTCAATGGACTGACCATGTGCAGGTAGAAAGAAACTCTAGGGAGAGCTAGACAACAGAAGGTCTTCAGAGAAGTAACCCCCTTTAGACAAGTGTTTCGGCCCTGAATTCCTTACACTCTCGGGGGGCCGGGCCACATCCAGGTCATGACTCCTGGATGCCCTTCTGCTGTTGTCTATTTTTTTTTTTTTCCCACGCCGGGGATCGAACCTGGGCGATTCTGCGCTTCAGAACTGCGGTACGCGGTTTTACCAATGTGCTAACGGGGCACACATCATCTGTAGGGAATTTAATCCTTATGAAGTTCACTTTTTTCGTTCCTCCTTGCCCAGATCCAGCTTGAGCTCCTTTCTGCTGCCTCTGCCATCGCTTTAAGGGCTCTAGTCCTCTTCTTCCCAGAAATAGCGAGTTGTTTCATGAGATCATAAGCGGAGGTGCCCACAAACCCTCTTGCCCCGACCTCTATGGCGAAGATTTTGACCCGCAGACCTGCTTTCTTCAGAGTGCTGGCAAGACCGGCGTATTTTTCGGTCTTGTAGATATGTGCTTCTTCCATTCTGCTTTCGTATGGCACAGTGAGTTCTATCAGAATCACTTGTTTCGAGGAGTCAGAGTGGAGAGCGATGTCTGGTCTCATGCCTGTCTTGCTGATGACATCTGGGTAATTTCTCCACTCTGGGAGGTCTGCTGTACACTCCCAGTCGACTGCTCCATCCAGAAGACCCTTTGGCAATGTGCTGGTTGTCATAGCACTTTCGGGCCAGACCTGTTTCCCTCCTGCTTTGTAGAACGTTGTCATAGCAATTGGTGCGTTTGGGGTCATGGTTTTTTCGCTAACCACATCTGTGATCACTTTCAGAACTTGGTTGTGCCTCCATGTATACCTTCCTTGGGCTAGCGCTACTTTGCAAGAGCTTAGGACATGTTCCACTGTTTGTTTCTTCTGACAGAGCGGACATGCTGGGTCGTCTGCTTTCCCCCATTTCACTAAGTTTGCATTCGAGGGGTATATGATATGATATAATATAATATTATAATAATATAATATAATATAATATAATATAATATAATATAATATAATATAATATAATATAATATAATATAATATAATATAATATAATATAATATAATATAATATAATATAATATAATATGATATGATATGATATGATATGATATGATATGATATGATATGATATGATATAATATAATATAATGGTGTAATATGATACGATATAATATAATATAATATATCTGATCTGATCTGATCTGATATAGTATAGTATAGTATAGTATAGTATAGTATAGTATTGTATAGTATAGTATAGTATAGTATAGTATAGTATAGTATAGTATTGTATAGTATAGTATAGTATAGTATAGTATAGTATAGTATAGTATAGTATAGTATAGTATTGTATAGTATAGTATAGTATATGACATGACATGACATAATATAATACAATATAGTATAATATTGTCGTCGTTTTCATCATCATCATCATCATCTGCATTTCTTCTTCTTCTTCTTCTTCGTCTTCTTCTTCTTCGTCTTCTTCTTCTTCTTCTTCTTCTTCTTCTTCTTAATGTAAACCATTCTTCCAGATGGGTGGACCTGGATCCCAAGCCAGCTTGGCAACACTGCCATTGCCCCAGACGGGAACCATCCAGTTAACGCAGAAAGAGCAGACGGCAGGCGTGACCTGTGTGGAGCAGGTCAGCGCTATGGTGGAGCACCTCAACCAGGCCCGGAGAATCTCTAGCGCTGAAGAACCTTCCTCGGGGGATGCCGGCCCGAGCACGGGTGGAAAGAGTCGCGTTCGAAGCGTGCCTGCCAGAGCTTATGGTCATGTTGTTGAATGGGATCGATCCGAGTTGCCTGCTCGGCGAGCGCCCGCTGTTAAAGTGTCAAAATCTGGTGAGGTTTTTTTTCTTCAGCTCAGAGTGTATTTTTCAATCACCCCTCCCCCCCCCCCCCCCCCTTTATATTTTTTTTCATTTTTTTCAGCTCAGCGTGTATTTTTCAATCCCCCCCCCCCCTTTTTTTTTTAAAATATTTTTTGTATGGAGATAATTTCATATCCACCGGACGAAGGGGTGTGTCTGTCTGTTTATTACAAGACTGTGATAACAAGATTTTGTCAGCTGTTACCGAATTTGGGTCAAAAACTGTTGAGAAGTCGTGAAAGCATAAGTTGAAAGTCACTGCGCTAAGGTCAAGGTCATACAGACAAAACCTTTGCTTAAAATCAGCCCTTGTTGAGGAAGGTGTGAACACAGCACTCTTACAGGACAATTTTTTTTAGGGATCATTGCACTCAGGGAGGTTATCTTAGTGCTCATCTTTTTTTGTTTGTTTGTTTGTTTGTTTGTTTGTTTGTTTGTTTGTTTGTTTTGTCTCATTTTCTACGCCGCTTTAATGGCCTCAAAAGCTGAAACAGTTTTTTATTATGCGATGATAATGATGTCGATGTGGATGATAACCATGATACTATGGAGTTCCATCTAGGATTGAGACTGCGTGACAGGGTTGTACTCTGCGCTTACTATCACGATATATCCTGGCGTCAACCAGGCCCGAAAATTACAGACACCTGCGGTGTTGGTCAGAAGATTTGAACAACACCCTCGATGACGCATCCGCGAAGTGGATGAGACTCGACTGTGTGGTTCCAGTCTTCCCAATAAGCCCACAGCACGCCCAACTCTGGGTAGGAGCCGGTTAGAGCCGAAAAATCCCACAATGATTTTTGAAGGCACTGATAGGGATTCGAACCCACAACCTTCCAGTCTGTTGTCCGTTACGTAAACACTACACTACGGCGACTGGTATTTTACAGGACAATATTCACATTCTGTTTGCACTGTTGTCACAGTTTACTGTTACTCTCGCTTCGTATCAAATTTTATTTTAGTACATGCTTTTTCATGATTATATTGACACTGACAAGTACAACATCTCTCTTTTTGTGTGATAATTTTTGTATAAAAGGGAGACTGGTAGAACGGCTTGACCATCTTTTTCAACCATAGGATGAAATAATTATAGAGAATAACCACGGTTACTGTATTTAGTAGGGACTTTTTTTTATCATTTCGGTTTTAATATTAATCAAGGATTATAACTCTTGAGAGTCACGTAGGAGTTATCTCCCATGTTGTAGAATTTCTCAAAATCCAACATTGCTTGCGCTACTCATTCAGCTAGCATAGAAGCAGCCACAAAGCACAAAACTAGTGTAAGCTCAGAACATTCCCCAAAAAGGAATGCCCAAGCCTACCTTTATATACCCCGCAACTACACCTACGCACAACCCTGCTTCCCTATTATTTCCATTTTGATTTTAGTTTGCTTTAGAAGTTGCCAGCGTGCAAGTGTTTCTCTACGTAATGCACCATAATACTTATATCATACGATGGGTATTCAAAATAATCATGATTCATATATATGGCTTTACAAAGAGATAGAAATGTGTGCGTCTGAATGAGTACACAGTGTTTACGTGAGCCAGATATGTAAGAATAATCGAATAATCGAGCCTAGTTTTAACAAAGGGGGATTTGGAGCACCTGGTCACAACGGGAAAGTTGGAGGGAAAGAGAGCACCAGGTAGACCCAGGGAGAAAATGCTAGACGGACTTGCGGAGTGGCTGAAGACGAGGAGGGTGGGGGAGATGCTAGGGGCAACGAGAGATAGAGACAGATGGGAGTCCATGATCGCCAACGCCATGCGGCAAGGCACCTGATGATGATGATGATGAACTTTAACAAAGTATAAATGATTATTATTTTACATTACTTTGCTGTTGAAAGGCAGGGAGAGGTAGTTTCCTATCATTCCTCTTCGTAAACGCTCGGCCTTTAATTTTGAAGGCTGTTTGATTTCATGGAGGGTGCAGTCGAATGATGTGAGGCATGTAAACACGCCAAAAGAAAATGGTTCCAGTTTTGCCAAAACGTCGTTCTGTTCGCTTGTACATTTTGGGTGTTTTTGGGAAGAAGACTTGACATACAGCAGCCAGCTTGGAGGCCTAAAAGTGTCCGTCACACCGTCAATTCAGGTCTTTCTTGGTTTGTCTCTCGCTTTTAAATGCACGTATCTTTTTTGTCGTAGGTAATAAGAGGGAAGCAGGAAGAATTTTAAATATCATCTAAGCAACATAACTCTTGAGAGTCACGGAGTTATCTCCCATGTAGAATTTCTCAAATCCAACACAGTTTGCGCTGCCCATTCAGCTAGTATAGACGCAGCCACAAGGCACAGAATTGCAAGCTCAGAACGTCCCTCTGTGCCTTGTGGCTGCGTCTATGCTAGCTGAATGGGTAATGCAAACTGTGTTGGATTTGAGAAATTCTACATGGGAGATAACTCCGTGACTCTCAAGAGTTATGTTGCTTAGTTGATATTTTTTGTCGTAGGCTTATCGATCCAGCTGGTGGGGATGCATTCTGGTCAAACGACCGAACCACTTCAAACTCTGCTGATAGATTGGTTGTGTTCCCACCATTTGTGTGATCTTGGTGTTTGTGATCATGTCGTATCTGGTCTTGCTGACATCCTTTCTCAAACACCGTATCTCACAGGTAGTAGTTTGTTTCTCCCCGGGGGCTTCGTCAGAGTCCAGGTCTGGCATTGGTATGTCAGGGTGGGGACGAAAACAAAACTGATGATCTTGGGTTTTGTTTCAATAGTAATGTTGATGGCTGAAGCCTCCTTCATCATCATCAGGTGCCTTGCCACACGGCGTTGGCGATCATGGCCTTCCATCTGTTTCTATCTCTTGTTGCCTCAAGCACCTCTTCCACCCTCTTTGTCTTCAGCCACTCTGCACGTCCGTCCAATATCTTCTCCATGGGTTCTACCTGGAGCTGTCTTTCCTCCAGCTTTCCTGTTGTGACCAGGTGCTCCAATTCCCCTTTTCTCATGAAATGGCCTATAAATGTTGCCTGTCTTTTTCTCCTTACATGTCGCAATATGCTGAAATTGTCTAAATATAATAAGGACGGGTTGATATTCACATACTGCATTCATGGAAAGTTTGAAGACTCAGCGCTCTGTGAAGGTCTACTGCAGTGATACACAACCACGCCTTTTGCACTGAAACACAGCAGTCAGCAGTCTTTCTTCTTTTTCTTTTTTTTTTTTTTTCTCTTTTCTTTCTGTCTTTCTTTTCTTTTGTTGTTGTTGTTGTTGTTGTTATTGTTGTTTTCCTCAAAGGTTTCTGCTTTGTTTCGTTTGTATGTCAGACTATATAAATCCGTCTGAAATACAAAACGACTAAAAGGTCTGTTCTCTCTCTCTCTGTCTCTCTCTCTGTCTCTGTCTCTCTCTTTCTCTTTCTCTTTCTCTCTCTCTTTCTCTTTTTCTCTCTCTCTCTCTCTTTCTCTCTCTCTCTCTCTCTCTCTTTCTCTCTCTCTCTCTCTCTCCTCTCTCTCCTCTCTCTCTCTCTCTCTCTCTCTCTCTTTCTCTCTCTCTCTATCTATCTCTCTCTCTCTCTCTCTCTCTTTCTCTATCTCTCTCTTTTTTCTCTCTCTCTCTGTCTCTTTCTCTCTCTCTCTCTCACTCTCTCAATCTCTCTCTCTCTCTCTCTCCTCTCTCTCCTCTCTCTCTCTCAATCTCTCTTTCCTCTCTCTCTCTCTCAATCTCTCTCTCTCTCTCTCTCTCTCTCTCTCTCTCCTCTCTCTATCTCTCTCCTCTCTCTATCTCTCTCTTCTATTTTTTGCTGCCTTGTTTCTATTTGTTCTATTCATACATGGTTGACGAAAATGATCATTTTGTGTAATTTGTTATTTTTGTGTTGCAGCGGACTCCAGATTACCTTCACCAGACCGACGGAGTTCGAAACCTTCACTTGACCGACAGAGTGCGAAAGCCAGGATAATGGTTTATGGACGTGAGTCTCCAATATGGTTTTTTTTTCCTACACTCCACCTCATTCTTTAAGGGGGCAGACCTACTCAGACCTACCCTGATGTATATATCAGACATAATATGTTCAAAGGTTTTCATCCGATTTCCTTGACATTTGGCACACACATAGCAGGGACAGGTACCTATAGCCGGTAGTAAAATCTTGCAGTTCTGCTCGAAAGAAACATTTTTATCAAAAGTTGTATTATAATTTTTTTATCAAAGTTATTCTAAAAATTGGTGTGATGATTGTACAGAAAATAGTGATAGTAGGGCTAAGATGTTACTACATGCCATACATACTATACAGATGTGTTTGCTCACTAAATATCAAATTCCTAACATGAATATATGTGTAGTTATAAATGTCACAGTATTACAATATTTTTTTCATTTTCGTGAGAACATTTTTTAATTAATTAATTTTTGTCAACTTTTCATAACTCACAGACCCCCAGCAAAGATATTCAATCCAAAGAATACTGTCTGAGGTATCTTCTTGCCAAATATCATGGTGATTGGTTAATTAGAACTGAAACACTGAACATCACAATCTTGGTACCCAAATCTGAGTAGGTCTGCCTCCTTAATCTTTTATACACTGTGTCTGTCATATCGTCCTCACTGCCAGAGAAATTCGTTGTTGCTGCCGGGGAATAAATCTAACTCGTTTTGTCTCAAACCACAATCAGGTGAAATCAGTTCTCTAGTGGTTAAGAATACCATGTTGGTATTGCAGGGATCGTGGGTTCAATACTCAGGCTGGCCACAGGGCTCCTATCAGTGGCTTGTTGGCTCAGTTGGTTAGAGCACCATGTTCATTATGTAGGTGCCTTGGGTTCACTTTGTAACGAGCTGGTTGGCTGTTTTGATGCAGTCATAGACTCAAGATCTTCTGCACACGCATCGCATGCATATATGTATATATATATATGTATATGTATATGAAATTATATATATATATGTATGTATATATATGTGACCTGCCAGCACGAAATCAGTCTTAACTAGCATTTTTGGGCATTTTGAGATATACACATCATTGGAAAGTGTACATTCTGCTATTATTTTGGTACTTGAACTAAAATGTAGAAATTATGTTTGTTTAAAGTCATTAAGTTGTATGCTGGCCATTTTGAGAAAAACGATCTCTAAAGTTTTTATGTACTCTCCTACACATTTTCCTTAAATTTCTTTATTTTGTGACTTTGACCCAGTTTGTTTCTAATTTTAGGTGTCATTATCTAAAAGATGCACCAAAGAACTTTCCGTCAGTATATTACATTACAGGCTACGGTTCATAATAAGAGACAAAAATAGGTACTTTTGTAGGAAATTGCATTCTTTCTGCTGCGATCAGTGCATTAAAGTACCATTTTAAATTGATTAATAATATTTTTTCATGAAAAACATTTCTGTGGGGGATAGATTATTTCTACAGAAATTAATTTTGAGAAAAAGTCAAAACACCCCAGATAGACCATCAGTCACCTTTTCAGCTCCTAGTGCTGTTCGACTGACTGCGTGTTAAGACTGATTTCGTGGTGGGAGGTCACATATATATATATAAATATACATACATACACACACACATATATATATTATAGACGAAGCAGCATGTATATATACATATATATGTATATATACGTGTGTGTGTGTATACATATAAGGCATTAACTCACAAGAGCCCAAAGCGCTTCACAGAGGTACGACCGACAAAGACAGAAACACATTAAGCAAAACAAGTCGCCCCTACCGCTATGATGAAAACAGATTAACTGTAATAATACATCGCTGAAGAAACACTGAAAAAGATTTACTTTTAGTAGGTGTCTTTGAGCAGTCGAGAACAGGTCCGCTGGATCATAGGTCCAGAACAGTCCCCAATAGTTGTCGCAAGTGCATGAGTTTAAATGGGCGTAGCTTTTGTTGCTGTTGTTGTTTGGTTTGGTTTGCTTTGATTTTTGTTTTGTTTTGTTGTTGGTTGTGTGTGTGTGTGCACGCGCGCATGTTCGTGTGTGCGTGCATGCTTGCTTGCTCACCAATTTTGTTTGTTTGTCTTCAGAACCAAGGCGGACGTGTTCAAACAGAGTGACCACACCAGAAATTGCAGAAACCCAGAAGCGGAAGAGAGAAAAAGGCGTAAAATGTGCACCCGTGGAGACGAAATGAGAGGAAAAGGTGAAACAGAAGTGTCAAACACGTTATCTGCCGCTTTCAGGCCTGGAGTAATGTTCTGAGCTTGCAATTCTGTGCCTTTTGGCTGCGTCTATGCTAGCTGAATGGGTAGCGCAAACTGTGTTGGATTTGAGAAATTCTACATGGAAGATAACTCCGTGACTCTCAAGAGTTATGTTGTTTAGTTAATACTGGAGTAACTGCTTCAAAATATTTGGTGTTTGAGTCTGGAATTTGTCAAGAGGGATTCATCGCAATCGGATCATTTTATACGCGCTGCCTCCAAATCTGCCAGCGGTTGTCTGGCATATTCTGGCGAAAACCCTGTGCGCTGGCGAGATCTTGAATTGGGGAAGGGGTCGGGACCAATGAAACACTGAACGATTGGAACAGTTAGATGACAGAGGACAAGCCAATTTTTTTTATTTTTTTTATTTTTATTTTTTTTTGTGTGGGATTGAACTCGAAATATCAAGCCTTCACTTCAACGGCTGTATCAAAACAGCCAGCCAGCCCGCATCTAATAACGAGCATTGACCTGGAAACAAACGCAGGTCAAACATGTGGCCGGCGACTGTTCCGGATTACTACCAGATTTGGTGTTGATGGTCAGTGAGGCTGTTGTCGTTGGAAGGATGTAATGATGGTTCACACCAAGAGGAGATAGATGCTCAGCCATTGTGGGTCTGCGACCAGAGTCATAAACAGAGAGATTGGTAATACCTGCACGATCTTGCTGGCCAGCGATCTTGGTCTCACGCTTTGATTGCAAACGGTCTCTCAGCATGTGCGCAAATCATCTCAGAGCTAGATAAAAAGAGATGATATGAGAAGAAAATTCTTTGGTTTTTTAACTGTCAAGAGACCTCTTCGGAACAGAGTGTGACGGTCCGCAGACCAGCAAAGCATACAGACACGGCGTGTTACTGAATAAATACCTCTCTCTGTCTGTGTCTCTCTGTCTGTGTCTCTCTGTCTGTGTCTCTGTCTCTGTGTGTGTTTCTCTCTGTCTCTGTCTCTGTCTCTGTCTCTCTCTATCTCTATCTCTCTCTGTCTTTCTCACCCTCTGTCTTCTCTCTCTCTCTCTGTCTCTCTCTCTCTCTCTCTCTGTCTGTCTCTCTCTCTCTGTCTCTCTGTCTCTGTCTCTGTCTGTCTCTGTCTCTCTCTCTCTCTCTCTCTCTCTCTCTCTCTCTCTCTCTCTCTCTCTCTCTCTCTCTCCCTTTTCCGAGTACACTGTCATCATTTGGATGCCCTGCAGCAGCCGATCAAAGCAGACGCTACTTGACTACAACCAACGTCAATCAGCAGCCGTGCAGGGACTTCTCTGGTAGACAGGCTTACAGACAATCGATGATGACTCCTGGTGAAATAGTTTATGCTACAGAAAGAGTTCGAACAAAATGAAGCTAAAAATAAAAACGACACCCCAGCATTTTAATGTGTCGCCTTTCTTCTTCTTGAGTCGTCATCTAATAATAATAATAGTTACAGTATCTATACGGCGCCAAATCCTGACAATTCAAGTCAAAGCGCACTCACGCACCAGGCATACGCATACAATCAACAAAGACCACCTTACAATATTCGTTACACAAACTGAGGGAAAGAAGTGGTTGTAGAATTCATTGTTGGGAAAGGAGGTGGGTTTTTAAATT
>JAPXFY010000014.1:5794970-5814970 GCA_030674185.1 Monoplex corrugatus | reverse complement strand
AAACGACTACACACACACACACGACACACACCACCACACACACACACATAACCTCATCACATTCAGTCACAATCTGCCCAAATGACATCCACCACACATTTCAGCACAAAGACACAACCAACGAAATTGAATACCTGTTACATTATTACTACATTGAAAGATACACACAAAACATACAACACACACACACAAAAACAACATACAACACATACACACAACAACAACAACATAACAACATAACATCACACACATACACACAACATAATACAACACACAACATACATACAACACACACACACACATACATACAACAACATACAACATACATCATACAACACACATACATACAACATACATACACACACAGAATCGCACAACAACACACACACACACACACACACAACACACATACACACAACCACACACACACAACACAGCACACACACACACACACACACACATACACACACACACACACACACACTACACAATACACACACACACACATACACACACACACACAATACAACACACACACACACACACACACACACACACACACACACACACACACACAACACACACACACACACACACACACACACACACACACAGTTGAAAGGTATTGTTATGGTCTCGACATCAAAGAACAGAAGTGCGTACATCTGCTCACTGTGACTGTACGACCAAGCATAAAAATTATGTCAACAGTATTAGTAAGAGGCATAGCAAGTGGTATCCTATGTGTATATTGCGTAGGTACTAAGGCCTGATACAAGGGACACAACCGTAGGAGACACTCATTTATATCCCTTGCGTTAATCTGAGATATAGATCACGTAACTCAATCCTGTAACAGTCTCCTCTCCGTGTTTAGATCAAACTGACAAAATATATTCTCACCTTGTGGACCCATGCTATAAATCAGACACTAACCTCATACCCTGCCTCTTCCGTTCTTTCTTTCTTTGTTCTTCTCCTTCTTTCGTTCTCAATCTACATGGTCAGGTCGCATCTAGCGATGAATGTGGCCGGCTTTTGTTTGTTTGTTGTTGTTTGGGTTCCTGCTGGCTGCCGTGCATCTTTCCTTCTCTGTCCCCTGACCTGACAGAAGGGCCGAGATGGACTTCCAGTAGCTGAGGATGGATCGTGTTGAGGCGCAACAGTCAGCGCTGCTCCACCCTGGAGGAACTACAATGGACGAGCACCATTCTCGTACATGCAGATGTCAGTGTAGACTGCGTTATATTGTATAACGCCATAGTTGGTTAGAGGGCGCCTGCAGGTTCGGTCCTCTCACTTCAGCCGTCTAGGTTTTCTGTAGGGATTACTCCACTTTTAAGTCGTGGCCTAAAGACGCATGTGTGAAGTGAGGAAGCTAGAGCTTTAGGTGGCCCATGTCCGCGGGAAGATTCTGTCCAAGAATCTAAGTGTTTTTCTCACGAGTAATTTTGCTAAGCTCCACACCGCTCCAGTCCTCATGGAGACTTCTTATTTGTCCAGGCAAACCTGGAGTACTTCGCAGCTAACCTCCATATCAGAAGACCATCCACTAGCCGCTCCCTGCGACCCGCTGGGTTGGGGAAGGTCGCCCCACCGCCAAGTTTGAGGTGGTCTTCCCCAATCTTCTTTGTTTTAACTTTGATGATAAACGATATCGTGCAAACCGTTGCCCGGCTCACGACAATCACAATTTTCTGGGGGCTCAAACCCTGGCATCTTGATGTTTGTTATCGTTGGCTCAAAGTCTATTCTGACGCCATCTGTAGATGTTTGTCAGTAAGGATGGATTATGTGGGGACGTACAGTTTCATTTTCAAGCATCAAAGCCTCACACGTTCTCTGATCAAAATACTGACAGGAGACCGTTCTGATGACCACCGCACCATGTCCACCACCTTCAAAAACTTAACCCTTTGACTCCCTCACCCTATCCACCAGCTTCCTGCAGGAAGCTGGTGGATAGGGTGAGGGAGTCAAAGGGTTAAGTTTTTGTTTTTGCTAGCATGGTTGGCAATGCAGGGTGCTGGTGGCCAATGTGCGGGAGTGAAAGGGTTAAAATACTTAGCGGAGTTATCCACGGAACATGGCGCGTGTGTGTGTGTCGTCCCGCTTACGTGTTTTTTTTCCCCCACCCAAGAGAGATTCATCATTCCCGGACAATTTTATATGCGTTCCACCAAACCTGCCAGTAGTTTCTGGCGGACTGCCTCAGCCTGCATGAAACTCTGTGTGCTGGCAAGGTCTTGAAATAAGGAAGGGAAAAAAAGAAACATTTATAGAAAGCTATGGGTTAAGTTTTTGCTTTGCTAACATGGTTGGCAATGCAGGATGCTGGTGACCGGAGTGCGGGAGTGAAAGGGTTAAAAAAGGAATGCCCAAGTTACCCATGTACCCTGCAACTACGCTAACACAACCACGATGGTGGAGAAAATTCATACAATATATTATTGGTCTTATGTTCAAGATTGAGTAGCACGGACTTGTACCTCTCTGGTTGTAACAGAAGGGCGTGAAGCTACTGTGTCTGGTACTATCAGAACAGGGTCACTGAAAACACCACCGACATGAACCGACTGGAAACTCCTTGGTGGGTAGCATCACATGTTGTTTTTTTTTCCATGGATAGCATCTTGACGATTGTGGTTTACGGATTGTGACGGAACAAACTGGCTGGGTATGCATGTTGGTATGTTTGAAGAGGGGTAATATCACTGAGGCAGCGTTAATGACTCAGAGTTAACAGAGAATGATGGTCGGTGATAAAAAAAATACATAGCCGAGCTATCCACGGAATGTGGCGTGTATGTGTCGTTTTAGTGTCAGCTGACTAACGTTTGCCAGATGAGGAATGGTGAGTGTGAGAGTGTCTATCAATCAGATGATGGGCCGTGAGAGTGGGCTGGGGGCTGTGGGTCGGGGGTGGTCCGGTTGTCATGGCTAAACAGTTACTGGTACATAAGTACATGTGCACTGACGCGGCAACAACGAAGTACGAGCTAGGTACTATCAACAGGTCAGACGACTGCCTAGATATGTGATAAAAAAAATTTTTGTTTGTTTGTTTGTTTTTTTTGTTTTTGTTTTTTTTGTTTTTTTGTTTTTTAGGATCATTGCACTCAGGAGGTTGCCTTTGTGCTCAGCTTCCCCATCTTAGTCAGTTTATTCCTTTTCTCACATTGAACACAGCAACAGGGAAGTTTCAGTCTTTTTCTCCTAATTTTTGTATCTGGTGTTTGTTTGTTTGTAATCTTACGCTTGACAAAGGCCAGTTGGCCGAAAATTCGCGCCTGTCTTGTCTTGTTGTATTAAATACGCGTTCTTATTCTTCTTTCGTGTTTTTTTCTGGTTCCTACTTTATTCTTTGTTAAGAGATACAATGGTGGACAGATGTTGTTCCCACAGTTTCCCTGATTTGGATTTTCTGATCATGACGGGTTTGGACTTGTTGACAACTCTTCTGAGACATCTAGTTATAGGTAGTTCTTTTTTGTCTACATACGTATACAGTGAATAAGATTTATGATAAAAAAAGCAATTGCAATAGAATACTTAGACCTTATGCTGTGGGCTAGGCAACCAATAATCCTGTGATCAGGTTGACATAGGGATATACAGTGTAGATCTACAGTTACAGAAATCAGACATACTTAGTCATAATTATACGTTGTCATGTACTGGTATTATCAAGCATACTTTATGTTGGACATAATCATGACATTGCATTTACAGAAATCAGACATACTTAGTTATAATTATACGTTGTCATGTACTGTATTATCAGGCATACTTTATGTTGGACATTAATCATGACAATGCATTTACAGAAATCAGACATACTTAGTTATAATTATACGTTGTCATGTACTGGTATTATCAAGCATACTTTATGTTGGACATAACATGACAATGCATTACAGAAATCAGACATACTTAGTTTATAATTATACTTGTCATGTACTGGTATTATCAGGCATACTTTATGTTGGACATAATCATGACAATGCATTTACAGAAATCAGACATACTTAGTTATAATTATACGTTGTCATGTTCTCATATTATCAGGCATACTTTATGTTGGACATAATCATGACAATGCATTTACAGAAATCAGACATACTTAGTTATAATTATACGTTGTCATGTTCTCATATTATCAGGCATACTTTATGTTGGACATAATCATGACATTGCATTTACAGAAATCAGACATACTTAGTTATAATTATACGTTGTCATGTTCTCATATTATCAGGCATACTTTATGTCATACTTAATCATGACAATGCATTTACGTCGTACATGATCATGACAATGTACTTGGAGCAACACAGCAGGCAATCTGTAATCCTCAGTCTGGTTGACAGTAGAGTAAAACATCTATCTTATTCTATATACTATTATTGTAATCTCAGACTTGTACTTTTTGTAGTATATAAATTATAATAATGCGTTAGATCGGCAACACAGCAGGTGGTCTGTAAATCCCCGGGGGTTGCTTGACACTGGGATATAAGGGTTGAAGGTAACAATCAAGGAATGCAGCCATTTCAAGTGCTGTGACAGTGTGACGGATCACTCCAGCATCATGTGTCAGGAGACCCATCCGTCACTGTACACTGTACACACTGCCCGCTAGACCTTGACAGTTGGAGCAGGGCCGAAAAGCTGTCAGTCTGCTTTTCTGTTTTGTTGTGTTTTATTGTTACTGTCAGTGTACACAAGGACTAAGCATAAGATTGCTTGCTGTTCAGGTAGTGATAAAATACTGGGTTTTTCTGTCTACTGAAGGTTTTTCTTGGCTGTAGTATGACGTTGGTGATGGGTTGTTGTTGTTTGTTTGTTTGTTGTTTGTTTGTTGTTTGTTGTGTGTTTGTGTTTGTGTGTGTGTGTGTTTGTTTGTGTTTGTGTGTGTGTTGCGCGTTTTTGTGTATTGTGTGTTAGTGTGTGTGTATGTGTGTGTATGTGTGTGTGTATGTGTTTGTGTGTTAGTGTGTGTGTGTTTGTGTGTGTGTGTGTGTTTGTGTGTGTGTGTGTGTTTGTGTATGTGTGTGTATTGTGTATGTGTGTGTGTGTTGTGTATGTGTGTGTGTGTATATTGTGTGTATGTGTGTGTGTGGGGTGTATTGTGTGTATGTGTATGTGTGTTGTGTGTATATGTGTGTGTGTGTGTTATGTGTGTGTGTATGTGTGTGTATGTGTGTATTGTGTGTTAGTGTGTGTGTATGTGTGTGTGTATGTGTATTGTATGTTCGTGTGTGTGTGTGTGTGTGTGTTCGTGTGTTATGTGTGTATGTGTGTGTGTGTGTGTGTGTGGTGTGTGTGTGTGTGTGTGTGTGTTTGCCTGTGTTGTTGTGTGTGTGTGTTGTGTGTGTGTATTTGACCGTGTGTATGTTGTGTGTGTGTGTTCGTGTGTTGTTATATATATTATTGTGTGTGTGTTCGTTTGTGTATTTGACCGTGTGCATGTTGTGTGTGCGTTTCTGAGTGAATTTGTCAGTGTGTATGTTGTATGTGTATATGTGTGTCGTATGTGCTCGTGTGTGTGTGTGTGTGGTGTGTGTGTGTGTGTGTGTGTGTGTGTGTGTGTATGTGTGTGTGTGTGCATGTGCATGTGTATGTGCTCATGTATGTGTGTGTGCATGCCTGCGCACGTGCTCTCTTGTATGTATGTGTGTGTATGTGTTCATGTGTGCGTTTGGGGAGGTATGTTTTTTTGTTGTTGTTTTTTTTTGGGGGGGGGAGGGGGGTTCGTTCTCCTCTGAGAAACGATCATCCACTAGTAGTAGTAGGAATTTAGAAGATGGCGGGCAATAAAACAGCAGTTGCAAACATGCAGCTCATTCTTGAGTCACTCTGTTTGAGAGAGGAGAATAAAATTAAAAACGAATAAAAATCACGTCCAGTTTTGGTCACACTTATATGTCCTATACTTCCTACTCTGCAGCACAGCGTGTCGAACACCACACACCAAAACAGTCGGTCCGTACACCATACATCCCCCCCCCCCCCACAAAGTTACAGAACTCACTTTTGAGAAATGTGTGGCTTTGTTGGACAGGAATATCTTTTTCATGCCCTGTTTTTTTTTTTTTTTTTTGTATTTTATGATATTGTACTTACATACACTATTTCTGTCATGAATGATGCATTAGATCAGCAGCACAGCAGGTGGTCTGAAATCCCCGGGACTGGTTGACGCGGGGATATAATAACGAGGGTAACAATCAATGAATGCAGTCCTGCCAAATGTGTGTGACATTGTGACGGATCAGTCTGGCATCATGTGTCAGCAGACTCATCCATCATTGTTAATCCCTACCCTGACCTTTGCAATCCTCCATACCTTCACATGGACGGGGGAGTGGGGGGGTGAGGGGTTTTGTTTGTTTGTTTGTTTGATGTAGAATGAAAATAGAAAAGTGCCAGCGTTATGTCCCGATTTCTATTCCTCCTGCAGGTTTCTTTTGGGAGGTGATGTGTGTGTGTGTGTGTGTTGTGTGTGTGGTGTGTGTGTGTGTGTGTGTGTGTGTGTGTGTGTGTGTTGTGTGTGTGTGAGTGTGTGTGTGTGTGTGATGTGTGTGAGTGTGTAGTGGTGGGGTGTGAGTGTGTGTGGTGTGTGTGTGAGTTGAGTGTGTGTGTGTGTGTGAGTGTGTGAGTGTGAGTGTGTGTGTGTGTGTGTGTGTGTGTGTGTGTTCGTTCTTCAGGTTTCATAGCTGTAACCCTCTTTTGGGAGGTGATGTGTGTGTGTTCGTGTGTGTGCTTGTGTATGTGTGTGTGTGTGTGTTCGTGTATTTGTGTTTGTGTGTGTGTGTGTAGTGGTGTGTGGTGTGTGTGTGTGTGTGTGTGTGTGTGTGTGTGTGTGTGTGTGTAGTGAGTGGTGTGTGTGTGTGTGTGCATGAGTGTGGTGAGTGAGTGAGTTGTGTGTGTGTTGTGAGTGAGTGTGTGTGTGTGTGTGAATGAGTGAGTGAGTATGTGTGTGTATGTGTGTGTGTGTAGTGTGCATGTGTGTGTGAATGAGTGAGTGAGTGAGTGTGTGTGTGTCTGTATGTGTGTGTGTGTATGTGTGTGTATGTGTGTGTGTATGTGTGTGTATGTGTGTGTATGTGTGTGCGTGTGTGTGTGTGTGTGTGTGAGTGTGTGTGTGTAATGTGCATGTGTGTGTGAGTGAGTGAGTGAGTGAGTGTGTGTGTGTGTGTGTGTGTGTGTGTGTGTGTGTGTGTGTGTGTGTGTGTGTGTGTGTGTTGTGTGTGTGTGCGTGTGTGTGTGTGTATTCTTTTCCACCTTCCTGTGACAAACAAACAATCATCTATCGGTGAAAGTTTCGAAGATGGCGGCCAGCATGCAGCTCATTCTTGTGTCACTATGTGGAAGAGTAAAATAAAAATAAAACACGAATCACAATCATCTCCACTTTGGTCACACATCTGTCCTGTCTTTCACCGTTCTAGAAGTGCAACATTTTAAACACCACATTAAAACAGTTCGTTTCGTACAGCATACATCCCACATAGCCTCAAAACTCCCGTTTTGTATAATACTGTACTTGGATTTGCGGTTTATTTCACGTACACTGCATTAGAACGGCAACACCACAGGTGGTCTGTAATCCCGGGACTGGTTGACACGGGGATACAATAACGAGGGTAACAATCAATGAATACAGCCCTGTCAAGTGGTGTGACATGTGATGGATCAGTCTGGCATCATGTGTCAGCAGACTCATCCATCATTGTATAATGAACACTACCCTGACCTTTGCAACCCTCTATACCTTCACACGTTGGGGAAGTGGGGGGGGGGGTGAGTTTTTTTTTTTTGTTGCTTTTTTGTAGTTGACGAGGAATGAGAATAGAAAAGCGCCCAGTTGCTTTAAAAGCGAGATGTCCTGATTTCTATTGCTCCTGCACAGTTCATAGCTGTAACGTACTTTTGTGAAGGTGTGTGTGTGTGTGTGTGTGTGTGTGTGTGTGTGTGTGTGTGTGTGTGTGTGTGTGTATGTGTGTGTGTGTGTGTGTGTGTGTGTGTGTGTGTGTGTGTGGTGTGTGTGTATGTGTGTGTGTGTGTGTGCGTGTGTGTGTGTGTGTGTGTGTGTGTGTATGTGTGTGTGTGTGTGTGTGTGTGTGTGTGTGTGTTTCCTTGCATATTTTCCATCTTGCTTGCAGGTGAGTGTAAGCATCAATTGTATCCCATTGCTAACAGTCACTAAAGTTTTAGCAACATTTCTGAACGGCTTCTTTCAGCGCCAAAATTCAACTTACTCATAAAAATCTGTTTTAATCCTTTCCAAGTAGTATGTACCGCAATTTACCCTTACTTAAAGTTAACCCTAATAATTATGGACTCTTCCGTCGATCGAAGTATGAATAAGCATACTGGTTTTACTGAGCCTGATGTGTCTTCATGTGGGATAGATGACCATCCTGGAGGCACACGTTCTTCTGCAGGCACTACATGGGAAGGAGTCCTACAACCTGGTTCTGCTGCCTGCCTATTCATCTGTCTGCCTGTTCAAATCTGCATGCACTCATCATCATCATCAGGTGCCTTGCCGCATGGCGTTGGCGATTTTAGACTTCCATCTGTCTCTATCTCTTTTTGCCTCAAGCATCTCTTCCACCTTCCCTGTCTTCAGCCACTCTGCAAGCCGTCTAGTATCTTCTCCCTGGTCTACCTGGTGCTCTCTTTCCCTCCAGCTTTCCCGTTGTGACCAGGTGCTTCCAATTCCCCTTTCCTCATAAAATGGCCTATAAAATGCTGCCTGCCTTTTCCTAATCTTCCTTATGAACGATCTAGTTGTGTCTGCTCCATCAAGACTGTCTCGTTTGTTTTCTTTGCTTCTGTAACTCAACATCCTTCTTAGAAACCACATCTCGGCTGCTCAATCTGCTGCTTTCCAATTTTGTGCTTGGGCATTTGCCTATTTAGTTCTGATATTCTTGTGCGCAGTGTGTTTCCCCAATTTCGGGTGTGTTTAGGTGTTGCTGTCAGTCTTATAAGAAATTCTATAATAAAAATCAAATCTAAGCGCTGAACATATATATGCATATGCACCCCCATGCACACACACTCACACAACACACACACACACACCACACACCACAATACACATGGCTGTAAATGGGGAAAAAGAAGAAAAGCAATGGAAAATTATAGAAAACGTATATATACAACATTAATATTACAATGTGATTCCATCCGAGTGGAGACAGGCTGCAGAGGGGATTGAGTGAGGTCAGGATTTTATGCAGAGGGAAAAGGTGAGTTTTGAGAGCGTACTTGAAGGAGACAAAAGTAGGTTGCTGACGGACTGAGAGAGGAAGTTTGTTCCAGGAAGTGGACCAGAAACAGAGAAGGCTCGTGGACCATAGGTATTGAGCTTAGTGCGTGGAAACGAAAAGTCAGAGGATCGGAGGCAGACGGAGGGTACGTGAGGGAACAAGATCTCAAGTAAGGCTTGACATACTTGCATTATTTGCACAATTATATGACTTTTCAGGTCGTGCGCAGACGTGTTTGGTGGACTGTTCCAGCTGTTCTTAAAGGAGATATCAAAACGATGAAGTTCATTCCTTTCCTAAACAAAATTATTCAAAACAGTTTATAAACCCTTCCTAAGGACATGAATTTTTACCCCTTGTTAAACGCTCTGTCTAAACATCAATTTCAATCCATTTATAAAGCAGACCAAATTTTAATCCCTTCTTAAACCCACTTTCCAAATTTTGCTCTTCACTAATCACACTCACCCCAAAACACTACAATTTTAACCCCTTCGTACATACTCTAAGCACCAATTTTAATCTCTTCATGAATGCAGTGGTCGTAAGCACCAGATCCTTTAATAACCTATGCTAAACAGTCACTCTTAATACTGATTTTAACCTAGTCTTAAACGATAGTCCATTTTAAGTTGCAACATTTTAACCCTTTACCTAAACAGTTTGAAGTAGCAAAAGGTTAACATGGATATTAATTTCTTCTTCCCCTATAGCCGTGCGTTAGCAAGAAATAGGAGAAAAGTGAGTGGGAGGGAGTGCAGTTCACGCTCGGCCTGACGAAATCGTCGGCGACACGAAATCGCCGGAGACACGAAATCGATGCTCTTACCGGGCCACCGTCAGCGCGAGACAGCGCGCACGTGCAACTCAGTGTCCCGAGTGAGTGACCTGTGTCCGGTCAGCGCCTGTCCTGAGTGGCCTGTCACTTCAGGTCACCTGCCAACCGCTGACCGCCTCCCTGCGAGTCGTCGGCCATCTGCCTGCAGCCAATCACACTCGTCGTAACATATCCCCCTTCGGATCACTCCTCTTATCTCTCCGCTGTCGGTCCCAGCAGCGGTTTTGTCAGTGAAATAAGCGGTGACGGTGTAAGGGGAATTTGTTCCCCCACCCCACCTCCTCTTTTTAAGGCTAAAGTTTGTTTGTTTGTTTTGGTGAGGCTTAGTTAGCGTGTGGGGGGGGGGGGTGTTTGTTTTTGTGAGGCTTAGTTAGCGTAGTGGGGGGGGGGGGTTGTTTGTTTTGGTGAGCTTAGTTAGCGTAGTGGGGGGGGGGTTGTTTGTTTTGGTGAGCTTAGTTAGCGTAGTGGGGGGGGGGGTTGTTTGTTTTGTGAGGCTTAGTTAGCGTAGTGGGGGGGGGGGGTGGTGTTTGTTTTTGTGAGGCTTAGTTGCTAGTGGGGGGGGGGGTAGGTGGGGGGGGGGGGGGGGTTGTTTGTTTGGTGAGGCTTAGTTGCGTGTGGGGGGGGTTGTTTGTTTTGGTGAGGCTTAGTTAGCGTAGTGGGGGGGGGTGGGTTTGTTTGGGGGTGTGGTGTGGGGGGGTTGTTTGTTTTGGTGAGGCTTAGTTAGCGTTGTGGGGGGGGGGTTGTTTGTTTTGGTGAGGCTTAGTTAGCGTAGTGGGGGGGGGTTGTTTGTTTTGGTGAGGCTTAGTTAGCGTATGGGTGGGGGGTGGGGGGGGATTGTTTGTTTTGGTGAGGCTTAGTTAGCGTAGTGTGGGGGGGGGGGTTGTTTGTTTTGGTGAGGCTTAGTTAGCGTAGTGGGGGGGGGGTTGTTTGTTTTGGTGAGGCTTAGTTAGCGTAGTGGGGGGGGGTTGTTTGTTTTGGTGAGGCTTAGTTAGCGTAGTGGGGGGGGGGGTTGTTTGTTTTGGTGAGGCTTAGTTAGCGTAGTGGGGGGGGGGGGTTGTTTGTTTTGGTGAGGCTTAGTTAGCGTAGTGGGGGGGGGGGGGGGAGGGGGGGTTGTTTGTTTTTGGTGAGGCTTAGTTAGCGTAGTGGGGGGGGGGGTTGTTTGTTTTGGTGAGGCTTAGTTAGCGTATGGGGGGGTGAGTGTGGGGGGGGGGTTGTTTGTTTTGGTGAGGCTTAGTTAGCGTAGTGGGGGGGGGGGGTTGTTTGTTTTGGTGAGGCTTAGTTAGCGTAGTGGGGGGGGGGGTTGTTTGTTTTGGTGTGGCTTAGTTAGCGTTAGTGGGGGGGGGGGTTGTTTGTTTTGGTGAGGCTTAGTTAGCGTAGTGGGGGGGGGGGTTGTTTGTTTTGGTGAGGCTTAGTTAGCGTAGTGGGGGGGGGGGGTTGTTTGTTTTGGTGAGGCTTAGTTAGCGTAGTGGGGGGGGGTTGTTTGTTTTGGTGAGGCTTAGTTAGCGTAGTGGGGGGGGGGGGTTGTTTGTTTTGGTGAGGCTTAGTTAGCGTAGTGGGGGGGGGGGTGAGGTTGTGTTGTTTTGTGAGGCTTAGTTAGCGTAGTGGGGGGGGGGGTTGTTTGTTTTGGTGAGGCTTAGTTAGCGTAGTGGGGGGGGGGTTGTTTGTTTTGGTGAGGCTTAGTTAGCGTAGTGGGGGGGGGGTGTTTGTTTTGGTGAGGCTTAGTTAGCGTAGTGGGGGGGGGGGGTTGTTTGTTTTGGTGAGGCTTAGTTAGCGTAGTGGGGGGGGGGGGTTGTTTGTTTTGGTGAGGCTTAGTTAGCGTAGTGGGGGGGTGTTGTTTGGGAGGTTAGTTAGGTGTGGGGGTTTTGTTTTGGTGAGGCTTAGTTAGCGTAGTGGGGGGGGGGTGTTTGTTTTGGTGAGGCTTAGTTAGCGTAGTGGGGGGGGGGTTGTTTGTTTTGGTGAGGCTTAGTTAGCGTTAGTGGGGGGGGGGGTTGTTTGTTTTGGTGAGGCTTAGTTAGCGTAGTGGGGGGGGGGTGGGGGTTGTGTTTTTTTGGTGAGGCTTAGTTAGCGTAGTGGGGGGGGGGTTGTTTGTTTTGGTGAGGCTTAGTTAGCGTAGTGGGGGGGGGTTGTTTGTTTTGGTGAGGCTTAGTTAGCGTAGTGGGGGGGGGTTTTTTGTTTTGGTGAGGCTTAGTTAGCGTAGTGGGGGGGGGGTTGTTTGTTTTGGTGAGGCTTAGTTAGCGTAGTGGGGGGGGGGTTGTTTGTTTTGGTGAGGCTTAGTTAGCGTAGTGGGGGGGGGTTGTTTGTTTTGGTGAGGCTTAGTTAGCGTAGTGGGGGGGGGGGTTGTTTGTTTTGGTGAGGCTTAGTTAGCGTAGTGGGGGGGGGTGTTGTTTGTGAGGCTTAGTTAGCGTAGTGGGGGGGGGTTGTTTGTTTTGGTGAGGCTTAGTTAGCGTAGTGGGGGGGGGGGTTGTTTGTTTTGGTGAGGCTTAGTTAGCGTAGTGGGGGGGGGGGTGTTGTTTTGGTGAGGCTTAGTTAGCGTAGTGGGGGGGGGGGGGTTGTTTGTTTTGGTGAGGCTTAGTTAGCGTAGTGGGGGGGGGTTTGTTTTGGTGAGGCTTAGTTAGCGTAGTGGGGGGGGGGTTGTTTGTTTTGGTGAGGCTTAGTTAGCGTAGTGGGGGGGGGGTTGTTTGTTTTGGTGAGGCTTAGTTAGCGTAGTGGGGGGGGGTTGTTTGTTTTGGTGAGGCTTAGTTAGCGTAGTGGGGGGGGGGGGGGAGGTTGTTTGTTTTGGTGAGGCTTAGTTAGCGTAGTGGGGGGGGGGGTTGTTTGTTTTGGTGAGGCTTAGTTAGCGTAGTGGGGGGGGGGGGTTGTTTGTTTTGGTGAGGCTTAGTTAGCGTAGTGGGGGGGGGGGGTTGTTTTGGTGAGGCTTAGTTAGCGTAGTGGGGGGAGGGAGGTTGTTTGTTTTGGTGAGGCTTAGTTAGCGTAGTGGGGGGAGGGGGGTTGTTTGTTTTGGTGAGGCTTAGTTAGCGTAGTGGGGGGAGGGGGGTTGTTTGTTTTGGTGAGGCTTAGTTAGCGTAGTGGGGGGGGGGGGGTTGTTTGTTAATGGGTATCTGACCATGTTAAAGATTGAGGAAGATAAAGCGTCAAGAGAGAGGAGATCAGCACCGTCCACATAATGCTGGCCCTTAGATAAATCGACTTATGCATACCCCATTCCTCTATGATCATAGGACCACAAGACAAACTTGACCTACATTTTTATTTATTTGTTTATTTTATATTATTTTTAGTCAGTCAGTTTTGTTTGGATCGGCCTCGAGATAATCTCTGGAACATCAGGATTACACACGTTTGAAGTGAATTTTGTTAGATTTCAACGGCAGATGCCATAAGACAAGAACATTTTCCTAACTGCATGTATTTCTTGTTTTGAGTCTTTTTAAGGCGAATGTGGATATTTGAAAGCTTCAGCCATGTGCACAAGTAATGTGGGCTGTTGGAACTCAGACTTATGAAAAAATAGTTGCCTCATTGGACTTTAGATTTCAGAAGGCAGTGGACTGCTGGACTTCCGACTTCAAAAGAGAAGTGTCGGTTGTTGGACTTCAGACGTCAGAAAACGTTAGTCTTGGGCTTCAGATTTCAGAAAATTTTTATAGTAGTTAGATTACAAGCATCACTCTTGAGAAAATCTTATTGAAAAGAGAGTGTTTTGTGATACACAAACACACACACACACATACACACACACACCACACACACACACACACACATACACACACACACACACACTACACACACATACACACACACATACACACACACACACACACACACACACACACACACACACACACACACACACACACACACACACACGCACAGAGAGAGAGAATGACAATGACAATGACAATGACAACGATACTTTATTTTCCAACGGTAAAAGCTATCGGCTAGAAGCCATTTTTCAAACTAGCCGTTGCTGTTCTATTATACACACAACAGACAGACAGACAGACAGAGAGAGAGAGAGGAGAGAGAGAAACAGACAGACAGAGAGAGACAGAGAGAGACACAGACAGAGAGAGAGAGGCCGACACTGATGCTGACGCTGACACTGGTTTAATTGAGAGACCACGGACCCATACACAACTGGTAGTACAGAGGAAGAGGATGACAGTTGTTACTCGCACATATAGAGACAGACAGAAAGACAGACAGAAAGACAGACATAAGACGATGAGATGTGTACGGAGCTCATAAAACCAACAGCAACTTATCCTGCCTGACATTAGATAGATGGGTTGATGAATGCATACATGGATATCCGGCCACGTCTTATGAAGAACATCCTCATCAGGTGCCTTGCCGCATGGCGTTGGCAATCATGGACTTCCATCTGTCTCTATCTCTTGTTGCTCAAGCATCTCCTCCACCCTCCTTGTCTTCAGCCACTGTGCAAGTCCGTCCAGCATTCTCTCCTGGGTCTACCTGGTGCTCTCTTTCCCTCCAGCTTTCCCGTTGTGACCAGGTGCTCCAAATCCCCTGTCCTTATAAAATGGCCCATAAATGTTGCCTGTCTTTTCCTAATCTTCCTTATGAATGATCTACTTGTGTCTGCCTCCATCAAGACTGTCTCGTTTGTTTTCTTTGCTGTCCATGGAACTCTCAACATATGAAGAATATATCGAGAAGAATCCTGATCATTTGAAAACCTTGCATCAAACGACATAGTTGGATAGGGATTAAGTCAATAGGGTTTAAAAGTTATGCAAGCGACAATAGTTATAGTTATTTCAAAAAAGGAGCTCCTGAAGGAATTTGGCTACATATCTATTACAAAACTGTGACTCGCATAGGCTAAGATTCATCTTAAAACTAAGCACTGTTTTTGGAGATTGATAACAGCCGTGTGATTAAAGCCTTTCCAGACAGTTTGATATCTTTTAAAACAGTGACAAGAGAAATTCCAATAGTTCTGTTTAACTGAAACATCTGTTCTTAGAGCTGTATGCATGGTAATCAGAGGAGCGTTTCTTCAATGTAAAGTCCATTCTCATGCAAACTTTGTGCTTTAATTTCGTCTGCGATTGAAGCAATTTGCCATTCGGAGCTATCTGCCAGTCTGTTTTCGTATTGTTTTGTCTCTCTCTTCTCTCTCTCTCTCTCTCTCTCTCTCTCTTCTCTCTCTCTGTCTCTGTGTGTGTGTGTGTGTCTCTCTCTCTGTCTCTCTCTCTTTCTCTCCCTCTGACTCCCTCTCTCTCTCTGTCTCTTCTCTGTCTCTCTCTCTCTGTCTCTCTCTTTCTCTGTTTCTGTCTCTCTTTCTCTCTCTCTGACTCTCTCTTTCTCTCTCTGACTCTCTTCGTCTCTCTCTCTGTCTCTCTCTCTGTCTGTCTGTCTCTCTGTGTCTCTCTCTTTCTCTGTCTCTGTCTCTCTTCTTCTCTTCTGACTCTCTCTTTCTCTCTTTCTCTCTCTCTGTCTCTCTCTCTCTCTCCCTCCATTCTTCCTCCCTCCCTACCCCCACCCTAATATGTCAGTTTTGTATTACTGTGATGTTGTTTGTTTAATGAGAGTTCACTTGTATTATTATAGATTATTTTGAAAGGGTGTGCTTGTATTTTGTAGACCCCACATGGGGTAGGGTTGATGTAAAAATAAAGCAGTAATGTGAGCATGCCCTATCCTCAACATCATGTTTCTTGTTCTTCTTCTGTCTGTCTGTCTGTCTGTCTGTCTGTTGTCTTCTCTTCTTCTATTTTCTCTCCTCTTCTTCTCTGTCAGTCTCTGTCTCTCTCTCTCAGTCTCTGTCTCTCTGTTTGTCTCTCTCTCTCTCCTTCTCTTCAGTCTCTGTCTCTGTCTCTCTCTCTTGTCTTGTCTCTGTCTCTGTCTCTGTCTGTCTTCTCTCTCTCTCTGTCTCTCTCTCTTCTCTCTTCTCTTTTTGTCTCTCTCTGTTCTCTCTCTCTTCTTCTTCTCTCTGTCTGTCTGTCTGTCTGTCTCTGTCTCTCTTTTCTCTCTCTTCTCTCTCTCTCTCTCTCTTTCTTCTCCTGTCTCTCCTTCCTCTCTTTTCTGTTCTCTGTCTCTGTTCTCTGTCTCTCTCTGTCTCTATTCTTGTTCTTTCTCTTTTCTCTCTCTCTTTCTTTCTCTTGTGACTTTCCTCTTCCTCTCTAGGCTTTCTCTTTCTTCTCTTCTGACTCTCTCTCTCTGACTCTCTCTCTGACTCTCTCTCTCTCTCTCTGTCTCTCTCTCTCTCTCTCTCTCGCTCCCACTCTTCCTCCTCCCTACCCCCACTCTAATATGTCGGTTTTGTATTACTGTGATTTTTTTTAATGAGGGTTCACTTGTATTAATATAGATTATTTGAAACGGGTGTGCTTGTATTATTGTAGACCCCACATGGGGCGAGGGTTGATGTAAAAATAAAGCAGTAATGTGAGCATGCCACTATCCTCAAAAACATCAGTGTTTTCTTGTTCTTCTGTCTGTCTGTCTGTCTGTCTGTCTGTCTGTCTGTCTGTCTGTCTGTCTGTATGTATGTATGTCTGTTCTCTATTTCTCTCTCCCTCTCTCTTCTCTGTCAGTCTCTGTCTCTCTCTCAGTCTCTGTCTCTCTGTTTGTCTCTCTCTTTCTTCTCTCTCAGTCTCTGTCTCTGTCTCTCTCTCTCTGTCTCTCTCTCTCTCTCTCTCGCTCCCACTTTCCTCCCTCCCTACCCCCACTCTAATATGTCGTTTTGTATTACTGTGATGTTTTTTTAATGAGGTTCACTTGTATTATATATAGATTATTTGAAAGGGTGTGCTTGTATTTTGTAGTACCCCACATGGGGCTAGGGTTGATGTAAAAATAAAGCAGTAATGTGAGCTATGCCCTATCCTCAAAAACATCATGTTTCTCTCTGTCTCTTCTGTCTGTCTGTCTGTGTTCTGATTTCTTCTCTGTCTGTTTTTTATGTCTCGTTCTCTATTTCTTCTCTCTCTCTTCTCTAGTCTCTGTCTAGTCTCTGTCTCTCTCTCATGTCTCTGTCTCTCTGTTTGTTCTCTTCTCTCTCTTTTGTCTCTCTCTCTTTCTTCCCTTCAGTCTCTGTTCGTCTCTCTCTCTGTCTTCTCTCTCTGTCTCTTCTCTCTCTGTCTCTCTGTCTCTTTCTGTCTCTCTCTCTTTCTGTCTCTTCTCTCTTTGCTCTCTCTCTTCTCTCTCGTCTCTGTCTGTCTGTCTCTCTCTTTCTTTTCTCTCTCTCTGTCTCTGTCTTCTCTCTCTCTCTCCTCTCTCTCTTTGTCTGTTGTCTGTCTGTTCTCTCTCTGTGTTCTCTTTCTAATTTTCTCTCCTCTTCTTTCTCTCATTTGCTGGTCCTCTCTGTTTCTCTCTCTGTCTCTCTTCTTCTGTCTCTCTCTCTGTCTCTTCCTCTCTCTCTGTCTGTCTCTTCTCTTTCTCTTCTCTCTTCTCTCTTCTCTCTCAGTCTCTTTCTGTCTCTCTCTCTGTCTCTGTCTCTGTCTGTGTCTCGTCTTCTCTTTTCTGTCTTCTCTCGTTTCTCTGTCTGTCTGTCTGTCTGTCTCGTTTCTTCTCTCTGTCTCTCCTCTTCTTGCTCTCTCTTCTCTTTTTCCTTGTCTCTCTTCCTCTCTTTTCTCTCGCTGTCTCTGTCTCTGTCTCTCTTTCTCCTCTGTCTTTCTGTTTCTGTCTCTGTCTCTGTCTCTCTTTTCTCTTGTCTCTCTCTGTCTCTCTGTCTCTCTGTCTCTGTCTCTCTGTCTCTGTCTCTGTCTCTTCTTCTGTTGTTCTCTTCTTCTGTCTCTCTGTTTCTCTCTTTCTCTCTCTCTCTCTTTTCTCTTCTCTTCTGTGCTCTTCTCTTCTCTCTCTCTCTCTTTCTCTTCTTCTCTCTTCTCTCTTTTCTCTCTCGCTGTCTCTCTCTCTTCTCTCTCTCTCTCTCCCTCTCTCTCTTCTCTCTCTTCTTCTGTCTCTGTCTTTCTCTCTCTTTCTCTCTCTGTTTCTCTGTCTCTTTGTCTCTCTGTCTTGTCTCTGTCTCTGTCTCTCTCTCTTCTGTCTCTCTCTCTGTCTCTCTCTCTTCTCTGTCTTCTCTCTCTCTCTCTTCTCTCTCTCTCTCTCTCTGTCTCTCTCTCTCTCTCTCTCTCTCTCTTCTCTCTCTCTCTCTGTTCTCTTCTCTTCTGTGCTCTTCTCTTCTCTCTTCTTTCTCTCTCTTTCTTTCCTTTTCTCTCTTTCCTCTCTTTTCTCCATCGCTGTCTCTCTCTCTCTCTCCCTCTCTCTCTCTCTCTCTTCCCTCTCTCTCTCTCTCTCTTCTCTTTCTCTCTGTCTCTGTCTTCTCTCTCTCTTCTCTCTCTGTCTCTCTCTGTCTCTTTGTCTCTCTGTCTCTGTCTCTGTCTCTGTCTCTCTGTCTCTCTCTGTCTCTCTCTCTGTCTCTCTCTCTGTCTCTGTCTTCTCTTCTCTCTCTCTCTCTCTCTCTCTCTGCTCTCTCTCTCTCTCTCCCCTCGTCTTGATGAGAGCAGACAAGTCACTCAACTGTGGGTAACTCTGCTGGGGCAAGACGAGAGCTGCTGATGCTGTCACAACTGTCAGGTCTTTGGAGATTACTGCCCTCCCCTCCTCCCTCCTTCCTCCCTCCCTCCCTCCCTGGTTCCTTCTTCTTTCTTTTTTTCCCCCCTGCAGCTCTGCCTGTCTGTCTTTCTGCTAGTTTTTTTCTGCGTCCTGTAGTGTGTTGTCTGGTACTGTGTTTTGTTATCTTTTTGTTTGTTGAGTTGTGTTGTTGGTTTTGTGTTGTGTGTGTGTGTGTGTGTGTTGTGTGTGTGTGTTTGGTATGTGTGCTGTTGTTTTGTGATGTTGTTGTGTGTGTTGTGTGTGTTGTGTGTGTGTGGTGTTGTGTTGTGTGTGTGTGTTGTTGTGATGTGTGGTGTGTGTGTGTGTGTGTGTGTGTGTTGTGTGTGTGTGTGTGTGTGTGTGTGTGTGTGTGTGTGTGTGTGTGTGTGTGTGTGTGTGTGTGTGTGTCACTTCTGTGTTGACTGAATAAAATGGTTTATGATAATGACGATGTGTGTGTGTGTGTGTGTGTGTGTGTGTGCATGTGTGTGTTTGTGTATGTGCGTGTGTGCTGTGTGTGTGTGTGTGTGCGTGTGTGTGTCTGTGTGTGTGTGTTGTGTGTGTGTGTGTGTTGTGTGTGTGTTGTGTGTGTGTGTTGTGTGGGGTGTGTGTGTGTGTGTGTGTCTGTGTGTCAATTGTCTGTATATGTTTGTGTGTGCGCGTCTGTCTGTCTGTCTGTCTGTCTGTCTGTCTGTCTGTCTCTCTGTAAGATAGATAGGGTTGTGTGTGTCCCTCTTTCACTGTCATCGCGCTCGGACAATTCCATATCGCTCCACCGAAATCTGCCGGTAATTGTCTGACAGATGCCTTTAGCCTGTGCAAAACCGTCTTGGTAAGGTTTTGAAATGGGAAGAGACGAGAAGGGATAACGAGATCTTTGAAGCACTAAGCTGACACTACCATAATAATTGGAGCATAAAAATGAGCGGGAACAGACCCGTTTTTAATCTTCACGACTGGGACTGGACTTGTGACATCATAGCTTGAGTTTGAATTATGATGGCTTTCTTGTTTCACGAACATCTTCGAATCTTTACAGACTGGTACAGGACTTAAGACATATGCTTGAGTCAAATTATGATTGGCTTTCTTGTTTCACGAACATCTTCGAATCTTTTTTCTCTACTACGTAGCTGTTTGCTTCACTGTAAGCGAACTTTATTTTTAAATTCAAGACTGGTGCAATTCGATTAAGTTTAACTGATGCACATTAAACTGATGTCTATACTCGTTTTTCATTGTTTCTATAATAATGGATGTTTTGTGGTTTGTCTTTTCCATCAAAGCTGCACAAAATGACACGTATTTGCTGT
>JAPXFY010000014.1:5784970-5789970 GCA_030674185.1 Monoplex corrugatus | reverse complement strand
CTGATCACCATGACTTCAGTCTTCCTGCTGTTTAGTTCTAATCGCTTACCTTTGCTTTCTATTTCTAGTATATTCACAAGGTTTTGTAGGTCCCTTTCATTTTCTGCAATTAGCACGGTGTCATCTGCGTACGAATGTTGTTTATCGTTTTCCCTCCAACCTTTAATCCAGGGTCTTCCTCTAGGTTTCTCATGATGCTTTCGCTGTATAGTGAAAACAGATCTGGTGACAAAACACAACCCTGTCTGACTCCTCTTTTGATGTTTTGGAAAGAGCTTATATTGTTTTCTATTCTCATTGCAGCTGTTTGTTCCCAGTACATATTCCTGATTATTCGTAGATCTTTTCCATCAACAGTGAGTCTCTCCATCTGGTTGATCAATTCTTCATGTCGTACCCGATCGAAAGCCTTGGTATTGTCAACAAAGCATAAATACAAATCCTTATTCATCTCATTCATACGCATTTACGTACTGATTGTAATTATCCTGGAGAGAATGAGTAGTTTTTACAAGATGTGTATTTTTTCCCAAAACTTTGAGATTCCAGAGCAAAAGTCAAAACCTGTGTCAGCCAGTATTTTTTCTGAGTATGACCTTTCCAGTCTGAAGAGTACATGTTCTGGTGCATTCAGGCTTTTGCCATGTTACATGTGGTGAATGAACAGCGCATTAAAAAGCGAGAGTAAAGAAAATCCAAAACTTAATGACTGGCATGCAAACTCGAGAAACATTTTGAAACGTGATTACTTGAAAGACATGGAAATGCATAAGTGAAACTGTAACATGTTTACACGCACACCGTAAAATAGATATCTTCATTTCCTTCTAAGTGGTGTAAGCGTTAATGCCGTCGTTACGTATTTCAAATACTTTAGTAAGAAACATGCTTGCTTTCTGAACAATGAATCGTCCTGGCTGGCATTCATGTGACTTATTTTGCTTGTTTTGAATAGGAAGCCATACTTGAGAGAAAGAAAGAGGGATGGAGAGAGAGAGAGAGGGAGGGAGGGTAGGAAGGAGAGAGAGAGAGAGAGAGAGAGAGAGAGAGAGAGAGAGAGAGAGAGAGATGGACAATTAAAAACATGAAGTTAAACTTGGCACTGGAAGATTTTCTGTTTTCATGTTCACATACACTCATCATCATCATCATCAAGTGCCTTGCCACATGGTGTTGGCGATCACGGCCTTCCATCTGTTTCTATCCCTCGTTGCCTCGAGCACCTATTCCACCTTCTCTGTCTTCAGCCACTCTGCAAGCCGTCCAGTATTTTCTCCCTGGGTCTACCTGGTGCTCTCTTTCCCTCACATTCACTAGGCGTTGCTATTCTCCCTGTCCCATGAAATCAACATCTCACCATCACCATCATCCAAACAAAATGTGTGTTTGTGGATACTTTAATAACAGAAAATAGGTCTAATGGGGAAGTAGTCTAGATATCTACGAAAAACTATCACTTACGTTTGAAACAATTATAAGAGAGTGCGGTGGGGGATATCTAAGAAGTGGTTGAAAGATAAACAGATGCTGGGATTAGAGGAGTGTTCTGAGCTTATTGTTTTTGTACTTTGTATCTGCTTCTATGCTAGCTGAATGGGTAGCGCAAACTGTGTTAGATTTGAGAAGTTCAATACAACATGGGAGATAATTTTCAAGAGTTATGTCCTTTGATTATTAGATGCTGAGATAGCTGTGAGGAGAAATGGAGGGTGTGTTTATGTGTATGTGCACGCGTACATATGCACACGGGCATGTTTGATAAGGAGAGAATGATTGAGAGCGAAAGGAGTGGGCCCTATATAATACTTCTTGTCGTCCTGTCTAGAAACATCCGTCAGTTTTCCGACAGGCCATATTTTGTATACAAGTGTGTATGCAGGCAGATAAGGTAGTCCCGTATCTTAAATAAAAAGCAGTGGTGCCCCCCAAGTCGAATCTAACTGGTTTCTTGGACCATTCGACTTGAGAATATTCTAGTTGGGAGGCAATTTTTCCTATTGAAATTAAAGTAAAAAGCATTAATTCGTTCCAGGCCCCAAAATCCCCATATCTATTTTACATTTTGATGGGTTTCTGTTGTGCCTTGTGGCCAGATAACTGCAATATAAGTACAATGGCAAGCAGAAATACACTTAAAAATAAACTTAAATAAAGCAGAAATAGACTTAAATACTAATACTTTGCACTTTTCTGGAAGCCATAATGAGGGCTAATTTGAAGGAGAAATGCAAAAAAAAAAAATGCCAGCAACAACAGAGGATGATGTGCACGGCACGGGGGAGTGAGCGGGACTGGGCGGGCAGCGCGCGCCTCAGGTCCTGGCTTTGTTGCCAGACGTTCGAGATGGGAGTGAGATTCGACATGGGAGGCGAAATTTTGCCGAAATTTTCGTTCGACATGGGAAAATTCGACTTGGAATACATTCGACTTGGGGGGTACCACTGTATTTAAACCAAGGCTTGGAATGGAGGACAAGTACCACGGACTCTGTCCGTTTCTTTCTGTCGTAAAACCTACAAGGACAAACTGTCGTATTTTACACAACATAACATGTTCTCTGTTTGTCTATCAACACTCGATGTCAAAGATGATAAAGTCTTCTGTCCACAGTGGGGCGATAAACATGATCTATGAGGGCAAATCAGGTAGGTGTTATATCTGGGAACGCACCACGTATGATCAGGTCAAGGTTTGGTGACAGATGTACTGGATTTGGGGGAGAAAAAACAACACGTCTACGTTGTGTTTTGGTCATCTTGTATGTGATATACAGAAGTTCGTTTTGTCGATTGTTGAATAAAACGTGTCACACGCGCACACAAACGTAGGTTTAATGTATCCGGACTCCTTGAAAGCCGATTTAGAAAAACGAAAAAAAAAATTGTGTGTTCGTTTCGTTCGTTCCTTGATTTAACGTCTTTTCACTATAAGTGATATTAGACGGTTAAAATTGTGTGTGCAGACCTGGTAGTGTCTAAACCTCGTCGTATGTGTACACTCGCAGAACATCAAATACGCACCATAAAAATCCTGTAAATCATGTCAGTCTACGGTGATTTATGGAAACATGAAACATCTCATATGCCCGCCCATCGAAAGGTGTGCAGACTGTGCAGCAAGATACTATCTGCAGAGTGTGGGCAAAACAATGTGCATGCATGCATGCAAGGAAAATTAGAACACTTGAAAAAAAAAAAAAAGGAAAAGAGTGAATTGAATCTTTAACAGCAAGCGGAAAATGGAACAAATTAGTTTTTGGAGTCACAGGTGAATTGAAACAATCATTTCATTTTGTTGAATATTTTCCCACATGTTTCCCGTAGAAGTGACGAAATGAGATAAAACATTTCTTTTATTTTGTTCCTTATTTCCTAATCTATGTAAATGAAGTGAGACAACCGTTTTAGTTTGTACATTATTTTCTAACCTATCTATCAAAGAAGGGACGTATCAAGTTCATGCTGACACCAAGGATCACCGGTGGACAACTGGATACAAAATCAGCTGTCCAGGTATCCTCGGGTTCAAGGAGATATGTGACCTCCCAGCACGAAATCAGTCTTAACTAGCATTTTGGGTATTTTGAGATACATATATCACTGGAAAGTGTACATTCCGCTGATTATTTTGGTACTTGAATAAAGCTTGTACTCAAAAAAAATATAGATGTTATTTATGTTTAATATCATTACATTGTATGACGGCCATTTTGAGAAAACGGCCTCTAAAGTTTTTATGTACTCTCCTACACATTTTCCTGAAATTTCTTTTTTTGGTGGCTTTGACCCGGTTTGTTTCTAATTTTAGCTGTTATTATCCAAAAGGTGCACCAAAGAACTTTCTGTCGGTATATTACATGTGGGGGGTTCTGATGTGGGGGTTCTGTGCAGGTTACAGTTCGCAATAAGAGACAAAAATAGGTTCTTTTGGTAAGAAATGGCATTCTTTCTGCTACAATCAGTGCATTAAAATACCGTTTTAAATTGATTAATGATATTTTTTCAAGACAGACACTTCTGTGGGGGATAGATTATAGTCCATAGAAATCAATTTTGAAAAAAGTCAAAACACCCCAGACAGACTCTCAGTCACCTTTTCAGCTCCTACTGCTGTTCGACTGACTGCGAGTTAAGACTGATTTGGTGATGGGAGGTCACAATTACGTTTTTCATCAGCGCTCTTATTTTTCTCGGATGTGTATATGCATGTAGTTTTCTCCACACTGTGCAGGCAGCATGCAGACGGTGCCTCATCGGTAGGTTCGCATGCTGGATGTTTTCATGTTTCCATAAGCTCCCGGGTAGACCCAGGGAGAAGATGCTAGACGGACTTGCAGAGTGGCTGGGGACAAGGAGGGTGGAAGAGATACTTGAGACAACAAGAGATAGAGACAGATGGAAGTCCATGATCGCAAACGCCACGCGGCAAGGCACCTGATTATGATGATGATAAGCTGCCTTACACTGATGTGACTTATAGTACCTTCAACATGCATACTTGACGTTCTGCATGTATATACGCACGAATGGGGTTTAGGCACTAACAGATCTGTAGACATGTTGACCCGGGAAATCGAAGGCATTTACACTTTTTTTTTTCTTTTTTTTTTTTTAGGATGATTGCACTCAGGGAGGTTACCTTAGTGCTCACCTATTTTTTTTTTCGCCCCATTTTCTACACCACCTCAATGGCCACAGAAGCTGGGGCTTTTTTTCTTTCTTTCTTTTTTTTTTTTTACAATGCGATGATGATGATGTCGATAAGGATGATAATCATGATGCTACGGAGTTCTATCTAGGATTGAGACTGCGTGACAGGGCTGTACTCAACGCTTACTATCATAGTATATCCTGGCGTCAACCAGGTCCGAGAGATACAGACATCTGCGGTGCTGGTCAGAAGATTTGAGCAACACCCTCAATGACGCATCCGCGAAGTGGATGAGACTCGACTGTGTGGTCCAGTCTTCCCAATGAGCCCATAGCACGCCCAACTCTGGG
>JAPXFY010000014.1:5779970-5782470 GCA_030674185.1 Monoplex corrugatus | reverse complement strand
AGTCTCTCATAGTTGTGTGTAGGGTAGTTGCAGAGTATAAAGGTAGGCTTGGGCGCTCCTTTTTTGAGGAGCGTTCTGAGCTTACTGTTTTTGTACTTTGTGTCTGCTTCTATGCTAGCTGAATGGGTAGCGCAAACTGTGTTAGATTTGATAAGTTGTACAATACATGGGAGATAATTCCTAAGAGTTATGTCCTTTGATTAATATTGTGCATGCATTCTCCAACTCCACCCCACCCCTGTTATAAATGGGTACTTGATCCTGCTCAGGGTTGGGGAAGGGTAAAGAAGCAAGGCTGGGGAGACAGATAACGCGCTTATAATGCTAGCCCAGAACTTAGGGTCTCTACCACCTCATTCCCTTACGACCTCTTTATGGGAAAGCTTCGTATCTACTTTGTACATAGCTTGAACTTTACATTTTGATTTTAGGGGGGGGGGGGGAGAGTATTTTTACCGTACTTGCCTCAAAGTCGTGCTGTAATTGATGATGATGATGTATGATGATGATGATGATGATGATGATGATGATGATGATGATGATGATGATGATGATGATTTGTACAGCGCATCATTTTCGCAAGAGCCCTAATCATCATCATCATCAGGTGCCTTGCCGCATGGCGTTGGCGATTATGGACTTCCATCTGTCTCTATCTCTTGTTGCCTCAAGCATCTATTCCACCCTCTTTGTCCTCGGCCACTCTGCAAGTCCGTCTAGCATCTTCTCCCTGGGTCTACCCGGTGCTCTCTTTCCCTCCAGCTTTCCCGTTGTGACCAGGTGTTCCAATTCCTCTTTCCTCATAAATTGGCCTATAAATGTTGCCTGTCTTTTCCTAATCTTCCTTATGAATGATCTTCTTGTGTCCTCCTCCGTCAAGACTGTCTCGTTTGTTTTCTTTGCTGTCCTAAACGCTGCACAAAAGCATGAGAGGCAGCGGCAGACACAGGTAAATCAAATACAAATTCATGTTATGCTTTCATGCTTGTCGTGCGTTATATGGCACTGCGTAATATGTGAAAATAATTCCTGAATGAATTTCTGTTTATAAACAGTAAAAAACAGGGATGAGGAACAGAAATATTCCGCATTGTTGTTATGTTTTTCAGTCAGAGACGTTTAAGAAAAATGAAACACTTGCACACATTATAGTGCACTGCTTTGGGCTTATGCCGTAGTCATATTGGATCTTCTCCATCACATGACATTTATGTGTGGGATGTGTGGACCAATTTGTCCATGGTTGTAAAGCGGAGACTGATTGATTGCTGTTGGCAAGATTGGAGCGGTCGTGTACGTAAAAAGGACATATTTTCTTTCTGTAGGGCATTCACTGATTCAGAACAATCATTTCTAGGGAAGTTTATATTTGTATGAAACTGAATTGATTTATCCTGCATACTGTAGTAACATTTAGATTTGGCATTTCACATATTGCAGAACATTCTCAGCGATACAAAAAACACTGATGAGCGAAACTCGAGTTGTCGGTTATGTCGAATATCCATTGAAGATGGAGTACACGTTGTTTTATTTTTCACTGGTTTAAATGATTTACGTGAAGTTTTCATTCCATCTGTATATTGTCATCTAAAAATGAAGGCAATATCAAGAGACTCGGACACACGCGCGCGCGCACACACACACACACACACACACACCACACACACACACACACACACACACACACACACACAAAACACACACTCTCACACACACAACACACACACACCATACATACATACATACATACATAAACATATATATAGGTGCATGTATATGTATGTATGTGTGTGTGTACGATGATAGATAGATAGATAGTAGATAGATAGACAGAGAGACAGATAGATAGATAGACAGATAGATTGATAGATAGATAGATAGATAGATAGATTCATTGATAGATAGATAGATAGATAGATAGATAGACAGACAGACAGACAGACAGACAGACAGACAGATAGATCTGTCAAATGAGACTTGAAGAAGAAAGTATTATTAACATAAAATTGAGTTATGTTTAGTTTGTGTTGCGTTTTTAACATAAGTTTATTTCATGTATAGGATTATTTACTTATTGAAATAATGAACTGTATTTAAAATGTTTTTTTTATACACCCCTTCATAAGGGGCTAAGGCTTATTTGAATGAAACATCCAATGTCCAACATTCAAGCCAGTGACATTTGTGGCGTTGTTTGTGGGCAAGGAATTTATTTCGAGATTAGAGACGCCATCTTGAGAAGCTGAAGCTGATGTACGGTGCCAAAATACAACACAATACAATACAACGAGGACTAGGACAAGACACGGACACGACAGGGGGGTGGGGGTGGGGGAGGAGGGGGGGAGATCTTGAGGAACTTCTCAGACTGCTATATCAATCTCTGAAGACAGAGTACTCTATCACTCATTGAAAGACAACACGGGAAAGAGGGGGGGGGGGGGGAGGCCCTAACAGACCTCTCACAGCGCTCTATAAATTTTCTGGACAAAGATTA
>JAPXFY010000014.1:5772470-5774970 GCA_030674185.1 Monoplex corrugatus | reverse complement strand
GCCGCCACCAGAACACCACCACCATTTTCACCACCACGACCAGAACACCACCACCACTGTCACCACCACCACCACCAGAACACCACCACCACTGTCACCACCACCACCACCACTGTCACCACCACCACCACCACTGTCACCACCACCACCACCACCACCAGAACACCACCACCACTGTCACCACCACCACCACCACCACCAGAACACAACCACCACTACCACCAGAACACAACCACCACTGTCACCACCACCACCACTGTCACCACCACCGCCGCCACCAGAACACCACCACCACTGTCACCACCACCACCACCACCACCAGAACACCACCACCACTGTCGTCACCACCACCACCACCGCCAGAACACCACCACCACTGTCACCACCATCACCAGAACATCACCACCACTGTCACCACCACCACCAGAACACCACCACCACTGTCACCGCCACCACCACCACCACCACCACTGTCACCACCACCACCAGAACAACACCACCACTGTCACCACCACCGCTGCCACCATAACACCACCACCACCACTGTCACCACCACCACCACTAGAACATCACCACCACTGTCACCACCACCAGAACACCACCACCACTGTCACCACCTCCGCCACCACCACCAGAACACCACCACCACCGTCACCACCACCACTGCCACCACCACCACTCCACACACACTATTCTGCCTTACAGCTAACTTGCATTCTTATTTTTCTCTAAGTTTCGATTTTTCGCGGATTTGTGTAATCAAGTAACGAAAAAAGAATCAAAATGACCATGAAATGGAAAAAGATTCAAAAGGATCATACAATGAAAAAGATTCAAAATGATCATACAATGGAAAAAGATTCAAAATGACCATGAAATGGAAAAGATTCAAAATGATCATGCAATGGAAAAAGATTCAAAACGATTATGCAATGGGAAAAGATTCAAAATGACCATACAATGGAAAAAGATTCAACACGATCATGTGATAGAAAAATATTCAAAATAATCATACAATGGAAAAATATTCAAAATAATCATGCAATGGAAAAAGATTCAAAATGACCATGCAATGGGAAAAGATTCAAAAATGATCATACAATGGAAAAATATTCAAAATAATTATGCAATGGAAAAAGATTCAAAATGACCATGCAATGGGAAAAGATTCAAAATGATCATACAATGGAAAAAGATTCAAAATGATCATACAATGAAAAAGATTCAAAACGATTATGCAATGGAAAAAGATTCAAAATGACCATGCAATGGAAAAAGATTCAAAATGATCATGCAATGGGAAAAGATTCAAAATGATCATGCAATGGAAAAAAAGATTCAAAATGATCGTGCAATGGAAAAAGATTCAAAATGATCATGCAATGGGAAAAGATTCAAAATGATCATGCAATGGAAAAAAGATTCAAAATGATCATGCAATGGAAAAAAGATTCAAAATGATCGTGCCATGGAAAAAGATTCAAAATGATCATGCAATGGAAAAAGATTCAAAATGATCATGCAATGGGAAAAGATTCAAAATGATCATGCAATGGAAAAAAGATTCAAAATGATCGTGCCATGGAAAAAGATTCAAAACGATCATGTGATAGAAAAAGATCCAAAATAATCAGGTGACAGCCAAAAGAGGAAAGTGATCACAGACTCAGAAGAAAAAGACCCGAAACAATCAGAGCGATCATTCATGGAGGAAAAATTCAGCAAGGGCGTTGTCCACTTGTGGCTAAATTAATGACCGGTGTCATCCTTCTGTTTATCCAAAATGACCGCCGCTAGATTTCGTCTTCGACGACCCAGTGGACTTGAGATGTTAAACCTCAGCAGGTTAATATTTGCTGACAACAGTGCGGTAAAATATATCGAGAGTAAATCTTCCAGCTACTTGTGAGAAAAAAGTCATTCTTGCCCATCAGTTACATTTTAAGATAAATCCTCCTGCTCCAACTCATGAGTGACATAAGATCTGTCTTCCAACCCACCCACCCCCATATCATCATCATCATCATCATCATCATCATCATCATCATCATCATCAGGTGCCTTGCCACATGGCGTTGGCGATCATGGACTTCCATCTGTCTCTATCTCTTGTTGCCTCAAGCATCTCTTCCACCCTCTTTGTCTTCAGCCACTCTGCAAGTCCGTTTAGTATCTTCTCCCTGGGTCTACCTGGCGCTTTCTTTCCCTCCACCTTTCCCGTTGTGACCAGGTGCTCCAATTTTCCTTTCCTCATAAAATGGCCTATAAATATTGCCTGTCTTTTCCTAATCTTCCTTATGAATAATCTTCTTGTGTCTGCCTCCATCAAGACTGTCTCGTTTGTTTTCTTTGCTGTCCATGGAACTCTCACCATTCTTCTTAGAAACCACATCTCGGCTGCCTCAATCTTGTTCTGGCTTTGCTTGTTGACTGTCCACGCCTCACAACCGTATTGGTTCTACTCGTTTAATATACTTAAGATGAACGTTATGTCTAATTT
>JAPXFY010000014.1:5759970-5767470 GCA_030674185.1 Monoplex corrugatus | reverse complement strand
GGCTCATTAGCTCAGTTGTCAGAGCGGCATGCTCATTAGCTCAGTTGTCAGAGTGGCATGCTCATAATGCAGGGGTAGATGTCAGTGGCTCATTAGCTCAGTTGTCAGCGTGGCATGCTCACAATGCAGGAGTAGATGTCAGTGGCTCATTAGCTCAGTTGTCAGAGTGGCATGCTCATAATGCAGGAGTAGATGTCAGTGGCTCATTAGCTCAGTTGTCAGAGTGGCATGCTCATAATGCAGGGGTAGATGTCAGTGGCTCATTAGCTCAGTTGTCTGAGCGGAATGCTGATAATGCAGGAGTAGATTTCAGTGGCTCATTAGCTGAGTCGTCAGAGTGGCATGCTCACAATGCAGGAGTAGATGTCAGTGGCTCATTAGCTCAGTTGTCTGAGCGGAATGCTCATAATGCAGGAGTAGATGTCAGTGGTCATTAGCTCAGTTGTCAGAGCGCATGCTCATAATGCAGTAGATTTCAGTGACTCATTAGCTCAGTTGTCAGAGTGGCATGCTCATAATGCAGTAGATGTCAGTGACTCATTAGCTCAGTTGTCAGAGTGGCATGCTCATAATGCAGTAGATGTCAGTGACTCATTAGCTCAGTTGTCAGAGTGGCATGCTCATAATGCAGTAGATGTCAGTGACTCATTAGCTCAGTTGTCAGAGTGGCATGCTCATAATGCAGTAGATGTCAGTGGCTCATTGTCAGAGTGGCATGCTCATAATGCAGTAGATGTCAGTGGCCTCATTGTCAGAGCGGCATGCTCATAATGCAAGAGTTGTGGGTTCAATCCTGGAGCAGGCCACAGTTTCATCGCAGGCTGTTTTCTTTTTTTTCTTTTTTTTTCTTTTTTTTCTTTTTTTTTTCTTTTTCTTTTTTTTTTTCTTTCTGATGGAACCGTGCTTCAAGATCTGATAACTCGAATTTAGTCTGAGCCTGTAGCATTAAAAACTGTCCTGTTCGCTGTCCATCTGAATGCTTCCATCATTCTGGTGGTATCTGCTTAGTCACAAGCCCCTCTCCCCCTACTTTACCATTCCAAGACCTTGCCAGGGCATTGTGTTTTATGTAAGCTCGGGAAGCCTGCCAAACATTGTCCATGTGCGGTGTATCCTTCATGAACAAACTCGTATCTCCGAATTGTAGAAACTCACTTGTGGCAGCAGATGAATGGGTTTGTAAACAGTGGCAGACACAATATCTTTTTTCATTTTGTTTAACTTGTTTTTGATCATTTTTCGTATACACAATGCGGAACATTTTCAAGCATCTTGAATTAAAATTTAATCAATGCATTATCGATACATATTATAAACAAGCAATCACTGCAATATATACATGTATCGAAATATGACAGGTAAGGAGAATCAGATAAATGCATATACAACAGAAAAGTATGCGAACATATAGAAAAATCATACAAACAAACAACACAATCACACGGACGAACATAATGGAAATTGAATAACATTTGTATGTCAACGATGACTGTATGCTAATTTAAGACTTTTTTAGTTTTGTTTTTGTTTTTGAAAACGGTAATATCTAAACAAACGACGTTTCTCATCAATGAAATAGAAAAAAAAACATTCTCCACTTTCCATTACAGCCTACCTTCATGTTGTGTTATATCACGATCTTCGTTCATCGACTCATTAGCCATTATGCTGAGTATCAGTTGAGATAACTTTTAGGATTGTACATCATCATCATCATCATCAGGTGCCTTGCCGCTTGGCATTGGCGATTATGGACTTCCATCTCTCTCTATCTCTTGTTGCCTCAAGCATCTCTTCCATCCTACCTGTCTTCAGCCACTCTGCAAGTCTGTCTAGTATCTTCTCCCTGGGTCTACCCGGTGCTCTCTTTCCCTCCAGCTTTCCCGTTGTGACCAGGTGTTCCAATTCCCCTTTCCTCATAAAATGGCCTATGAATGTTGCCTGCCTTTTCCTAATCTTTCTTATGAATGATCTACTTGTGTCTGCCTCCATCAAGACTGTCTCGTTTGTTTTCTTTGCTGTCCATGGAACTTTCAACATCCTTCTTAGAAACCACATCTCGGATGCCTCAATCTTGTTCTGGCTTTGCGTGTTGACTGTCCACGCCTCGCAACCGTACAACAGTATTGGTTCTATTGTACATCACAGGTAAATAATAAGACCACCTCCGTAGGAATGTCGTATGGCACATATTTACATATGCAATGTATTTTTCTGTCATGAGCCTCCGTTTAACCTGTAGTAAGATTGAATGAATGAGGGGTTGTGTGCAGACACCAAATCCTTACATCGACACAAGACTGAACATTTCAGTACCACGCACTTAGACGAGGCGATCAGTTTATTCGGCTGGCATCAGTGATTGGTAAATGTCTTAACCACTTTGCAGGCGTCCGATTGCTTAGAGATTAAGACACCTGCCATCAGGGTGACTTGGCTTTTAGACGTCCAACCACCTCGGAGTCGTGGTTCGAATCCAGATGGAAAAAATGGTGACGGTAGAGGCATACATAAGTCATGATCTGGATGTGGCCCGGCACCCTTAGACTGTTAGGAGTCATCATCATCATTAGGTGCCTTGCCACATGGCGTTGGTGATCATGGCCTTCCATCTGTTTCTATCCCTTGTTGACTCAAGCACCTTTCTTGTTAGGAGTACAGGACTGAAATACTTGCTTGAAGGCAGGGGGGGAGGCGGGGGCTTCTCCTCTGAAGACCTTGCTGTCCAGCTCTTCTCAGAGTTTCTTGCTTGTAGTGGGCTGACTTGAATGGACGGGTTGTTTGGTCAAACAGACTGGATTGTTGTTTTCATGGGGATGGCTAGGAGTTTGCGTTGGTTGGAATGATTGGTGAAGAGGTTCTCAAAGGAGTTGTTCAGCGTACGACGGAAGCGATAGTCGGGCGAAATAGGACACTGATCTTCTAGTTGGAAGTCTGGGTTTGAATCTGATTGGATAAAGATGGAAATTTTTCAGATCTCCTATGTCAGTATATGTGCAAACTGGCTAGTGCTTGAATCCCGTACGTGTGTACACCTACAGACGCTGATCTTCAGAGACGCACGTTAAAGATCCTGTAAGCCATGTCAGTTGTCGGTGGTTTATGGGAACGCGAAAACATATGACACACACCCCAGAGAAAGGAGCTTGCTGCCTTAGTGAGGGGGTAGTAACAACGACAACAACGACAACAACAACAACAACAATAACAATAATAAAACCCAAAGAAATAAAAACGGGCATACACGTAAAAGCCTGCTTGTTTTATTAGTCAAGAGCACGTGCGAGTTGCAGCCCACAAGCAAGCAAGCTAACAAACAAACAAAAACACACTGTACTTTTTGCATCAGTGATAGATAAGTTTAATTACAGAAAATAGTATATGCACACCATCAACTATACAGAAACTCCAGACCTCACCAGCGCACAGGGTTTTTGTGCAGGTTCGTGGCATTTGCCACGATTAGTTTGGATCATTTTTCATCACATGGCGTGTGTGATCATAGCGCATATGGGATTGTCCGATATCCGATCATCATCATCATCAGGTGCCCTGCCGCATGGCGTTGGCGATCATGGACTTCCATCTGTCTCTGTCTCTGTTGCCCCCAGCATGTCCCCCACCCTCCTCGTCCCCAGCCACTCTGCAAGTCCGTCCAGCATTTTCTCCCTGGGTCTACCTGGTGCTCTCCTTCCCTCCAGTTTCCCGTTGTGACCAGGTGCTCCAATTCCCCTTTCCTCATAAAATGGCCAATAAATGTTGCCTGTCTTTTCCTAATTTTCCTTATGAGTGATCTATTTGTGTCTGCCTCCATCAAGACTGTCTCGTTTGTTTTCTTTGCTGTCCATGGAACTCTCAACATTCTTCTTAGAAACCACATCTCGGCAGCCTCAATCTTGTTATGGCTTTGCTTGTTGACTGTCCATGCCTCACAACCGTACAACAGTATCAGTTCTATATAACATTCAAGAACTCTCTTCCTGATGTTAACTGATAGGCATTTGTTGGTAAGAATGCTTGTCATCTTGAATGCTGTTTTGGCTTGGCCGATTCTGCCGGCTATTTCTGATGTGCATCTGCCGTCTGATATCCGATATCAATGAGAAAATTAAAACTGAGACAAAACAAAACAAAAGAAAAACAACAACAACAACAACACAAGTAACACACTCATCAGTCCAGTGGCACAACTAACTCACATGCGTCTCAACAGACAGTTCCTCCTTGTTCTTACGCAGGCAAGAGCTCGTGCAAGACTACGTCTTTTTCTCTATACACCTTCCTACCTAGGAGAGGGAATGGAATTTCACGTGCATGAGCATTCTCTGTCCGCCTTACAGGAGTTATGGGGAGTAAGAAGAGAATTTTGAAGAAATACAGGCGAATGATCTGGAAGGCAGAAATAAGAAAGAGTCTGTTTTTTGTGAAAAGCCGGCGTGACAGTAAAGTGAAAACCCTGCCTGAAAACACTCTTGATACCTCCTGTGGTTCCAAAATAGGACAGGATCTCAATTTCTGTATTTACAGTTACCCCCCTGTGGATCAAACAGTTCGTCAGCCAGGATTTTTTGTCACTTATATCAGTACGCTTTTATGTAAACTTGGTAACCTAACCTTAACCCTTTTTTTTAATATGAAAGAGGGCAAAGTTCAGTTTACAAACATTACAAATATCAATACAATCAACAGTTTGTATTCTGAAGATTTATTGTCAACTAAAATAACAAACAGAAACGGCGCAACAGTGCAGAGTCCCGTCTGTGGGTGGCCGTACGACGGCTTGACATTGCTGGTTCCCATCGACTTCTTGGCGATGATATTTCAATTAATTAACCTGGGTTTGGTGAGGGTACTGGAGAGACGGAACACGAGGTGAAGCTGTCTGAAGCGACGAACATGATAGAGGGAAGAGAGAGAGGGGGGGAGAGAGAGAGGAGAGAGAGAGGGGGAGGGAGGGAGAGAGAGAGGGAGAGAAAGAGAGAGGGGGAGAGAGAGATGAGAGTGAGAGAGATGAGAGAGGGGGGAGAGAGAGAGAGATGAGAGAGAGAGAGATGAGAGAGAGAGAAAGAGAGAGAGAGAGAGGGAGGGAGGGAGGGAGAGAGGGAGAGAGACAGAGATGAGAGAGAGAGAGAGAGAGAGTGAGAAAGAAGAAATCTTGAGCTCTTTAGATCGATTTCCAGAGGAAACAAGAACAAACTTTTTTTTTTTTTTAGAGTAGCATCATAAGCAACATAATACTTTTTCTATTTTTTTTTTTTTTTTTTTTTTTTTACATTCAAAGAACTAGAGAACAACAAAAAAACCAAAGATCTAGATCTAAACCCCGACTGTAGACTGATTAATTGTCTGTTCTTTCAGGTTGATGTTACACTGCCTTCAGAGACCTGGCTTTTGACAGCAAACTAATGGGTCTGCTAGAGACTGGCAGACACTGGATCCTGTATCGATACAAAGACTGAAGAATACCACGACACACACTGCATCAGGTCGGTGACAAAACAAACTTGTACTGTTGTTCTGATTCGTACAGTGATAGAAACAGAACTACCCACACTGACACTCACACACGTTTCGTGTACGTCAAAATTAGTATCGTTCACCTACCCTTGGGTATGAGGTACTGAAGGATTTAAGACTGATATCCATCCCTGTAGTTTGTTTGCTTTCGTTATTATTATCATTATTATTATCATTATTATTATTATTATTATTGTCATTATTATTATTATTATCATCATTATTATTATTATTATCATTATTATTATTATTATTATGTTGTTGTTGTTGTGTTGTTAATTGTTTGAGTTTTGTTGGCTTAGATTACTTTTGTTTTGTTTACTTTTCTGCTTTTTGATGCAGAAAAGAAAAGGTGTAATTTTCAGGAACACTCTGAGACTCCGACATTTCTGAGGTCAGCTTGTGTACTTTCCTACCCATTGGTGAAAGTTCAGTAACTGAACCCAGAACTCCAAAACTCAGAACTCAGAACACGTTGATCTGTAGTAAGAAACCGAAGAAGGGCGATAACTAGACACAGGTTGGTGATATTCTGTCGACGCAACAGTTAACGATTTCACACTTCCACTTTATCATCATAAAAAATAACGGGAATATTAATGTATAAGTAAATAAGAATCTTTGTTTCCCTAAATGTAATGACGTGCGTCTGTCTCTTGATAGAAAATATGGCTCCTGCATACAGAAAATATAACTCCTGCATACAGAAAATATAACTCCTGCATACAGAAAATATAACTCCTGCATACAGAAAATATAACTCCTGCATACAGAAAATATAACTCCTACATACAGAAAATATAACTCCTACATACAGAAAATATAACTCCTGCATACAGAAAATATAAGCTCCTACATACAGAAAATAAGCTCCTGCATACAGAAAATATGGCTCCTGCATATAGAAAATATAGCTCCTACATACAGAAAATATACTCCTACATACAGAAAATATAACTCCTACATACAGAAAATATAACTCCTGCATACAGAAAACATGGCTCCTGCATATAGAAAATATAGCTCCTCATACAGAAAATATAACTCCTACATACAGAAAATATAACTCCTCATACAGAAAATATAACTCCTGCATACAGAAAACATGGCTCCTGCATATAGAAAATATAGCTCCTACATACAGAAAATATAACTCCTACATACAGAAAATATAACTCCTGCATACAGAAAATATAACTCCTGCATACAGAAAATATAACTCCTACATACAGAAAATATAGCTCCTGCATACAGAAAATATAGCTCCTACATACAGAAAATATAACTCCTACATACAGAAAATATAGCTCCTACATACAGAAAATATGGCTCCTGCATACAGAAAATATAACTCCTGCATACAGAAAATATGGCTCCTGCATACAGAAAATATAACTCCTGCATACAGAAAATATGGCTCCTACATACAGAAAATATGGCTCCTGCATACAGAAAATATGGCTCCTGCATACAGAAAATATAACTCCTGCATACAGAAAATATGCTCCTACATACAGAAAATATAACTCCTGCATACAGAAAATATAACTCCTGCATACAGAAAATATGGCTCCTGCATACAGAAAATATAGCTCCTGCATACAGAAAATATAACTCCTGCATACAGAAAATATAGCTCCTGCATATAGAAAATATAACTCCTGCATACAGAAAATATAACTCCTGCATACAGAAAATATAACTCCTGCATACAGAAAATATAGCTCCTACATACAGAAAATATAACTCCTGCATACAGAAAATATAACTCCTGCATACAGAAAATATAGCTCCTGCATACAGAAAATTAGCTCCTGCATACAGAAAATATAACTCCTGCATACAGAAAATATAACTCCTGCATACAGAAAATATAACTCCTGCATACAAATTACAAGTCTAAGTACTATGAGCGGATTTTTGTTTCTTCTGTTCCATCTTTATGTCACCTCGGTGGCCTCAGAATCCGAGACATTTATTTAT
>JAPXFY010000014.1:5752470-5757470 GCA_030674185.1 Monoplex corrugatus | reverse complement strand
CTTCTTCTTCTTCTTCTTCTTCTTCTTCGTTCTTGTTCTTCTTGTTCTTCTTCTTCTTCTTCTTCTTCTTCTTCTTCTTCTTCTTCTTCTTCTTCTTCTCGTCGTCGTCCTCCTCCTCCTCCTCTTCTTCTTCTTCTTCTTCTTCTTCTTCTTCTTCTTCTTCTTCCTCTTCTTCTTCCTCCTCCTCCTCCTCCTCCTCGTCGGTCGTCGTCGTCCTCCTCTTCTTCCTCTTCTTCTTCTTCTTCTTCTGTGTCTTCCTCTTCTTCACCATCCATTGTCTTCTCTTTCTCTTCTCCTCCGCTAGCCAAGTGGGTAAGTCTGACATCCAGTCGGAAGGTCGTGGGTTCGATTCTCCCAGACATCTCTGCCTGGTGGGTAAAAGATAGAGATAATTCCGATAAAAGGTCAAGATGTGTGCAGGCCCGCCAGTGTCTAAGCCCCCACCCCCACCCCCACTCCCCACCCCTCTTTCCCTCTTTATGTCAGTGGCTGGCTTATGGAGACATGACAACAACCAGCATGCGGACAGCGGCAAGTTTGTAAAAAAACTGCTTTCAGCTAACAGCTTCCACTGTTGGAAAATTTTAAAAAAATCATCATCATTATCATTATCATAATGGCTACCTGGCTGAACCTGTCTCTCAGTGACAAAAAAGCTACTTACTGCGTAGCTTTCATCGGCGATCCGGCCGACTTCTTCAGCGCAACTGCTGGGTTGAGAACTGGCTTCAGTGCGCACCGCCGTGAGCGAACTCGCGACAGTGCGACTGAATAATTGAGGAGTACACCGATGGCAGGTTGTGTCGGTCCCGGTCACGGTTGAGGGTGGGGTTCCTTGCGGCGATGTAAACTGCCTCCTTTACTCCCCTCTGGAACCATCTTGCTTCTTTGTCGAGAACTTGCACACTGTCCTTTTCAAAGTGGTGTTGGGTGTGGGTCAGATGTTCTCCCACTGGAGAGGGCTCACGTTTGTTTTCTTTTAAATCTTTTGTGTAAGTTGCGCTCATTTTCGCCAATATAACTATGGTCACAGTCCTGGCAGTCTATCTTGTATATCATCCCTATCATTATCTTATACTATCTCTGTTGCTTCTCCCCCGCCCCACCTCAGTCACCCCGTCAGTCGCTCTTAGAGTATGAGCGTGCGTCTATATGCAGTTCAGAAAGCAAAGTCACTCCTGAAACTACAGTGAAAGTCATCATATTCTCACAGTCGACAGCATCAGTGTCATCAGCAGCAATTTTTCAACAACAACTTTACTTTTACTTTTTCCTTCCGCTTGTACCGGTGGGCGTCGCGGGGAGATACAGTCGTCTGTCAGCAGCAAGGCGGGTGGCCTGGAGAAGGGACATCTCGTGAGCTCTGAGGGTGTCTGCCACGGAGTCGCTCCATCGTCGTCTTGGTCTTCCTCTGGCTCTCCAGCCAGAGTATCTGGTGTTGTATGCCCGAAGAGCTGGATGGTTTAGGGGCATACGTGTGAGGTGTCCGAACCACTTGATCCTCATATGTTCGATGTGTTGTAGGATTGGTGTTGCTCCTACCATGTCTCGTATCACCTCATTTCTGATCTTGTCCCGCCTTGTCTTGTTTACTGCTTTCCTCAGGCATTTCATTTCACAGGTGACCAGTTTTCTCTCGAGGACTTTAGTTAGGGACCATGTCTGGCACTGGTATGTCAGCGTTGGTAGAAAAATGGCGTTGATGAGTTTCGCCTTAGTGCTGGTGGGAATGCTGGGGTGTTTCAGGAGAGGGGCAAGTTGGTAGCTGACTGCGTTGGCTTTCTGGCATCTGGTCTCGATTTCTCTGTCTAGTTTGCCATTTTCAGTGAAGATGCTGCCCAGGTATTTAAATTCACTGACTTGCTTCAACTGGGTTCCGTTAATGTTGATATCCAGTTTGTTTGGTCTCTTACTTCTTCAACAACAACAAAACAAACAAAAAACCCTAACCAACTGTCCAGCCAGCCAGCCAGCCAGCCAGCCAGCCAGCCACTCAGCCAGTTAATCAACCACATCAAACAGCTAATCAACTCATTACTGCTAGATGACACTGAAAAAATGATACCCCTCTGATATCGCTGAAATATATGTAAAATATTCTGTTCATATGAAATCAGCCTGTCATCAGAGGCTGTCGGGTCGCTCCAAATTTATACTGTGCGTCATTCTTATATTACGGAAGTGACCTTCAGTTGAGACAGAACGTATTTGTTTTCGCTTCAATTCTGTCAGATACCAAGTTGACCCTTTTCCCTCTGTCTGTCTGTCTCTCTCTCTTTGCCTCTCTCTCTCTCTGTCATTGCCTGCCTGTCTGTCTATCTGTCTCTCTCTCTCTCTCTCTCTCTCTTTGCCTCTCTCTCTCTGTCATTGCCTCTGTCTGTCTGTCTGTCTATCTGTCTGTCTGTGTCTCTCTCTCCCACTATGAGCCTGACACTCAAACAGTCTTAGATCTTGCTTAATGAGTATGGCGCTCAAACAGTCTCAATCCTTCCTTAATGAGTATGGCGCTCAAACAATCTCAATCCTTCCTTAATGAGTATGGCGCTCAAACAATCTCAATCCTTGCTTAATGAGTATGGCGCTCAAACAATCTCAATCCTTCCTTAATGAGTATGGCGCTCAAACAATCTCAATCCTTGCTTAATGAGTATGGCGCTCAAACAATCTCAATCCTTGCTTAATGAGTATGGCGCTCAAACAATCTCAATCCTTCCTTAATGAGTATGGCGCTCAAACAATCTCAATCCTTGCTTAATGAGTATGGCGCTCAAACAATCTCAATCCTTGCTTAATGAGTATGGCGCTCAAACAATCTCAATCCTTGCTTAATGAGTATGGCGCTCAAACAATCTCAATCCTTGCTTAATGAGTATGGCGCTCAAACAATCTCAATGCTTACGTTATGAACATGGCACTCAAACAATCTCAATCCTTACGTTATGAACATGGCACTCAAACAGTCTCAATCCTTACGTTATGAACATGGCACTCAAACAATCTCAATCCTTACGTTATGAACATGGCACTCAAACAATCTCAATCCTTACGTTATGAACATGGCACTCAAACAATCTCAATGCTTACGTTATGAACATGGCACTCAAACAATCTCAATCCTTACGTTATGAACATGGCACTCAAACAATCTCAATCCTTACGTTATGAACATGGCACTGAAACAATCTCAATGCTTACGTTATGAACATGGCACTCAAACAATCTCAATGCTTACGTTATGAACATGGCACTCAAACAATCTCAATGCTTACGTTATGAACATGGCACTCAAACAATCTCAATGCTTACGTTATGAACATGGCACTCAAACAATCTCAATGCTTACGTTATGAACATGGCACTCAAACAATCTCAATGCTTACGTTATGAACATGGCACTCAAACAATCTCAATGCTTACGTTATGAACATGGCACTCAAACATCTCAATCCTTACGTTATGAACATGGCACTCAAACAATCTCAATCCTTACGTTATGAACATGGCACTCAAACAATCTCAATCCTTACGTTATGAACATGGCACTCAAACAATCTCAATGCTTACGTTATGAACATGGCACTCAAACAATCTCAATCTTACGTTATGAACATGGCACTCAAACAATCTCAATCCTTACGTTATGAACATGGCACTGAAACAATCTCAATGCTTACGTTATGAACATGGCACTCAAACAATCTCAATGCTTACGTTATGAACATGGCACTCAAACAATCTCAATGCTTACGTTATGAACATGGCACTCAAACAATCTCAATGCTTACGTTATGAACATGGCACTCAAACAATCTCAATGCTTACGTTATGAACATGGCACTCAAACAATCTCAATGCTTACGTTATGAACATGGCACTCAAACAATCTCAATGCTTACGTTATGAACATGGCACTCAAACAATCTCAATCCTTACGTTATGAACATGGCACTCAAACAATCTCAATGCTTACGTTATGAACATGGCACTCAAACAATCTCAATGCTTACGTTATGAACATGGCACTCAAACAATCTCAATCCTTACGTTATGAACATGGCACTCAAACAATCTCAATGCTTACGTTATGAACATGGCACTCAAACAATCTCAATCCTTACGTTATGAACATGGCACTCAAACAATCTCAATGCTTACGTTATGAACATGGCACTCAAACAATCTCAATCCTTAGGTTATGAACATGGCACTCAAACAATCTCAATGCTTACGTTATGAACATGGCACTCAAAACAATCTTGAAATGCTTACGTTATGAACATGGCACTCAAACAATCTCAATCCTTACGTTATGAACATGGCACTCAAACAATCTCAATGCTTACGTTATGAACATGGCACTCAAACAATCTCAATGCTTACGTTATGAACATGGCACTCAAACAATCTCAATCCTTACGTTATGAACATGGCACTCAAACAATCTCAATGCTTACGTTATGAACATGGCACTCAAACAATCTCAATCCTTGTTTATGAACATGGCACTCAAACAATCTCAATGCTTACGTTATGAACATGGCACTCAAACAATCTCAATCCTTGCTTTATGGAAACTGGCACTCATAATCCACAATCTCAATCCTTGCTTTATGAACATGGCACTCAAACAATCTCAATCTTACGTTATGAACATGGCACTCAAACAATCTCAATGCTTGCTTTATGAACATGGCACTCAAACAATCTCAATCTTACGTTATGAACATGGCACTCAAACAATCTCAATCCTTACGTTATGAACATGGCACTCAAACAATCTCAATGCTTACGTTATGAACATGGCACTCAAACAATCTCAATGCTTACGTTATGAACATGGCACTCAAACAATCTCAATCTTACGTTATGAACATGGCACTCAAACAATCTCAATGCTTACGTTATGAACATGGCACTCAAACAATCTCAATGCTTACTTTATGAACATGGCACTCAAACAATCTCAATCTTACGTTATGAACATGGCACTCAAACAATCT
>JAPXFY010000014.1:5742470-5747470 GCA_030674185.1 Monoplex corrugatus | reverse complement strand
CACACACACACACACTGTATTCTCAAAGACTTTACCCTTCCTCACAAACACACACACACACTATTTCCCCTATCCCAGCCTCACCCCAAACCAGAACATGCACGTACGCGCATGCATGCAAACTCAGGCATATACACCATCTTTGACCCGCATCCCCACCCCTACACGCTGGCACTGACCCCAAAATAACCAAAAAGAGAAAGAAGGGAGAAAAGGGATGAAAAACAACAAAAAGCTAAAACCCAAACAGAAGGGAGCCAGTAATGGCAGTGACTTTTGACACCCTTTCTGTCCACCCAACCCAACCTGCAGCAGCATGCCGCTATAAAACATGGGCTGTGCGACAGACGACATGCATTACCTTTTGGCCGCTTTTGACGTATGGGCCGAGTCCGTCAAGGTGACCGCAGCGCTCCGTCAGTCAGACCCTGTTGTCAAACGAACGTGCCATTTTGCGTGTTGCTTCGTTTTGTTTTGTTTGTTTTGTTTGTTTTGTTTTGTTTTGTTTTGTTTTTTGTCGCTGAATTTTGCTGCTGCTACTTCTTCTGCACCAGTTGCTATCTCCTGGTTTCTTTTTCATTAATGATAACGGCGAACTGGCAAACCGGAAGCGAACTCCAGGACGCCCACAGCTACGCTTTGTAGACGCATGCAAAAGGGACCTTAGAAGCTCATGGATCGACCCAGGCTCTTGGGAGACTCTGGCGGACGACAGGGCGGCATGGAGGACAGCCGTTCAGCAAGGCGTTGTGAATGCGGAGAGGAAGAGAGCAGAAAGCGCAGATGAGAAAAGGGCTCTTCGCAAGCGACGTTCCAGAAACCAGACAACAGCGACTCAGTTTGTATGTGGCAGATGTGACAGAGATTGCCACTCAAGAATCGGCCTGCACAGCCACAGCAGAAAGTGCACGTCATGACCTCCTGGTGCAGACTATCATCTCCTGAGATGTAAAGAGGCCGACGAATGGTAACGGCCCATCGGCTCAATTGTTATAGCACTATGCTCATAATGCTGGGGTCGTGGGGTCATCCCTTGGGTGGCCCATAAGCACACACACAACATTTATAGGCCATTTTATGAAGAAAGGGGAATTGGAGCACCTGGTCACAACAGGAAAGCTGGAGGGAAAGAGAGCACCGGGTAGACCCAGGGAAAAGATACTAGACGGACTTGCAGAGTGGCTGGGGACAAGGAATGCAGGGACTGTGGGTTCAGCCTTCCGGTGGTCACGTTTTTCAGTGGTTGTGGAGGTTGTGGGTTCACCCTTCAGGTGGTCACGTTTTTCAGTGGTTGTGGAGGTTGTGGGTTCACCCTTCAGGTGGTCACGTTTTTCAGTGGTTGTGGAGGTTGTGGGTTCAGCCTTCAGGTGGTCACGTTTTTCAGTGGTTGTGGAGGTTGTGGGTTCAGCCTTCAGGTGGTCACGTTTTTCAGTGGTTGTGGAGGTTGTGGGTTCAGCCTTCAGGTGGTCACGTTTTTCAGTGGTTGTGGAGGTTGTGGGTTCAGCCTTCAGGTGGTCACGTTTTTCAGTGGTTGTGGAGGTTGTGGGTTCAGCCTTCCGGTGGTCACGTTTTTCAGTGGTTGTGGAGATTGTGGGTTAAGCCTTCAGGTGGTCACGTTTTTCAGTGGTTGTGGAGGTTGTGGGTTCAGCCTTCAGGTGGTCACGTTTTTCAGTGGCTGTGGAGGTTGTGGGTTCAGTCTTCGGTGGTCACGTTTTTCAGTGGTTGTGGAGGTTGTGGGTTCAGCCTTCAGATGGTCACGTTTTTCAGTGGTTGTGGAGGTTGTGGGTTAAGCCTTCAGGTGGTCACGTTTTTCAGTGGTTGTGGAGGTTGTGGGTTCAGCCTTCAGGTGGTCACGTTTTTCAGTGGTTGTGGAGGTTGTGGGTTCAGCCTTCAGATGGTCACGTTTTTCAGTGGTTGTGGAGGTTGTGGGTTCAGCCTTCAGGTGGTCACGTTTTTCAGTGGTTGTGGAGGTTGTGGGTTCAGCCTTCAGATGGTCACGTTTTTCAGTGGTTGTGGAGGTTGTGGGTTCAGCCTTCAGGTGGTCACGTTTTTCAGTGGTTGTGGAGGTTGTGGGTTCAGCCTTCAGGTTTCAGATTTCCACATTGTTCATACTTATTCTGCTTACTAGTGCTTCAAATCGTCCTTCACACACACACATCACTTTTGTGGACGTTCAATGTAACAAGATTTTTAGTCTATTTCATTGTACATATGAATATGAATTTGAATATGAATAAATATTTCGCTAATAATTGGCCTGTTTGCTGCTGGTATTAATGTTTCAATCATTCTTGTGATGACAGCTTAGTGATTCATAGGTCTCTATCCCCTCTTTCCATTTCGAGACCTTCCCAGCGGATAAGTGTTTGCGCAGGCCCCATGACATTGTTAGATAATTGCTGGCAGGTTTGGGTGGAGTGCATATGGAATTGTCCGAATGCATTGAATCCCTCTTGAACTCCAAACTCATGGCTTGACACTGGCATTGGAAATTCTCTCCACCAGCACCCCTCACCCTCAGTCTTTCCCGTTTCCAACTTCCCATCCTTTGTTGAAGAGGGAGGAAGAGATGCTTGAGGCAACAAGGGATAGAAACAAATGGAAGTCCATAATCGCCAACGCCATGCGGCAAGGCACCTGATGATGATGATGATGATGATGATGATGATGATGATGATGATGATGATGATGATGATGATGATGATGATGATGATGATGATGATGAAAAGACAGCACCGGGTAGACCCAGGGAGAAGATACTAGACGGACTTGCAGAGTGGCTGAAGACAGAGAGGGTGGAAGAGAGTGCTTGAGGCAACAAGAGATAGAGACAGATGGAAGTCCATAATCGCCAACGCCATGCGGCAAGGCACCTGCTGATGATGATGATGATGATGATGATGATGATGATGATGATGATGATGATGATGATGATGATGATGATGATGATGATGATGATGATGATGATGATGATGATGATGATGATGATGATGATGATGATGATGATGATGATGATGATGATGATGATGATGATGATGATGATGAACAACCAGAAGTTTGGAATTTGTTTGAGAGGGATTCATCACACTCGGACAATTCCATACACGCTCCACCCAAACCTGCCAGCAGTTGCCTGATAGATTTTTGGGCCCGCGCAAAACCCTACGCACTGGCGAAATGGGAAGGGTGGGTGGAGACGAAAACGCTAAGCTGACACAACCAAAGTGATGAAAATATTCAGATGAGCAGCAAACAGGCCAGTTCTTTTTAACGCAGCCCCCGATTACCTGTCAAGCCTACTTGAGATATATGTTCCCTCACGTACCCTCCGCTCTACCTCCGATCCTCTGACTTTTCGCTTTCCACGCACTAAGCTCAATACCTATGGTCCACGAGCCTTCTCTGTTTCTGGTCCACTTTCCTGGAACAAACTTCCTCTCTCAGTCCGTCAGCAACCTACTTTTGTCTCCAAGTCCGCTCTCAAAACTCACCTTTTCTCCTCTGCATAAAATCCTGACCTCACTCAATCCCCTCAGCAGTCTGTCTCTACTCGGAGGGGAATCACATTGTAATATATAATTGTATATAATATGCTCTCTATAATTTTCCATTGCTTTTATTCTTTCTCCCCGTTTATAGCCGTGTGCGTGTGTGTGTGTGTGCGCGCGCGCGCGTGTGTGTGTGTGTGTGTGCGTGCGTGCGTGTGTGTGCGTGCGTGCGTGCGTGTGTGTGCGTGCGTGCGTGCGTGTGTGTGTGTCTGTTTCAGCGTTTAGATTTGATTTTATCAAGATTTTGCGCTATATAAATATTGTAATTATTATTATTGTGTTGTGGGCTGGGACTGAACTAGAGAAAACCATAAAGCAGAACACAGTATTGAAGTGTGTTCAAGCCACAACAAACATTAAGATGGACAGCCAACACGCCAGGTTTTTATGCTGCGAGGGTTAGGATTGAACCCGAAACATTAGATCTAGAACCGTAGACTCAGGATCTGATGTTTCGAATTCAACCCCAGCCTGTACATAATACATATTGTAAAAACTGGCCTGCTTGCTGCCTGTCATTAGTCATTCTGGTGGTGTCAGCTTTATGTTTCATGTGCTCCACCCACCATTCCACCCACCCACCACTCACCTCCGCCCCCCCCCTTTCATTTCAATATCTTGCCAATACCAATGTGCGTTTAAAGCAGCCAAACACGGACGCAAATTTGAAGTACGTATTTTAACACACACACACACACAAGAAGAAGAGAGAGAGAGAAGACACAAGAAAGAGAGAGAGAGAGAACAGAGAGAAAATAGTATACACGTACAGATTTCCCACCTCAAACAATGGGAATATCTTTTACACACATACACATGACCCCTCAACCCTCTCACACGTAAAAACAAAATGACAAACAAACACAAACAAATGAACGAACAAACAAACGAAACAAACGAACGAACAAGAGAAAGAAAACAAAGAAATAAACAAAACAAACAAAGAAAAAAACAGCAGAAGACGAATACCTATATTGTTCATATGTAATGATCAGCTCTGACAGAAGCTCATGTGTGTTCTGACATAAATGTCAGGACTGTGATGCTCTGTTGCGGCATACATGAATTAGTGTACGGTTAATCAATATGATGACAGTTTGTGTGTCACATTCATTACATGGAATGTATGTGTGTCTGTCTGTCCGTCTGTCTGTTTGTCTGATGTCACAGAACATTGTGATCTGTAGTCTGTTATCTGTCTGACTTGACAGCATATGTTTGCGAGTGTTCGGTATGGTGGAAAAAATGTTTGTTCATCATCATCAAGTGCCTTGCCACATGGCGTTGGCGATCATGGTCTTCCATCTGTTTCTATCCCTTGTTGCCTCGAGCGCCTCCTTCCACCCTCTTTGTCTTCAGCCATCTCTGCAAGTCCGTCTAATATTTTCTTCCTGGGTCTACTCGGTGCTCTCTTTCCCTCCAGTTTCCTGTAGTGACCAGGTGCTCCAATTC
>JAPXFY010000014.1:5729970-5732470 GCA_030674185.1 Monoplex corrugatus | reverse complement strand
TCTGCCTCCATCAAGACTGTCTCGTTTGTTTTCTTTGCTGTCCATGGTACTTCTGAGAAATCACACCTCGGCTGCCTCAATCCTGCTCTGGCTTTGCTTGTCTGACTGTCCACGCCTCGCATCCGTACAACAGTATTGGTTCTATATAACACTCAAGGACTCTCTTTCTGATGTTAATTGATAGGCATTTGTTGGTAAGAATGCTTTTCATCTTCTTCACAAACTTTCACAGGGGTTGTTGTGATATGGCTTGACTCTTTTGTTTCTTTTCTGATAACAAATGGATTTTGTCGGGACTGGGTTTTTTTTTTTTTGGGGGGGGGGGGTTTGTTTTTTTTCGCTGGTCATTGTGATTTCTTATGATTAATGGTTTTCAGCCCCTAAATGCACCACATTACACTGACTAGGGTTTTGTTTTTTTCTTCCTTGCAGGTTCGGTTTGTTTTGAAATAGATTTCCCGAGGAGGACTCGTCTCTCTGGTCGATGTGACTCCTTGGCTTTATCACAATGCTGAATCATTGTCTCCCTTGTCTCCGTCGTCTTTGTCTCTGTCTTCTGTCTGTCTGTCTTTGCGGGCTTGCATACGTATTTGTGTGTGTGTGTGTGTGTGTGGTGTGTGTTGTTGTGTGTGTTGGGTGTGTGTGTGTGTGTGTGTGTGTGTGTGTGTGTTTGTGTGTGTGTGTGTGTGGTGTTGTGTGTGTGTGTGTGTGTGTGTGTGTGTGTGTGTGTGTGTTGTTGTGTGTGTGTGTGTGTGTGTGTGTGTGTGTGTGTGTGTGTGTTGTGTGAGTGTGTGTGGTGAGTGTGTGAGTGTGTGTGTGTGTGTGTAGTGTGTGGTGAGTGTGTGTTGTGTGGTGTGTAGTGTACGTCGTGTGTGTACCCTGCTCATCAAAGATAACGGCGACGTACACTCACTGTCTTAAGCCTCTCTTTACTTTGCTTGAATTGCATGTGTGTGCTAAACACACACACATACACACACACACACACGCGCGCGCGCGCGCGCGCGCGTAAGCCGACACATTAATATCTATACCCACCACCCCCTCGCGCATATGCAAATACGCCAGCACTTGCGTAGCTACACACACACTCAGACACACACACACACACACACTCTCTCTCTCTCTCTCTTTCTCTCTCAACACACACTCACACACACACACAACACACACACACACACACACACACACACACACACAACACACACACACACACTCTCACACACTCACACACACACACACACACACACACACACACACACACACACACACACACACACACACACACACACACACACACACACACACACACTGTGTCCCTGCGTCATACACGCAAAATTAACAACAGTCAAAAAAAATTTTAAAAAGTAACAACAGTAAGGCCACACGAAAGCGAACAAAAACGTACGTATCATACGATCAGCCTGGCAGACCGTACGTACGGCCATGGTACGTTCGGACATAAACGTCAGGTTGTGGCGTGTGATGTTGTGTTAGGTCATACTTGAATTAAGCGTACGTCGATCAATAGGCTGGCAGTTTGTGTGTCACCACGCTCGTTAGCTGGGTGAGGGTGTGTGCCTGTTTCGTTCATACAATCTGTTGGCTTGTCTCATGTCACAAATGAATGTTGTTCATTCATTCTTCGTCAGTCTGTCTGTCTGTCTGTCTGTCTGTCTGTCTGTCTGTCTGTCTGTCTGTCTGTCTTGCTCTAGGTATTATTTTTTTAACAACGTCCTCCTGCTCCTCCTCATCATCATCATCACCATCACCATCATCATCATCATCATAATCATCGTTATCATCGTTATCATCATCATCATCATCAAATCATCATCATCATCATCATCATCATCATCACATCATCGTCATTATCGTTATAATCATTATAGTTATTATCATTATTTTTATTATTATTTTTATTATTATTATGTTATTATCATTATTATATTATTATCATTATTATTATATTATTATTAGTATTAGTATTATCATCATCATCATTATGATTATTATTATTATTACTATTATCATTATCACCATCATCATTATCATCACCATCATCGTCGTCGTCGTCGTTATCATCATCATCACATCATCGTCGTCGTTATTATTATTATCATTATCGTTATTATCATTATCATTATTATTATTATTATTATTATTATTATATTATTATTATTATTATTATTATTATTATTATTATTATATTTTCATTATCATCATCATTATCATTATTATTACTATTACTATTATTATTATCACCATCATCATTATCATCATCTTCATCGTCGTCGTCGTCGTTATCATCATTATCATCATCATCATTATCGGGAAAAACGGCCACATTCATCGTCACAAGCGGCCTGACCATGTAGACGGGAAATGAAAAATGTATGTTATTGTCTTCGTCAGAGCAGAAAGAAGACAGTTATTATTTTCGTCACAGCAGAAAGAAGACAGTCATATATATATAGCACGCGTCACATAAAGTCATATT
>JAPXFY010000014.1:5717470-5719970 GCA_030674185.1 Monoplex corrugatus | reverse complement strand
GTCGTCACAGTGCATTTACAATGTGAAATTCATTCCACTCTAACTGACGTTAGCATGTCGCACTGTGCATTTACAATGTGAAATTGAGTCTACTCTAACTGACGTTAGCGCGTCGCCACAGTGTATTTACAATGTGAAATTCAGTCCACTCTTAAATGACGTTAGCGCGTCGCCACGTGTATTTACAATGTGAAATTCAGTCCACTCTTAACTGACGTTAAGCGTGTCGCCACAGTGTTTTACAATGTGAAATTCAGTCCACTCTAACTGACGTTAGCGCGTCGCCACAGTGCATTTACAATGTGAAATTCAGTCCACTCTAACTGACGTTAGCGCGTCACCACAGTGTATTTACAATGTGAAATTCAGTCCACTCTAACTGACGTTAGCGCGTCGTCACAGGGCAGTCCCATCCGTATTGTTTTTCTCACTTCCTGTGTATTTTTCTGTTTACAAACACAACACACACACACACACACACACACACACACACACACACACACACACACACACACACACACACACACACACACAACAAACAAACAAACAAACAAACAAAAAAAAAACAAAAAAACAAAAACAAAAAAATCTTCTCGCAGAGTTTTGCCAGGGAAAAACTCCTTTGTTGTCATGGGATCTTTAACGTGCGCTGAGTACGTGCTCCACACGGAATCTTAGTTTTATTAGTCTCATCCGAAAGACTAGCAGCACCTAGACCACCCCTTATAATCTAACGGGAAGGAGAGAGGAGAGAAAAATCCCTGTCCGACCCGTGATTTGGACCTGGGATTCTCCAGCGTCCTGTGCAGGTGCTTTAAATTAACCAATTAGCCGCCATACGGCGCTTGAGCAATGACATTTGATTTAAAGCATGAAACCAGTCACGCTTACAACTCATTAACATACCGGTCATTAGCTGATATGTGTAGTTTTTGTCTAGCTGGGTACGGGTTACAGTTGTGGTATTGTCATGATTATAGTAGAACTGGGTTTTTAATGTCTCTGTCTGACAGTGAGGCCAAATAAAAGAGAAGCAAAGAGAACGAGAAAGAGGGTTCTGGAAAAACACAATGTTTCGGAAACTTTTCTTTCTCACTTCTGTCTGTCTATCTCTGTGTGTGTGGTGTGTGTGTGTGTGTGTGTGTGTGTGTGTGGTGTGTGTGTGTGTGGTGTGTGTGTGTGTGTGTGTGTGTGTGTCTGTGTGTTGTGGTGTGTGAGTGTGTGTGTGTGTGGGTGTGTGGTGTGTGTGTGGTGTGTGTGTGTGTGTGTGTGTGTGTGAGTGTGTGGTGTGCGTGTGTGATGTGTGTGTGTGTGTGTGTGTGTGTGTGTGTGTGTGTGTGTGAGTGTGTGTGTGTTGTGTGTGTGTGTTGTGTAGTGAGTGTGTGTGTGTGTGTGTGTGTGTGTGTGGTATGTGGTGTAAGTCTGTGTGGTGTGTGTGTGTGTGAGCGTGTGTACGTGAGTGCGTGCGTGTGTGTGTGTCTTCTCTCTCTCTTACCTTCACTCACCCCTCCTACATAGATACAAACACACACACGCATACGAACACATATTTGCACACTCAGACACAAACACAACCAAATGATGATGGATCCTGGTCCTTCAGCTTCCTGTGCAGTAGTTTTGTTTACACGTTTATCTATCATTTTCTTTCCCTGCTATATAATTTACGGTTGTCGCCATCATTGGGGGGGAAAAGGACAGGGGACACCAAAGAGTTAACCACTTGAAATGTGCTAATGCATACTGAATAAATGATACACTGAGAGACGATTAACACATTCAATACTCTTGTGCAGAAACTGTGTCTTCCTTTTCTGGGGATAAACACATTTACATAGATCTATACGCATTCCACTTTGTAAAAAATCGTGTTTCCTTTTTTTTTTTTTTCATTATTCATATCCTAGCACATAAAACGTTTTCTCAGTGATATGTGTGGACGTACGTATATGTGTGTATGCATATATACACGCGTGTGAATGTATGCGCGTGAGAAAACGAGAAAAGGAGAGAGACAGAAAGAGAAGAGGAAGAGGAGGAGGAAGAGAATGACACTGATACTAAGACAGAGAGCACTTAAACTCATGATTTAATGTGAAATGCACAGAGCCATGCACAAGTATGAGTGTGTGTGCCGGTGGGGGAGGTCACAGAAAGATGTCATAGTATTTAGTATTCAAATAAAAAGAAAAGAGAGAAAGAGGGAAGAAAAAGAGAGACAGAGGGAGAGAGAGAGAGAAAGAGAGAGAGAAAGAGAATGAAAGAGAGCGGGGAGAGAGAGAGAGAGAGAGAGAGAGAGAGAGAGAGAGAGAGAGACAGACAGAGAGAGAGAGAGACAGAGAGAGAGAGAAAGAGGAGTTAAAAACTCATCATAATATTTTTCTTCAACTAAGCAAACCTCTGTAATTAAGTAAGCTTATTTTTAAAGCACATCAAACAGAACACAAATAGAAACAACAAATTCTACACAAAGACTTAAAAAAAACAAAAAACAGTGTAA
>JAPXFY010000014.1:5704970-5714970 GCA_030674185.1 Monoplex corrugatus | reverse complement strand
AGAGACAAAAATCACCCTCATACCATCGCCAACAACAACAATAACAACGGTAACCTCAAACAGCCAACACCGGTTGATGTATAAACTTGATGTTCAGCCCTGTAAGTGTAATAAAGAATTTTAATGCATTCAGCGATAAAACTCATCAATTGTGTGATGTACCTGGTACAGTTTTCAGTTCATCAAAAATATGTGATTGTAAATCATGAAATATTGTTGGATAGCATAATGACTAGAGCAGTTGCTCCCTAAGCCTTTCACTCCCTCACCCTATCCACAAGAATAGGATGAAAGAATGAAGAGGTTAACTTTAAGTTTCTGCTTTGCTGTCATGACTGATAATATAGAAAGCTGGTGGATAAGATGAGGGAATGATCTGAAAGAGCTGAAAGTGAAAAGAGCTGAAAGGGCTGAAAGTGAAAACAGCTGAATGGGCTGGAAGTGAAACGAGCTGAAAGGGCTGAAAGTGAAAAGAGCTGAAAGGGCTGAAAGTGAAAACAGCTGAATGGGCTGGAAGTGAAACGAGCTGAAAGGGCTGAAAGTGAGAAGAGCTGAGAGGGCTGAAAGTGAGAAGAGCTGAGAGGGCTGAAAGTGAGAAGAGCTGAGAGGGCTGAAAGTGAGAAGAGCTGAATGGGCTGAAAGTGAGAAGAGCTGACAGGGCTGAAAGTGAGAAGAGCTGAACTGAAAGGGCTGAAAGTGAGAAGAGCTGAAAGGGCTGACAGTGAAATGAGCTGACAGGGCTGAAAGTGAGAAGAGCTGAATGGGCTGAAAGTGAAAAGAGCTGACAGGGCTGAAAGTGAAAAGAGCTGAAAGGGCTGAAAGTAAAAAGAGCTGAAAGAGCTGAAAGTGAGAAGAGCTGACAGGGCTGAAAGTAAAAAGAGCTGAAAGAGCTGAAAGTGAAAAGAGCTGAGAGGGCTGAAAGTGAAAAGAGCTGAAAGGGCTGAAAGTGAAAAGAGCTGACAGGGCTGAAAGTGAGAAGAGCTGAATGGGCTGAAAGTGAAAAGAGCTGAAAGGGCTGAAAGTGAAAAGAGCTGAAAGGGCTGAAAGTGAGAAGAGCTGAAAGGGCTGAAAGTGAGAAGAGCTGAAAGGGCTGAAAGTGAGAAGAGCTGAAAGGGCTGAAAGTGAGAAGAGCTGAATGGGCTGAAAGTGAGAAGAGCTGAAAGGGCTGAAAGTGAAAAGAGCTGAAAGGGCTGAAAGTGAGAAGAGCTGAAAGGGCTGAAAGTGAGAAGAGCTGAAAGGGCTGAAAGTGAAAAGAGCTGAAAGGGCTGAAAGTGAGAAGAGCTGAATGGGATGAAAGTGAAAAGAGCTGAGAGGGCTGAAAGTGAGAAGAGCTGACAGGGCTGAAAGTGAAAAGAGCTGAGAGGGCTGAAAGTGAGAAGAGCTGAGAGGGCTGAAAGTGAGAAGAGCTGACAGGGCTGAAAGTGAAAAGAGCTGAGAGGGCTGAAAGTGAAAAGAGCTGAAAGGGCTGAAAGTGAGAAGAGCTGAATGGGATGAAAGTGAAAAGAGCTGAGAGGGCTGAAAGTGAAAAGAGCTGAGAGGGCTGAAAGTGAAAAGAGCTGAGAGGGCTGAAAGTGAAAAGAGCTGAAAGGGCTGAAAGTAAAAAGAGCTGAAAGGGCTGAAAGTGAAAAGAGCTGAAAGGGCTGAAAGTAAAAAGAGCTGAGAGGGCTGAAAGTGAAAAGAGCTGAAAGGGCTGAAAGTAAAAAGAGGTGAAAGGGCTGAAAGTGAGAAGAGCTGACAGGGCTGAAAGTGAGAAGAGCTGAATGGGCTGACAGTGAAAGGCATGAAGCCAAGGTTAACTGTTAAGCACCACTGTAGATTGCTGCCAAATCAAATGGACCTGATTCATGGACCCGCTTGAAGCCAGTCAATGCGATCCACATGCTGTGAATGAGTATATGTCCCTCTTCAAGGAGAAGGAAGGTAAAGTAACGAGAAAGTGGCTTCTCCTTCTTCTTGTTCACCATCACACTTGGAGTTTAGTCTCAAGGATGAAGTAGGTCGTCTTCTGTGCCTGATACATAGGCCTATACAGCTTCTCCTTCAGGCTCAACAAAGTGAAGTCAGGCACAGACTTTTTCTGTGCCTGATACACAGGCCTATACAGCTTCTCCTTCAGGCTCAACAAAGTCAAGTCAGGCACAGACTTCTTCTGTGCCTGATACATAGGCCTACACAGCTTTTCTTTGAGGCTCAAGAAAGTCAAGTCAGGCACAGACATTTTCTGGATAAGGCCTATACAGCTTCTCCTTCAGGCACAAGAAAGTCAAGTCAGCCAGATCTCTTCCCTCAGGACTGGTAGCTGTCGCAATCTTGGAGGATGTGTTCTGCTGTCTGGTCAACTTCTCCACAGAGGTACCAAAGGGATGGTACAAATGGTAAAGTGTTGTTCATTGGTGGTTAAATCTGTTGTGCAAGGTCCTCAGGTAAGTATAATGACTCGCCCTTGCCAGAAAAGATGATGGTAACTGATCATCAGAGACTTGATGATGGTTTTTGATTTCTGTGAGGATGGGTTGTTGTCTTTTATCTGTGAGGAAGACGTTGGCATAACCCTCATAATACTGGCCTTCAGAGAAATTACAGTCTCTACCACCACTCATCCCAATGACCATTCAGGTTATGGGAAACTTTTACTTTACCTCACTGTTTAACTACGTGATTTTGACCTTCAAGATCGAGAAGACCTTCGAACAACAGTTGTAGGGAATGAAAACTCACTCTCTTGGCCTTAGCACTGAACTTGTAGTGAGTACCTAGGAACATGTATTCTGAGTAGGCAGCAGAATAACATCAGCAGGATAGCAATGGTTTTGGAATTAAGCCCAGGTCAAGGTCAGGGGATAGCTTGGTTCCATCTAATAAGTGGTTCAAGTCATCCCCATAATTGCGCTGGTTTGAATTTTGAGGTTGGAAGTTATTTAAGAGGGCTTCATCTCATGTGGGCAATCTCCATACACGCTCCATCCAATCTGACATCAGTTAACTGGCAAACTCTTTGAGCCTTTGCAAAACCTATGTGCTGGCAAAGTTCTGAAATGGAACAGGGTAGAGGTGAAACAGGGGTAGGGGTGTGGCAGGACCTATGAAACATTAAGCTGACACCACCAGAGTGATTGGAACATTAATATAGGCAGCAAAAGGCCAGTTTTTATGTTGTGGACAGGAACTGAATTTGAGATATCAGAACTTCAGTTCACAGCTCTGCTACAAGATCCAGCCAGCTCGCTTAAGCAAAAAACAAACAAACAAACAAACAAACAAACAAACAAACAAACAAAAAACAACAACAAAAAAACAAAACAAAAACCAACTCAGAAACAATCCAGTAAGCAGGCATAGTAATGTATTAGCTCTAGAAATACAACAGTTACCATAGTAACAGATAATTTAAATAGATATAAAAAAATACAAGTACCAGTAGTGGTATTTCAGGTCTGCTGATACACCCCTGACGTCTTTTGACAAAATAGGACTAAGGTCAAGCTCAACAGGACCTTCCTTCCCTGCTGATTTCCACAAACCCATTCCCCAGCCAAGAACCTTAGGAAACAGTTTTACTAAGCACACATTAAGCACACATAACTATCTCATTTCAAATATCCATTTCTCATTAAATTAATGATCACATAATGTTGAATAGGTCTTTAACAAACAAATAATGCTCATCAACGCAAACCTTACATGACTATCTCATTTCAAATATCCATTTCTCATTAAGAAAGTGATCACATAATGTTGAACAGGTCTTTAACAAACAAACAATGCTACTCAATGCAAAGCTGCTTTCATTTTTGTGTGCAGTAAACAGCACAGAACATCATGAATTATCAAGATAGTATCAACCACATGGCATACAGTGGCGGACAACAGACAAGCCTGAAAGCTGAGTGAAGAAGTGTATTTGGTAGCATGGAGAAGGAAGTGAAAGAGTGAGACCAACAGGCCTTTACTTCACCAAAGGTGAGTTTGATAGGAAAGAATCTTTTATTAAATGTCTGCTCACAAGTAAAAGCTTAATAACAGCCCAAAAGAACAGCAACAAAATAATGAGGTGGGGAGATGTAGAAAGGCAGGAAAAATCGAATCGATAATTATCAGAAACCATAAGCACACACACAAACACACACACACACACACACACACACACACACACACACACACACACACACACACACACACACACACACACACACACACACACACACACAACAGAATGAGAACACACATTTTTCACCAAAAAAAAAGACAAGACAGGTGCACATTTTTGGCTAACTGGTCGTTGTCAGGTTACATAAAACACAACAAAGCAACAAATTCTCAATATTCAAGACAATAACAACAGGATAGCTAATTTCCCTGATGTTTCATCTGTCTTTGTTTCGTTGATTGAATATGCACTCTCCTTCGTTTTCATGCTCATTTTGGTTTCTGACTGTTTGAAGTTGAACTCTTGACAGTTACTGTGATATGATTTTGTTGTTGTAACAATCAACAATCAGCCAACATGTGATTTGAGAATTAGGTAAGTCTAACAGAAAATCAGACTTACCTCACAAAAATTATGAAAGCAAGTGTGCTCTTGTCTTTTTCTTTGTGTGTGTTGTGTGTTTTGTGTTTGTGTGTGTTTGTGTTTCTGTTTGTGTGTATGTGTGTGTTTGTGTGTGTTTGTGTTTGTGTGTGTTTGTGTGTATGTGTGTGTTTGTGTGTGTGTTGTTGTGTGTGTGTGTTTGTGTGTTTGTTGTGTACTGTGTGTGTGTGTGTGTGTGTTTGTGTGTGTGTGTGTGTGTGCGTGTTTGTGTGTGTGCATGTGTGTGTGTGTGTTTTGTGTGTGTGCATGTGTGTGTGTGTGATGTGTGTGTGTGTGTGTGTTTGTGTGTGTGCATGTGTGTGAGTATGTGTGTGTGTGTGTGTGTTTGTATTTGTGTGTGCATGTGTGTGTGTGTGTGTGTTGTGTGTGTTTGTGTTTGTGTGTGTGTATGTGTGTGTGTGTTTGTGTGTGTGTGTGTGTGTCTGTGACTCTGCCTGTCTGTCTCTCTATTGTTGTTATTGCTGTTGTTGTTGATGTGGTGGTGGTGGTGGTAATGTGTATTGTGTGTGTGTGTTTGTGTGTGTGTGTATACTTGTCATTGGTGGCAAATAAGTTATTGATGGGTTTATAATCATAGGCTTGCTGTAGGATGATTCATTTAATAAGTGTGTGTGTGTGTGTGGTGGTGCGTGCGTGTGTGTGTGTGTGTGGTGGTGGTGGTATGTGTGTGTGTGTGTGTGTGTGTGTGTGTGTGTGTGTGTGTTGTCTATCCGCCCCTATTGCTCTTGTTGCTGTTATTTAGTGGTAGTGGTTGTGGTGGTGAAGGTGGTGGTGCTGGTGATGGTGGTGTGTGTGTATATGTGCTTGTTTGTGTGTGTGTGAGTGTGTGTGTGTGTGTGTGTGTGTGTTGTGTGAGAGAGAGAGAGAGAGAGAGAGAGAGAAAGAAAGAAAAGGGGGTGGGGTGGGAGAAGATGGGGACTGGAGATACAAAACAAAATGAAATGAATGAATTTATAAACCATACATGCCCATGTACTGTTCATTAGGAATTGCTGGGGGTAGGCATACAAAGCGCAGCATGATAATTATTATCAAACAATGAAAACGTTTATGTTTATTGCTTCATTAAACACTATATGTATGCAGGCACAGGAGGGAAGACAGAGAGAGATAATCTTTTTCATGTGGGATATGACACTTGGAACTTGGAGTGCATGATTAACCCTTTGACTCCCGCACCCTATCCATCAGCAGCAAAAACTTAACCCATTGACTCCCTCACTCTATCTACCAGCTTCCTGCAGCAAGCTGGTGGATAGGGTTAGGGAGTCAGAGGGTTAAGTTTTTGCTTTTTTTGCATGGTTGACGATGCAGGACGCTGGTGGACAGGTGGCAGGAGGTAAAGGGTTAACATCATATGATCTGGAATGACTGCCCATCTGATTTATTTACGTATCAACAGTGTGTCATTCTGTGTGTATGTGTGTGTGTGTGTGTGTGTGTGTGTGTGTGTGTGTGTGTGTGTGTGTGTGTGTGTGTGTTGTCGAGTACGTGTCTGCATGTATGGGTGAGAAAGAGTGAGAGTGAAGAGAGAGGAGAGAGAGGAAGAGGAGAGGACGGGGAGGGAGGGAGAGAGAAAGAGAGAGATAGAGAGACAGAGAGAGAGAGATGGAGAGAGAGAGAGAGAGATCACAGTGAATGCATAACATTTTTCATGTGACAGTAAAAAATGGATTGTGCCTTAAACTAATAGAAGGCTGATGCCATGCAGAAATTGTGTTCTACTCTTGTGACAAAGAAAAACTTCAAACTTATCACTCAAATTTGGTAGCTGTCTAGACACATCCATAAACTGTCAAGAAGTTGAAGAACTGTGTATGCTGGAAGTGGAACAATCTGTTCACACACACACACACACACACACACACACACACACACACACACACACACACACAACACACACACACACACACACACACACACAAACACACACAGTCTAAACTGATCTTCCTTTAGTAAAAAAAAACAACAAAAACAACAACCATTGTATCTCATCTGACGATGACTGAAACTCAAAGCAGGCCTACAAGTGCGAAAGTGGGAGAAAAGTAGATTTAGATCACTACATCAGAGGCGGTAACGTAGAGTCTACCACACTGGGAATCACAGTCTCACTTGTCAAAAGAACGACTATTTCAAAGATAACGATCATCATGATGTATCCAATTGTGAGCGCTGGTTTCTATCAGTTTACTTATCTAAGATCGTGAAACGTGAAGACAGAAACGGACACGACAGCAGCGAAACTAGATTGAGAACGTGACGATAAACGTTAGGGTTATAATTATTTTTATGGTACCCAATCATCATGCATAAAACCGGACACGCCTTTTTTTCTTTCCTCCCCCGAGTCAGTCTATCGTCTATCAGCGAGCGAATCCCTAACACTAACTCGGCAGACGCTAGAAATGCTAAAATGCGGAAATCGACGCAACACTAAATTGTTTCCAGTGCACGACTGCGATGGTGATTCAACAGAGGTGTAGGAACAGTGAACTGAAAAGAATAATAGCTGTAGAATAAGAAATTCTGCGAACTTACTGCCAGCGCTAACAAGCCTGGTCGCTGCGCCCGGAAGCAGGTGCTGTGCGTATGCGCATGCGTGGGTTTTGTTCTTGTCCTCGTGTGACCTAGACGGCCATTCCTTCCGGGTTATTTTTGGAGGTTGGTTTGGATGGAGCGTCTGCAACAGTGCTCCTCGTGTGTGCGTTTCAAACTTTGTTTTCAGTGACGTCAGAGAACAATTTAATTTCCACAGGAGCAGAAATGACGAGGAGAAAGCAGAACTACCCGAAACGACTGAAATGTAAGTCCTGTTCATTTTTTTCTTGAGCGTGTGTTAGTGAAATTTGCGCGCAAGCCGTCGGTTGCGAGCTTTGCCGTTGCTGGTTGTGTATGCTTGAGTGTCGTCTGCACTTGACAGACGATCATCAGGCAGGCGTCAGGCGCTCGGCTTGTTTGTCAACACGGCGGACGAGGCGCGTGTACTCCTCACCATAACAGCACGCACTATGGAATCCGGTTTTGAAAATCAAGGTATTGGGACGAAAGGTAAGGGTTTTCTCCAGTCTGGGTTTATCAGTCGTCTCGAAAACGCGGCCGCGCTGTTGGGGGGGAAGGGAGGAGAGGAAAGGCAGCGGAACTCGACCATCTGCTGTTTGTTCTGGAGACATCAATCAAAGCTTTCATTGCCAAATGTCAATCAGCTGTCAGACGGCCTTTGTGGCGCCTCCACAATCAATCCGGGGAGCTATCAGTCATCGGCGGCTTTTTATTGTAAATGTATTTGTTCAGTGGGGCAAACAAAGACGGCTGGCTGGGGTTTGACAGTTTGCAAAGATATTGGGGCCAACTCTGGTATGGATTAGATGGGAGGTGGTGATAACATGCGTGGTATTATTATCATTAATATGGAAACAGTATCCGCAGCGGGTTATGGCTGTCAGTTTTCTTCGTGCAGTTTATGAATAACGGATTGATTTAATTTAACCGGTGCAGTTATTTTATAACTATCGTTGGACTGATGCAAGTAGATAGATCTATGTATGTCGGAAAGTTGTTTTTTTTCCACATAGTTTTGTCTTGTTTTTTAAATTTTTTTGTATTTTGTTGTTGTTGTTGTGTTGGATTTTGTTTCTTCCATACTGTTCAGGCCGATTCATTTGTTATGTAGGCCTATGCCCTTATTGTATATTTGTTGTTATTTGTGTATGCGCTCTTTACTGCTCATTATGCTGTAAAACACCCTTGTCCACTTGCGCATTGAGCATTTATTTGTCCAGTTGTTTTGTGCCTGTTATTCAAATTCATAGAATTGGTTTGTTGTTGTTTTTGTGTGTGTGTATGCGAACGTGCAAGCGTGCGCATGTGTGTGTTTAGGTGTGCGCTTAATACTTTTCGTTTTGTTTCTGAAGCATTTTATCCATTTTTCAATCTGCCTCGCGCTCACTTTGCAGAGATATAGTTTTGCCATCTCCCGGGGAGCGAGGGGAGGCTGGCTGGAATTCAGGTCTGCTGAGGTAACGAGAGATACTAATTGCTGCATGATTGATGGTCTCCGCTTATCAGCGGGTTCCAAAAAACTCAGTTGCCTCGCACAGAATAACGTCATTTATTTTTCATACTTGTCAGCCGCACAGTCGCCCGGTAAATAACAGTTATTGCAAGAAGAGAAAAGAGGCGCTTGGCCCACGCGTTAGCGTCGGCAAGGGGAGGGGTTGGATGGGGCCGGGGAGAGAGGTGGTGGGGGTTTTATCTATCAGTAGGGGAGGAGTTTGATTTGCATGTGACACGGCCGGGCTTAGCAGCTGTCAGAAGCATACCACTTGTCTTCGACATCTGACAAAGCATCTCCCGGATTCAAGTGACAGGCGAGATTTTTTTTTCTCTCCGCGTACCCCCTTCAATCCCTCTGTGTGTGTGTGTGTGTGTGTGTGTGTGTGTGTGTGTGTGTGTGTGTGTGTGTGTGTGTTGTGTGTGTGTGTGAGTGAGTGAGTGACCCATCCTCTTGCTCTCTATCTTCCATCCTCCCTCCCTCCCTCTGTCTCTCTCTAGTCTCGCTCGCTCTCTGTCTGTCTGTCTGTGGGGTCTGTCTCTCATCACACTCTACCCCCCTCTGCCTCTGTCTCTGTCTGTCTTGTCTGTCTGTCTGTCTTCTTCTCTCTTCTCTCTCTCTCTCTCTCTCTCTCTCTCTCTCTCTCTCTCTCTCTCTTTTCGCCCTAGCCCTTTTTGGATGAGTTTCTTAACAATGCTGGTGTGAAGCTTTTTTTGGTTGGTGGTTTTGTTTTTGGTTTTAAAGCGTTCCAGTTTTTTTTTCAGATGTGCATATCACGTTGCTTTGCCCACACTGTGCAGCGGTATATTGCTGCACAGTCTGCATACTTCGTCTTCGGTGGGTGTGCATGCTGGTGGATGTTTTCGTGTTTCCTTAAGCCTTCGGACACTGATATAACTTACAGGATTTTGAACGTGCGTGCTTGACGTTTTATATGCGTATACACACATTGAGATTGAGGCAGTTCTGCACACATGCTGACTGCGATATCTGGAAAAAATCTCCACCCTGTATCCACCAGCCGGTTGGAGCCCATCGAGGTTTGAACTCCGGACCTTCCGATTGGGAGTCTAACATCTTACCCACTTGATTACCAGGCTTGTCGATGAAACGTTCGTTCTTTCCTTCTTCTCGACTACATATTTTCTTAAGGAGGGGGGGGGGGGGGAGGGGGATGGAGAGAGAGATACAGAGACAGACAAAATAAAAAAAGAGCTAGAGAGAGAGAAAGACAGACACGGAGACAGAGAAAGCTATAGAAGGACAGCACGAGAGAGAATGGTGGGGGTGGGGGAGATGGAGAGGGAAGGAAGGGAAGTAGAAAATGGGCGCAAGATTTATGTGAACATCCCACCGGT
>JAPXFY010000014.1:5694970-5699970 GCA_030674185.1 Monoplex corrugatus | reverse complement strand
TCATTCTGCTTCCTTCTCTCGCTCTCCTCCATTCTTTCCTTCTTGTCCGATGTCCTCTCTGTCTGTCTTCTCGACTTTCTCTTTGTTTTTGTCTCTGTCTGTCTGTTTGTCTGTCTGTCTGTCTCTCTCTCTCTGTATCTGTGTCTGTCTCTGTCTCTCTCTGTATCTGTGTCTGTCTCTGTCTCTGTCTCTCTGTCTCTGTCTCTCATTCTCTCTCTCTCTCTCTCTCTCCCTCCATTTCTCTCTCCCTTCTTTCTTCCCTTCTTGCTGTCTTTTCCTCTTCCTTTGCATGCTTTCTCAATCTCTTTTTTTTTTTCTCAAGTTTTTTTTTTCCTGTTTCTATCCCATCCCTACCCCATTCTCAATTTTTTCCCCCTACTTGCCTGTCTTCTTTCCAGTTGTGGCGGTGTAAGTCATAATTAGTGTTAGTGGTGTCAGGTAGGAACAAATTCACGTGGACTTCACGGCACTTCACGCTGACAAACGCAACTCACCTTCTGCCTGCCAGTCGTCTCCTCCCCTCCCCCCCATTTACAATCCCCCACCCTCCCTCCCTCCCTTCCTGCACCTCCCCCCCACTGTCTTCTTCCCCACTCTCGTTATGCCTATCCTGTCGCCAGTTGTCGTTATTGTCTTAAACTGCTTCTGTTACGTATGTCTTTTGAATTTGGTTCGTTTTTGGACAGAGCGAATTGCGAGTTATAACGTTATTCAGTCATGTAAGATACTTCAGGAAACCGTATATGATATGTAATATTTTATGTGTGATTTAATTATCTGTTAATTTGGTTTTTGTAGAGTTATGTTGCGTTTTAGTAACGTTTTAAAATAAAACAAACACAAAAACAAAAAAGAAAAAAAAAGAAAAAGAAAGAAAAAGGAAAAAAAAAAAGAAAAAAAGACTACAACGACAACCCAGAAACAATAACGACAACAACAAAAAATGTCTTGTTGGTTCGTTCGTTTTGTACAAAATTAATTTCTAGCTGCATGCGAACATGGACTGCGTGGCCTTGTGAATTAAGCACGTGCCTAGAATAAAAAAAAAAAAAGAAAAAAAAAAAAGGTGTGTGTGTACTAATTCCTGGTAGAACAGGGATTTTCTCCCCCTAGCTGCATGCGAACATGGACTGTGTGGGCTTGTGAATAAAGCACGTGCCTAGGATACAAAAAAAAAAAAAGTGTGTTTGTTAATTCCCGGTAGAACAGGGATTTTCTCCCCTCACCCCCACCCCACCCCACCACCCCTCGGTCCTCCCGTGCACCAGAGTTTTAGTGGTGGTCTGGGTACTGGTATTTTGGATGAGACGACAAAACCGAGATCCTGTGCTTAGCCTGCATTTTGTGCGCGTTACATAACCCAAGTTTTTCCTAGCAGAATTGTGTAAAACATTCCACAGTCATAGATAAACAAGATTCCACTTGTACAGGGGGAAAACGGCGAAAAGACGCTTTAGGCGCCATATTGTGGGGACACACTTTTCTCAGGGACATCAGCTCGCATTTGGCAGTGGCAAATACCGTCATGACTGAAATTTGTTCTTGTTCTTGTTCTTGTTGTTTAGTGTCCACAATCAACACGTTGATTATTCTGACACTATCACACGGGGGGTACGCCTACTTCTACTACTACTGGTGGAGTATGCGAGCTCCCGACGTGAACACGCCAGGAGACGCGGCTCCAACCACAGCTTCAGTCAAAGATTCGTTCCACTCAGGGATGGTTCGCGGGAGGAACGAATACATTCTGTAATCCCGTGAACACTGAAGTCTAGCAAGCTGCCTTGAGTGTGCTCTTCTGTCCCTCTCCTTTGGTGCTCTCAACTTTGATTCCTGGGATTTGTGTATTTTTCCAAAATCCACCTGGACCATGTTGTTAATTATTTTGTACATCATGGTGAGCCTTGCGATCTTACGTCGGCTTTGTAGAGATATCCATCCGAGGTGGTGTAACATTTGGTGACGCTAGCGGTTCTTTTATAGCGATTTAAAACAAAACGCGCTGATTTTTGTTGTACGGCCTCAATTGTTGTGATCTGTCCTTCTTTGTACGGGTCCCACACAGTACTAAATTAATCCAGTCCAATAGAAAATTAGTCCAATCCAATTCATTCATCTTGAAAGGCGAAGTAGAACGTATAGATTAAGTATGGTGTAATTGTCGTGATTTGTTTGTTTATTTTCATTTATATATTATTTGTTCGTTTTAGTAATGCTGCTACAACGGAAACTTTGCTTTGTGGCATTTCTTTGTTTCTGAAAGAATCGAAAAATGTTCACAGTTATTGCAATACTTGATCTATATATACATAATTACATATATACATACAAATATATTATATATATTATTATATTATGTATGTATATATATATATATCTTATATGCATAATGTATATATATATATATATATATGTATACACACACATACATACATACATACATATATATATATATATATATATATATATATATATATATATATATATATATATATATATATATAATAGTGATAGTGTTTTAATATGTTTTAGTAAGTTGCCATCTGGTGGGTTAAGTCAAACATTCTGTTTTAAACAGAAACGAATAGATAGCAAATATACAGTGGTGTGTGTGTAGTATGGGATACGTTGTGTGGAATAGTTTTTGCTGATGCTCTATTTGGTAACATTTTGTGCAAGTGTTATCCTCCCCACCCCATGTCATCGTTCACAATTTTCTTTACATAACATAGGACCTATTGTTTATTGCTCGCTGTGTGTGTGTGTGTGTGTGTGTGTGTGTGTGTGTTGTGTGTGTGTGTGTGTTGTGTGTGTGTGTGTGTGTTGTTGTTGTTGTGTTTTGTTTTTTCCCTTCCATCTAATCCTGGAGGTTTGTGTGAATTTTTTTCTTGCTTGTTTTCCCCCCTTTTAGTTAAAATTTGACTTGACTTAATTTGCTGGTTTTATACAGGTAGGATGGGGTTGGCACTTTCCCACAGTTGTACAGAGTAGATGCACCAGTAACCAATAGAAGCGATGTCTATCCATCCATCGTCAGAAGTTCACATCCATAGTCCTTTCTGGACAGAACTACTAGTAGTACTTTCAAAATCATTAAATCTGTTAAAGGTCGTAGTACTTTTATGAATTATTAAATTATTGAAAAAATAGTATTTTTTCAGTTATTATTAAATGTTTTAAAATGGTTTTATAGTATTATAAATTACTGGATGTGTTTGTTTTGTTACTGCTGCAACAGAAATAAAGAAATGTTTAATTTAAGAAGGATTAATTACCACCAGACAGTTCATTATATTTGGGCCATCCCAGTTTGCCTGAGATGCATGATTCATTGTAATGAATAATGTTGATGATGATGACGATAATGATGATAATGATTGATGATAATGATAATAAGTAACTATAACAGTGATGATGATGATGATGATGATGTATGATGATGATGATGATAATAATAATAATAATAATAATAATAATAATAATAATATAATATAATAAATCGTTCTTATTGTCGAGCGCTTCTCTCCAAAATCATTTGGACTCACCTGGCATTGTATGTTTGCAAAACACCGAGTGTAATTCATACAGAAACACTGATATCACACACACATAAACACACACACACACACACACACACGCACGCACACACACACACACACACACACACACACACACACACACACACACACACACACACACACACGAATCAGAATGCACACATTCATACACGAACGCAAACAAAATCCTGCTAACAGTCTAACCACACATACATACATCTTAAAACATACACACACGAATGATTACACAGTGCCACACTTGTCAGTCGTCAAAAGTGACGGCACATATTGGTGAAGTTATTAATTAGTCGTATTTCAGCAATGGAAGGTCTGGGTGAACACAGGTATGTTGGAGCCTTAGCAAAATCCATGCGGCGACAAGGTCTTAGTAATAACGGGAAGAGAGACGGGATGAACAAGAGATCTATATCGAGCGCGCAGCTGACACCACCTAAACGATTGGTTCATTAACCTTCGAAGCAAATAAGCCACTGTCTTTACGGGTTGGGTAGGATGGAACTCGGGTCGTGAGCCCACGCGGTTTTTTCCCGTCTGAACCAGTCAACCAAGAAACTAGTTCGTTGGGACTGGAGAGCGTTGCGCCGACAGTTCGATCTGCCGGCCGGCCGTCCGCCCGCAGGGATGGTGTATACTGGGGTGATCATGACATTATTGATCTGTTATTGGTTTTAGATTGAGCGAGGCCGCTGCAGAATTATTGTATCGTTGGCTGTTTGCCGATTTGGGTAGGGGTATTTAACGTAAAGTGACCCGTTTGGATTGGTTACACGCTCGTTCCCACGCAGACATGTACGCACGCACGCGTACGAACACACACACTCTCGCGCTTACACGCGTATGTACTCACTGGTCTTGAGATAATGGAAGGCGGACTCAGTTTTTTTTTAATTTCTTTTTCTGTCATTTTTATTTCTTTATTTATTTCCTTCTGTTCTTCTCATTTTCTTTCTTTCGTTCTTTCTCTTTGCTTCTTCCTCCTGTCGTTTCTTTGCCTTTGTTGTATTTTGTTTTTTGTTTATTTATTCATCTTATGTTGTTTTTATAATTGTTTATTTGATATTTTGAATTATAAAAAAATATAAAAGTATACATATATATATTGACAAACTCATATGTGGATCATGCAAATGCACTGTTCGTTCCTTGATTTAACGTCTTTTCACTATAAGTGATATTAGACGGTAAATGCACTGTGAGATGTACAGTGTGTGTGTACGTGCGTGTGTACATGCGTGTGTGCGTGTATGTGTGATGTATGTGTATGTGTGCGTGTGCGTATGCCTGTGCGTGTATTTTTAGTCCTTTCTTGCTCTCCTGATTTGTTTCGTTGAGTTTTCTCCAATTAATATTTTTTGTTGTTGTATATTCCTGTTTTTAAAAAAATTTTTTTTGGAGTTTCACTTATCAATCAGAAGAATGTAT
>JAPXFY010000014.1:5682470-5692470 GCA_030674185.1 Monoplex corrugatus | reverse complement strand
GAAAACCGGGTATGACTAATGTCGGGATTTGAAAACAGACGAACGAAAAAACATAGTATGGCTTGCATGTCAAAGTCTTCTGTTAAATATATTTGAGTGTACATAGGAGTTGCAGCACTCGAAAGAAGAATGACGACGAAGACAATGACGACGACAACAACAACCAACAGCCAACAACCACCCACCAGCCAACCAGCAACCACCAACCAACCAACCTACCAGCCAACTTACCAACCAACCAACCAACCAACCAACAACCAACCAACCAGCTAGCCAGCCAGCCAACAACCAACCAATCAACCAGCCAACCAACCAACCAACCAACCAACCAACCAACCAACCAACCAACCCCTCTCCCCTCCCATCCCCGCTTGTCTTTTCTCCAGATGTACCTCCAGTTCTCTTCATCCGTCTGTCTGTCTCCCTGTCTGTCTCTGTTCATCTGTCTGTCTGCCTTTCGTCATCTCTCTCGGTCTGTCTGTTTCTTTACATCTGTCCTCTGTCTCTTGCTCTGTCTGTCCTGTCTGTCTGTTTCTGTCTCTGTCTCACCCACCACCCATCCCGCCTCTCTGTCTCTCTCGCGCGCACGCTCTCTCTCTCTCTGTCCCTCTGTATCTCTTCTCTATGTCTCTCTGTCTCTCTCTCTCTGTTTCTCTCTCTGTCTCTCTCTCTCCTCTGTGTCTGTTTGTCTCTCTCTGTCTGTCTGTCTGTCTCTGTGTGTCTGTCTGTCTGTCTGTCTCTCTCTCCCTCTCTTCTCTGACACCTTGATTAATTGCCCGACATCTGTTAGCTGGAATTCGCTGGAGTGTAAATTTATAACTTCATTAAAGCAGATATTTCGGGTAGAGGCGCAAGCAGGCGGGGGCGGGGGATGGGGGTGGTGGGTGAGGATAGGGACGAAGGTGTGCGATTCTGACAGGACGTCTTTTTAAGATAACTAACCTGTGGTGTGTTTGTGTTGTGTGTGTGTGTGTGTGTGTGTGTGTGTGTGTGTGTGTGTGTGTGTGTGTGTGTGGTGGTGTGTGTGTGTGAGTGTGTGTGGTGAGTGTGTGTTGTGTGGTGTGTGTGTGTGTGTGTGTGTGTGTTGTGTGTGTGTGTGGTGAGTGGTGGTGAGTGGTGTGTGTGTGTGTGTGTGTGTGTGTGTGTGTGTGTGTGTGTGTGTGTGTGTGGTGTGGTGTTTGTGTGTGTGTGTGTATGTATGTGCGAGTGTGTGTGCGCGTGTGTGTATACATGCATGTGTGTGCGCGCGGATGTGTGCGTTTGCCTGTTTTATTTATTTTATGTTTTTTTAATGTAATTATGACCAGCACCGTGGCACGAGTTGCAGTTAATTTCGCTTTTTTGGAAATATTTTGCATTGAATTGAATTGAATCTGTACACACACACACCTCCTCTCCCATCCTTAGCTTTCTCTCTCGCCTTCCCGCTTGTCAGTCTTAATCTTTAAATTAATTTACACGTTTCAACCGCGATTATTTGTCACGGTTTTAATGATAATATTATGGCGAAGAAGTTGTAATGAAAAGCATGCTTGTTGGTTTTCTTGTTGATTGAATATGTGTGGTGGCTGGCAAAGGTTTTTGATTTAGTATGTGTTATGGTTAGTAAAGGTTTTTGATTGAATATGATCATGGTTAGTAAAGGTTTTTGATTGATTGAATATGGTTAGTAAAGGTTTTTGATTGAATATACGTCATGGTTTGTCAAGGTTTATGATTGAATATGTGTCATGGCTGGTAAAGGTTTTTGATTGAGTATGGTCATAGCTAGTAAAGGTTTTTGATTGAATATGTGTTATGGCTTATTTATAAAATTATTATGTATATACATTTGTGCTTTGAAAAAATGTTCTAGGTGAGGTCTTGTGTGTAGCATTAAATTAAATGAAGCAATGGACAATTCACCTTTGGTGGTATTTAATATTTATCTATCTTCATCTATGTCTGTCTGTCTATCTGTCTGTCTGTCTCGCTGTCCACACACACACACACACACACACACACACACACACACACACACACACACACACACACACACACACACACAGGTATTAAAATAAACAACCTAGCGAGACCGCCTGCATAAAATTAAACCCTTCACTAGCCTTAAGACAGTTGACTGTACCGTTTTGTGTATTCATTGATTGAGTCTGTCATCATTGTACATAAATAGATTTAAAAAAAATGAATGAATAAATATGAATGAGTGAATATATTTTTAAATAAATGTAACGAAATGTGTGGATGTAGATAAATGAATTAAAAGAATTATGACGTGGATGCGACCCTTACACTGTGGGGAGTTTAGGACCAAAAAACATTCTTGGGGGGGGGGGGGGTTCCCTTGAGGGCCTTCTGCTGCCCAGCTCTCCCCAGAGCGCCTTAATAACAGTAATTAAAGAAATTTAGATATAAAGATTTCAAGTAAAATAAATAGGTAGGCCTAGATAGATAGCTAGATAGGTAGATAGATAAATTAGATTAGATAGATTAGGTAAGTAAATATATGAATATCAATAAATGACATGTATAAACAATCCGAATACTAAATTAATAAATATATACACTGAATAACCGGAATACACCGAGATAAATAAAAAAAAGAAAAAAAAAGGGGGGGGGGGGAGATTGGAAATGACAATTGAATAATCAAACCTAATTAACTGACCACAATCATTAGAACTCTGTATAGTTCTCCTGTCATATCAGTGGGTAGTGTTTGTTACAGATGTAGAGTTATGGGTAACTGACAAAAAAATAGAATAAAAGTAAATTAGAAGTATGATGTAAACTGTGTGTGTGTGTAGGTGCGTGTTCTATGTGTTTTCCCCAATCACACACAACCTTCCATTCAGTCACCTCATCCACCTCTGTAAACAAGACAACAGATCAATATTTTATAATCAAACAGGGATCCTCAGTTCATTTCTATCCAGCCAGATCAACAAACATAACAAATGTTCAACGTCCACTGTGCAAAAGAAGGCAGTTAATCATTTACTCAGTTTTTTTCCTTCACAAGGAAACTTTCACTGCACCAACACTTCCCAGACAGTTCTCATAATTCACAGCAATATTATTGTTCAGCATTCAGTTCACCACTGTATTTAGACGTTGTTACGGTACAATCCCAGGGAGCAATCACAGAGGCATCATTAGTCGGAAACGCCCAGGTATGTAGTCAAGTCCTAACAGCTTAGGACTAGGGACTGGATCAGGCATCCACCCCTCAAACCAAAGTCACGTACGTATGTGGCTGCCTCGTGAACCAATCAGACCAGACAGCTCTCCACGTCAGAAACTGTAGATAGGAAAGAATTTGCTAAGTACTTCCATTTACAAAAATGTCAATAAAATGTATCAGGTCAATGGCCACACCATATTTTTATATTATACGGTTGACAGACGTTTATCCCAAAATAGAATTGTTTGCCTTTTGAAAGCTCACAGGTAAATTACATTCACAGTGCAATACAGCAAATATTCTACACTATCAATTTCCAAAAGATGACCACTAACTTAACTTCATATTCATTTAACAAAAAACCATCTTACAATAAAGAATTTAACACAAAATTCGCCAACTCCATATTCATTTAACAAAAAAACCATCTTACAATAAAGAATTTAACACAAAATTCGCCATTCATGTTTCAAAAGTCCAAACTCTCAATACATAAAATTATCCAGAAAATTCACACTGACTGCACATCATTCAAAGATCAAAACCACAAAACAGTAATTCATAAAACATTAAATCAAGAACTACAACTCAATACAACTCTTGGCTGCCAGGATACTTAATTCACTTCACTTTTTACACGACTACGTTTCTTCACCTCAAAAGCTTACAACAAATTGTTTCCCTTATCTATCATTCATCCATGAATCCTGACTTTCCTATAACTTGTTTCACAACAGGCCAATTCAACTAGCTCCTTCATAATCTTTACAAGTCTCAGTTTTTGGCAAAGTAAATTTCTCTACAAACCCGAAGGTCAATTAATGCTGCAAATGGAAACTTTTGTTCAAACATTAGTAATCTCAAAAAATATAAAAGATTCACCAACCGGCTAACATATTAGCAGCTTAAGACAAAACAGACTTAGTTCTCTTTAGGCAGCAAGGAAACGCGACCGCTCCACCTGGAAATCTCAAAAGAACTGAATTTAACTAAGTTCACAGATTTTTCAACACACAACTCCACGCTCCACGCATTCCACGCTCCACGCACTCCACGCTTTTACTTCACAGCCAATCCAAAAACATTTCCCATTTTCAACCAATGAGAATAAAAACACCGAAAACAACACTGGGTGCTCCAATCCACAAAAGCAAAAATGAGCCAAAAACCCTACACAAAAGTGAAAATGTAAAAAACAGCACTATGAAAATATATACAGCACATCCATCACAGTGTTGATACAGATGACTGACTTTATTGTCTATCAGTCTATTTATCTCTATCTATTATCTAATCTGATCTGATCTGATCTATCTGTCTGTCGGTCTGTCTGTCTGTCTATCTATCTATCCATCTGACTCTCTATCTGTCTGTCTATCAATCTGTCTACATGCCTGTCTGTCTATCTATCTGTCTCTCTTTTGGTCTAATTATCTATCTGTCCGTCCGTCTATCTATCTATCTATCTATCTATCTATCTATCTGTCTATCTGTCTATCATCTATCTATCTGTCTATCTGTCTGTCTGTCTGTCTGTCTATCTATTTATCAGTCTGTCTGTCTGTCTTACCTCTTGGGGTTGTCAGGGACTCTTCTAGTATAAATAGTATTCCCGCCATCTGGAAATTCTGTACTAGAAATTTTCTGTTTTCTATTTTTGTCTTATTGTTTCTACCTTGGTCGTTTGCTTTACGTCATTTTTTTTCTATTATTTTCTGCCTTGCTGGTCTATTCACTTGTATGTGCTCTGTAAAGCCTTTCTTAATATTTTCTATTAAGACTCAAAATGAAGGACACGTAATAAGTGAGTTTTTGGCTGTAACGAAATGTGATGTGCAGAAGCGATCTTGGGTAATTAGGCCAGTTGATCATCATCATCATCATCATCAGGTGCCCTGCCGCATGGCGTTGGCGATCATGGACTTCCATCTGTCTCCATCTCTCGTTGCCCCTAGCATCTCCCCCACCCACTTCGTCCCCAGCCACTCTGCAAGTCCGTCCAGCATTTTCTCCCTGGGTCTACCTGGTGCTGTCTTTCCCTCCAGCTTTCCCATTGTGACCAGGTGCTCTCCAAATCCCCCTTCCTCATAAAATGGCCTATAAATGTTGCCTGTCTTTTCTTAACCTTCCTTATGAGTGATCTACTTGTGCCTGCCTCCATCAAGACTGTCTCGTTTGTTTTCTTTGCTGTCCATGGAACTCTCAACATTCTTCTTAGAAACCACATCTCGGCTGCCTCAATCTTGCTCTGGCTTTGCTTGCTGACTGTCCACGCCTCACATCCGTATAACAGTATTGGTTCTATATAACATTCAAGGACTCTCTTTCTGATGTTAATTGATAGGCATTTGTTGGTAAGAATGCTTGTCATCTTCTTGAATGCTGTTTTGGTTTGGCCGATTCTGCCGGCTATTTCCGATGTGCATCTGCCGTCTGATGAAATGACCGTTCCCAGGTATTTAAACTTATTAACCCAGTTGATATGTATGTCAAATGTGCTTAGCTATGTTTATGCTTCTGTTTTGAGGTGTTTTTTTTATTTTTTTTTTTAACTCTGGTGATAAATTTGAGGAAGTGTTCCACACCAGGGGTGTATCATTAGATTCTATGTACGAATACCTCGATATGTGTACTTATTTTTCTTTTCCAGGGTGTTTGTTTTTTCAGAGTCAACGAGGTGTTATTGTGTGTTGAGATTGTTATACCTCTGACATGGCTCGCGCAGTCGGCTGGGCTTTACACAACAACAATAAGAAGAATCATCTGTCTCTCTCTGTCTCTCTCTCGCTCTCTCCCTCACTCTAAATTCTTGTGATGTGTGTCTGTTAAACCTGTTTATATGTTCCTATTGTGTTATTAAAGTTTGAATGTGAGTCCTATATTGTAATGATTTCAAAATATTTGAAGTATGCATTATCCAAGAACGACTGTTTATTATATTTTGTGTTTGTGTAATGTTTACAATGTGTTCGCACTCCTTCAAAGGGGGCTTTAGCCTTACTGAAAAAATTTCTGATTCTGATTCTGACTATCTCTCTCTGTCTCTCTGTCTCTCTCTCACTCTCTCTTTCTCTTTCTCTCTCTCTCTCTCTATTTGTCAGTCTGCCTATCTAGATCTGTCTGCCTGTCTGGATCTGTCTGTCAATGTGTGTGTCCATGTGTACATATATCTATCACTCTGTCTGTCTGTCTGTCTGTCTCTCTGTGTCTTTTTCTGACAGGCGGGGTAGTTAAGTGGATAAATGTCGGACTTCCTGTCAGAAAGTCCTGGGTTCGGGCCACCTAGACTCTTACCGCCTGACTGATCAAGGACGCAGATTTTTCAGATCTATATGTGTGTAGACCTGCCAATGCCTAAACCTTCTTCGTGTGTATACCCGTGCGTAATACCAATTATGCATGTTAAAGATCCTGTAAATCGTATCATCAGTATCTGGGTTCTAGAGGCTCGAAAATATCTAGCATGAAAACAACGGCAAGTTTTCTTTTCTTTCTTTCTTTCTTTTCTTTTCTTTCTTTCTTTCTTTCTTTTTTTCTTTTCTTTCTCTTCTTTCTTCTTTTTCTTTCTTTTTTTCTTTTTCTTTCTTTCTTTTTCTTTCTTTTTTCTTTCTTTCTCTTCTCTTTCTTTCTTTTCTTTTCTTTCTTTTTTCTTTTCTTTTTTCTTTTTTTTCTTTCTTTCTTTCTTTCTTTCTTTTCTTTTTCTTTCTTTCTTTCTTTCTCTTTCTTTCTTTCTTTCTTCTCTTTTCTTTCTTTTTTCTTCTTTCTTCTTTTCTTCTTCTTCTTTTCTTTTCTTTTTTCTTTCTTTTTCTCTTTCTTTCTTTCTTTTTTTCTTCTCTTTTTGGGGGGTGGGGGAGACTTAAAATAACTTCTTCGATGAAAATGAAATATTGTCATTATCTGATGTCTTGTTGTCAGTGTCTACTTCTATCTCTCGTCTAGTATTTTGTTTTGTTCGTTCTGTAGTTTTCTATTCGTGGTGTTAATTTCATTATTTGTTGAAGTGTACATTGTTAGTTTTTATTCATTTGTATGTATGTCTTATTCATATATAACATTGTGGTCCCTACATCTTACTGTCGCTCAAAAGGAACGCGCTGTTTTGCATGTGTGCACACTGACGAACAATGTTTTGTTTCATGTTATTACGGGGAGGAGAGAGAGAGAGAGAGAGAGGAGAGAGAGAGAGAGAGGAGAGAGAGAGAGAGAGAGAGAAGAGGGAGAGAGAATGTATGTGTGTGTGTGTGTGTGTGTGCATCTTTTAGAGAGTGATGTTATGACGAGAGAGAGAGAGAGAGAGAGAGAGAGAGAGATGTATGTGTGTTGTGATCTTTAGAGAGTGAGTGAGAGAGAGATGTGTGTGTGTGTGTGTGTAGTGTGTGTGTGTGGTGTGTGTTGTGTTGGAGTGTGTGTGTGTGTGAGGTGTGTGTGTGTGTGTGGTGTTGTGGTGTGGTGTGTGTGTGTGTGTGTGTGTGTGTGTGTGAGTGCGTGTGTGTGTGTGTGTGTGTTTTGTGGTTTGGTGGTGTATTCATGATATGAAAGAGAGAGGGGGGGGGGTGTGCTTCATCGCTTGTAGATATTTCAGTTCACTCGTCTCGTTGGGTTTGTCCTTAAAATCAAAACAAAGCCAGTTTAAGGAAATATGCCCGCACGGGAATTTAATCACTCCCCACACTCTATTACCTGTATTTCTGTTAACCACCCGTCAGCCATAAATCATTAATTGGCACGGTTGTGTTTTACAAACAACAGATGCGTCGCTTTTGTGTGCGGATGTGTGTGTGTGGTGTGTGTGTGTGTGTGTGTGTGGTGTGTGTGTATGCGTGTGTGCGGACGTGTGTGTGTGTGTGTGTGGTGTGCGCGCGCGCGCGTGTGTGTGTGTGTGTGTGAGTAAAAGGTAACGGGCGTAGGCGTGTTAGATTAGATGCAACAGGAGTTAATTAATCATGGCGAGTCGGCGACAAATCAGATGTTTCGCATAGCTTTGTCTCGGTCACGATTCATTGTGTTGCACCTCTTTGTGACAAACAAACAATCATGTAAGTTAAAAGACAAAGAGAAAAATTAATTACATGCATACGTACACATGCAGCTACAGGAAGCAAACAAGCAAGCAAACAAACAAACAAGCAAAACAAACAAACAAACAGCTAACCTACCAAAAGTCCGACCAAGAATCCGAAGATAATGGAAACAGTATTACTGCGTTCGAAAGAAAAAAAAAAATTTTTTTTGTTCAATGACCGTATGTTCACTCCAGTCATATTTGTGTTGAGAGACGTGGAGCCAAGTGGGTAAACGCGGGTACTTTCAGTTGGAGAGCCAGGGTTCGATCATACCTAGGTACCTCCCACCTGGTGAATAAAGGGGGTAGATTTTTCCTACCTCTAAGGTCAGCGTGTGTGTGTAGACCTGCCAATGCCTAAACCCCTGTATGTATGTACGCACCTGAAACACCAGGTATGCACTAAGTAACATAACTCTTGAGAGTCACGGAGTTATCTCCCATGTAGAATTTCTCAAATCCAACACAGTTTGCGCTACCCATTCAGCTAGCATAGACGCAGCCACAAAGCATGAAGTGGTCAGTTCAGAACATTCCTATGCTAGCTGAATGGGTAGCGCAAACTGTGTTGGGTTTGAGAAATTCTACATGGGAGATAACTCTGTGACTCTCATGAGTTATGTTAGTTGATATTTAAAATTCTCCCTGCTTGCCACTCTAATCCTTTGGATGTACACCAACAAGATACACTAAGACATTACTGAGAACGGAGTTTTATGGGAGAACTGTTCCAACAACAAGTTGGACATAGAGAAGACCGTCAGCCCAGTAAATGTCAGTGACACTCTATGCTAGCTGATGGGTATGCGAATGTGTGGGGGAGAAATACTGGGGCAACCGAGACTTCAAGAGATAGGTTAGTTGAATTTCAAATCTCCCATGCGCACACCTTATTCATTGATACCAGATATGCAGTTAAAGATCCTGTAAGGCATGTCAGTGTCCAGTGGCGTATGGAAACATGAAAATACCCAGCATGTGCGCCCATCGAAAATGCAGATTGTGCAGTTACATAGAAACAGTGTGGTCAGCTCAGTTAACGAAGCTTTCGTTCAAGTCTCCAGTGAAATGTTGTTATGTGTTGGCAGTGCTTCTGAATGAGTTAGGGGTGTAACCACACAAAAATGATTGATAATATTTCTGACAAACCTGCAGACATGTAAACTAATAGACACAAAGAAAAATCAAGCACTGCGTACGCATACACTCACGCAGCCAGGTAGGCAAGCAAACAACAAGCATCAAACAGCCAACTAACGAACGACGATTTGAAGCACTAGTAAGCAGAATAGTATGAAAAATGTGAAATTAAACGGAGTCAAAGGAGAAGTTGAAATAATGAATAACTAGGGGATTAAAGGATTAGGAGAAACAAAGAGAAGGGAGAGAGAAATAAATAAATGCAGAAGAGTTAAAAAATTAGATATCGATAGAGGACGCTACGACCACCAGTCCAACCAAAGATTTTTAAAGAAATACATGTGACCTGCTCCTTTGATGGCGCGGTCACCCTCAGTGGTTTCTTGAGAGTTTGACTTCTTTGTCCGTTTCACCTACCCGCCATTCCCGCCTCGCCTATTCAACCTCTGTCAGATACACCCACCCACACAGACACATGATCTCTCTGTCTGTATGTCTGTCGTGTGTGTCTGTCTGTCTCTGTCTCTGTCTCTGTCTCTCTCTCTCTCTCTCTCACACACACAACCACACACACACTTACATACACACACACACACACACACAACACACACACA
>JAPXFY010000014.1:5632470-5657470 GCA_030674185.1 Monoplex corrugatus | reverse complement strand
TCACCTTTCTGGTCAGCATTAATTAATGGGTCACACTGTGTTTTTTTCACCTTTCTGGTCAGCATTAATTAATGGGTCACACTGCATTTTTCACCTTTCTGGTCAGCATTAATTAATGGGTCACACTGTATTTTTCACCTTTCTGGTCAGCATTAATTAATGGGTCACACTGTATTTTTTTCACCTTTCTGGTCAGCATTAATTAATGAGTCACACTGTATTTTTTTCACCTTTCTGGTCACCATTAATTAATGGGTCACACTGTATTTTTTTCACCTTTCTGGTCAGCATTAATTAATGGGTCACACTGTGTTTTTTTCACCTTTCTGGTCAGCATTAATTAATGGGTCACACTGTGTTTTTTTCACCTTTCTGGTCAGCATTAATTAATGGGTCACACTGCATTTTTCACCTTTCTGGTCAGCATTAATTAATGGGTCAGACTGTATTTCTTCACCTTTCTGGTCAGCATTAATTAATGGGTCACACTGCATTTTTCACCTTTCTGGTCAGCATTAATTAATGGGTCACACTGTGTTTTTTTCACCTTTCTGGTCAGCATTAATTAATGGGTCACACTGTGTTTTTTCACCTTTCTGGTCAGCATTAATTAATGGGTCACACTGTGTTTTTTTCACCTTTCTGGTCAGCATTAATTAATGGGTCACACTGTGTTTTTCACCTTTCTGGTCAGCATTAATTAATGGGTCACACTGCATTTTTCACCTTTCTGGTCATCATTAATTAATGGGTCACACTGCATTTTTCACCTTTCTGGTCAGCATTAATTAATGGGTCACACTGTATTTTTCACCTTTCTGGTCAGCATTAATTAATGGGTCACACTGTATTTTTTCACCTTTCTGGTCAGCATTAATTAATGGGTCACACTGCATTTTTCACCTTTCTGGTCAGCATTAATTAATGGGTCACACTGTATTTTTTCACCTTTCTGGTCAGCATTAATTAATGGGTCACACTATTTTTTCACCTTTCTGGTCACCATTGATTAATGGTCACACTGTCGGAACTGTTATGCGTTGGGAATTTCCCACAGGGCCGATCTGTCCCAATAGTCGACATTTGGCAAAGATCAGTGTATAATTGGGCGAGAAAGTCTAGCTGACATAATTATGTATTTTTACATATTATATAGGTGTGCAGGCGGAGGTCTGCATGATAGACAGCAGACGTATGCATTTCCCAATCTACTGCATCTCTCTCTTCCTCTGTGTGTGTTTGTGTGTGTGTGTGTGTGTGTGGTGTGTGTGTGTGTGTGTGTGTGTTTTGTGTGTGTGTGTGTGTGTGTTTGTGTGTGTGTGCGTGTGTGTGTGCGTGTGTGTGTTTGTGCATGTGTTTGTGTGTGTTTTTGTGTGTGTGCGTGCGTGTGTGCGTGTGTGCGTGCGTGTGTTTGTATGTATGTGCGTGCGTGCATGTACGTGTGTGTGTGTGCGTGCGTGTGTGTGTATCTGTTGCAACTGATTATAAAAATCAGTCAACGTGGCGAAGTGATTAGCACAACTGACCATTGACTAGGTGGTCGTGGATTCGAACTCTGCCTGTCCCAAAATAGTGTAAGGACTCCGATCGGCTCCTGCCCAGAGTTGAGCGTGCTGTGGGCTCGATTGAAAGACTGGAACTACACAGTCTTCTTTCTTTTGCTGTCTACACTGGGCAGGCGACAGACGTCTAGCGATGCCTATGGCAGTTTTCCCTTCCAGTTCCTGCCGACTTCCATGGAACTGAACGCTCAGGGAAGTTGTAGTCGGCCCTGTCTCGTTGTTCTGTCCTGTAGATTTTAAAGTCTTACCACTCTCAGAGTATACGAGGACTGGCAAACAAATTGTTCTAAGAAGCCTTTAAAATTTTTAGTTGCATTGTGAGATCATCATCATCATCAGGTGCCTTGCCGCATGGCGTTGGCGATTATGGACTTCCATCTGTCTCTATCACTTGTTGCCTCAAGCATCTCTTCCACCCTCTTTGTCCCCAGCCACTCTGCAAGTCCGTCCAGTATCTTCTCCCTGGGTCTACCCGAAAGAGAGCACCGGGTAGGCCCAGGGAGAAGATACTAGACGGACTTGCAGAGTGGCTGGGGACAAGGAGGGTGGAAGAGATGCTTGAGGCAACAAGTTGTGAGGTACCTATGTTTATTCGGCTCTCCTTCCGGATTCAGGATGGATGAATGACCATGTCTCGTGCACCCCATCCTCACACTTAAGGGCCAGATAGCTGCAGTGAATGTCCAGCTGCCTGTCCAGTCCTGTTGACCACAGCGGTTAGGTTGGTGAAGGCGTCAGTCTCACTTTACTATACGGATTCGTCTTTGAGGGGGTTGGTTGCTCAGCCGGGATTTCCTGACCAACATCACAGGTGTCTGTGTCTCTCGGGTCTGGTTGATGCCAAGATACATGATAAAAGTAAGCCTGGAGTACAGCCCTGTCTCTTGCAGGCCCCAGTAGCTCAGTTGGTTTGAGCGTCGGATTCACATGCTAATAGTTGTGGGTTCGAATCCCGGGGTGCGCTATATTAAAACTGGCCATCTCACTGTCCCATCTTAACATCATTGTTGTTATGCTGGTGTCAGTATAGGATTAGATAAGTCCCTCTTCCCCCACTTCTCTGGGATGGTTATCCCCGTCGGCCATATCTCCTGAGGTGGGTGTCCACGTAAAAACTGATCCAAATCAATCAAAAAAAAAAAGAAAAAAAAAAGAAAAGCCCTGTCTGGCAGTCTCAGTCCTATTGAACTTTCGTGGCATTATCGCTATCATTGTTCTCATCGTTGTAGTATTGTGGGAAAAAAACATTGTTCCAGATGCTGTGGCCGTTCATGTCCTAATGTCATGATGACTTCACTCCTCAGTGTCGATGGGTTTGGAGCTGTAATGGAGAGCTAAAATGAGCGGCGTGGGGATAGGACACAAAAACTGGTTCAAAATATTGGACAGATAAAAAATGTAACAAGAAGAGAGAGAGAGAGAGAGAGAGAGAGAGAGAGAGAGAGAGAGAGAGAGAGAGAGAGAGAGAGAGAGAGGAAAAAAAAAAGAAGAAAAATCAGCAAAGTGTGTGTGTGTGGACGTTTTCAACGTAATCCTTCACTGATAATGCTAAGAACTAGATGATCTGTGGCCATATCGTGTTTGTTATTGTATCTGTACCAAAAGCTTTCCCTACGACTTGCAGGCATTTTGTCCTACGCGGGCAGGTTGGTACTTTTGATGGAGCCGTGGACGTTGTGATCTGATAACTCCTTCGGTTCCAGCCTGCATCATTGAAAGCTGCCTTGTTTTGCTGCCCATCTTAATGTGTTCATCATTCCGGTTGTGTCGGCTTAGTGTTTGATAGGTCCCTGCCCCCCTTCCCCTCGTCAAGACCTTTCCAACGTATAAGGTTTTGTGCAGGCTTAGGCAGTCTGCCGGATAATTGTTGGTAGATTTGCCGGGATTAAGCGCATATGGAATTACCCGAGTGCGATGAATCTATCTTGGAACAAATTCTAAACTCCAACTCCTCGTTTTCCTTTACACAGACTGTGCTGTACTGAGCAGTCAGAGTCCACCGCTCTTTTCCATGACTTTTAATCTATTTAATATTCTTTTAATCTTATCTTTATTTTTCATAATTTTATTATTCCTTTTCTCACATTGGACACAGCAGCAGGGAAGTTTCAGTCTTTTTCTCATAATTTTTGTATCTGGTGTTTGTTTGTTTGTAATCTTACGCTTGACAAAGGCCAGTTGGCCGAAAATTTGCGCTTGTCTTGTTTGTTTGAAATCGTACGCTTGACAAAGGCCAGTTGGCCGAAAATTTGCGCCTGTCTTGTCTTGTTGTATTAAATACGTGTTCGTATTCTTCTTTCGAGTTTTTTTCTGGTTCCTGTTTGCTTGGATTATCTTTATTTGTCTATTTTGATTAGGGAACATGTATTTATCAATCAGTGCCGGCACATATGGAGAGGTAAAATCCTGTCCAGATCGAACATCAAAACCTCACACTGTCACTCTAACTAACGTTCTCGGCACAAACCGCTCTGCCAATACCATTCCAGTAAAGTGCAACCAACTGCTTTCTCGTCTGTCGTTTTTGAGTGGAATTGGAATTGGAATGGACCCGAAAGCCCTGACTCCCTGATAGATGTTATTGCTGTCTTTATTATTTAGAAAACAGTGCAAGCTGTAAGTATACACAGTATCAAAGAGCCTGACGGCCAGTTTAATATCATCAAGGGAGAAACTCGATCGTTTTATATGGTCTTGCGAAGTCTTTGAGAGCAATATGAAACTGGGGGGGGGGGGGGGGGGGGGGGGGGGGGGGGCGGGGGGGGGGGGGGCTGTGGCAAGTACAGCAAAAAATGCAAATGAAATAGTTCTGTTTGTGAAATATATGAGTAAAACAAACAAACAAATAAATAAATAATTGAAATAAAACAAATTAATCAAACAGATAGATAAACAAACAAACGAACAAATATATAGACAAATAAATGAATATATAAATAAATATATAAATAGATAAATAAATAAATAAATCATCATCATCATCATCATCGTCAGGAGCCTTGCCACGTGACGTTGGCCATCGTGGACTTCCATCTGTTTCTGTCCCTTGTTGCCTCGCGCATCTCTTCCATCCTCTTTGTCTTCAGACACTCTGCAAGTCCGTCCAGTACCTTCTCCCTGGGTCTACCTGGAAATAAATACATAAATAAATAATAAATAAAAATAAATAATAAATAAATAATATAATAAAAAAATAAAAAATAAATAATTAAATAAATAAATAAATAAATAAAAAATAAATAATAAAATTTTAAACAAACGGATAGCGAAATAGTTCAGGATCAAATCGAACAGACGCATAGACACTAACAGAAATACGGGCGTTTAGCGTACACACCTACACATAGGCGCGCGCACACATGGTTATGCACGAATGCACGCATACCACGGATCCAACGTGTTACATGGAAAGACACACATCGGCACAATCTAAGGACATGGTAAAGCAGGTAGATGTTGTTCAAGCACTCGCGCACACACACACACACCACACGCACACGACACGCACACGCGCGTGCACACACACATCGTTAAGCACACACGTGCACATGCGGCAAGTGTGCACTAGACATGACACAGCAGACAGACACAGATACACCGCACACGCGCGCACACACACACACCACACACACACACACACCACACCACACACACACACACACACACACACACACACACACACACACACACACACACACACACACACACACACACACACACACACACACACACACACACACACACACACACACACACCACACACACCACACACACACACGCGCGCGCACACACACAACACACACACCACACACACACAAACACACACACACACACACCAACACACACACACCACACACACACACACACACACACACACACACACACACACACCACCACACACACACACACACCACACACACACACACACACCACACGCATGCACCACGGTCTTAAACCCTTCACGCCTGTCGAATTACATTCGGTGGACACAGCTGAAAACGTTTGTCCATGACGTAAACGTAAAGACCATTGGGAAAGAAAGATAGGAAGGAAGAAAGAAGAGAAAGAAAGAAAGAAAAGAAAAGAAAAGAAGGAAAAAAGAAGGGGAACAAAGAGAGAAGAAGAAGAAGGAAAAGAAAATTAATTGGAAGAATCCATGATGTACACGAAAGTTACACACGCAGTCTAATCTCTGATTTTAAGTTGAGACCGTCCGTCCTTCAATTCATATGTTAATCTGTTTGATTGCCCATACCATCCATTTTACCCATTCATCTGTTATGCGTCCGTTTGCCCATCCGCCTGTCCATTCATCTGTCTATTCTTCCGTAGGTTTGTCTCCATGTCCATTCGTCCATCCATCCGTCTAGTATCCATTCTTTCATTTGTTCACCTGGCCATCTGCCTGTGTGTAAACACTTCAGTCGAAAGTATTCGTGTGACTGCCTGTCTGTCTGCTCGTCTTCTATCTGTTCATGCTTCTACCTGTCTGCTCGTGTATCAGTCAGTTTGTCCACCTCCCCCCCCCCTCTTTTTTTTTTTTAGTCCTTTTAATCATATTTTTGAAATATCGAACATCACAAAATTACAATGAAAATAATTGAAAGGCTAACATGAAAATAATCATAAACAAAACGAAATGAAGGCAAAACATGTGCAATGTAGAACATATTACAGTCAAGTGTGAATGGTAATTATAATTTGTCTCTTTGTTTTCCTGTGTGGCTGGCCATCTGTTTGTCTCTTTGTCTTCACGTTTGTTCCTCTGTCTGTCTGTCTCTGTGTTTTCCGCTTGGCCGTCCGTTTGTTCTGTCTGGCCGTCCGTTCTTCCCATCTGTTCATCCATTTGTCTTTCTGTCTTCCTATCTGTTCATCCATTAGTGCTTTCTGTCTTCCTATCTGTTCATCCATTAGTTTTCTGTCTTCCTATCTGTTCATCCATTAGTGTTTCTGTCTTCCATCTGTTCATCCATTAGTCTTTCTGTCTTCCTATCTGTTCATCCATTAGTCTTTCTGTCTTCCTATCTGTTCATCCATTTGTCTTTCTGTCTTCCCATCTGTTCATCCATTAGTTTTCTGTCTTCCATCTGTTCATCCATTAGTTTTCTGTCTTCCTATCTGTTCATCCATTTGTCTTTCTGTCTTCCTATCTGTTCATCCATTAGTCTTTCTGTCTTCCTATCTGTTCAATCCATTTTGTCTTTCTGTCTTTCCATCTGTTCATCCATTTGTCTTTCTGTCTTCCTATCTGTTCATCGTCACCATTAGTCTTTCTGTCTTCCTATCTGTTCATCCATTAGTGTTTCTGTCTTCCTATCTGTTCATCCATTAGTGTTTCTGTCTTCCTATCTGTTCATCCATTAGTGTTTTCTGTCTTCCTATCTGTTCATCCATTAGTCTTTCTGTCTTCCGTCTGTTCATCCATTAGTGTTTCTGTCTTCCCATTGATTCGTGTCTTGTTTTCCTGTCCATCCCGTCTTGCTTGTCGTCCATGTGTGTCTTTACTTTCCCATCTGTCACCTTATTTGTTTTTTTCCGTTGTCATCCGTTGTTTTTTCCCTCTGTCCATCCGTTTGTTTGTTTTTTTCCCGTCTGTCATCCGTGTGTTTTTCTTCCCGTCTGGTCATCCGTTTTTTGTTTTTTTTTCCCGTCTGGTCATCCGTTTGTTTTTTTTTCCCTCTGGTCATCCGTTTGTTTTTCGTCTGTATCCGTTTTTTTTTCCCGTCTGGTCATCCGTTTGTTTTTTTTCCGTCTGGTCATCCGTTTTTGTTTTTTTTTTTCCCGTCTGGTCATCCGTTTGTTTGTTTGTTTTTCCCGTCTGGTCATCCGTTTTTGTTTTTCTTCCGTCTGGTCATCCGTTTGTTTTTTTTTTTCCCGTCTGGTCATCCGTTTTTTTTTTTTTTTCCCGTCTGGTCATCCGTTTGTTTTTTTTTTTTCCCGTCTGGTCATCCGTTTGTTTGTTTTTTTTTCCCGTCTGGTCATCCGTTTGTTTGTTTTTTTTCCCGTCTGGTCATCCGTTTGTTTGTTTGTTTTTCCCGTCTGGTCATCCGTTTTTTTTTTTTTTTCCCGTCTGGTCATCCGTTTGTTTGTTTGTTTTTCCCGTCTGGTCATCCGTTTTGTTTTTTTTTTTCCCGTCTGGTCATCCGTTTGTTTGTTTGTTTTTCCCGTCTGGTCATCCGTTTGTTTGTTTTTTTTCCCGTCTGGTCATCCGTTTGTTTGTTTTTTCCCGTCTGGTCATCCGTTTGTTTTTTTTTTTTCCCGTCTGGTCATCCGTTTGTTTTTGTTTTTTTCCCGTCTGGTCATCCGTTTGTTTGTTTTTTTTCCCGTCTGGTCATCCGTTTGTTTGTTTGTTTTTCCCGTCTGGTCATCCGTTTGTTTTTTTTTTCCCGTCTGGTCATCCGTTTGTTTGTTTTTTTTCCCGTCTGGTCATCCGTTTGTTTGTTTGTTTTTTCCCGTCTGGTCATCCGTTTGTTTGTTTGTTTTCCGTTGTCACCGTTGTTTGTTTTTTTCCGTCTGGTCTCGTTTGTTTGTTTTTTCCCGTCTGGTCATCCTTTTGTTGTTTGTTTTTTCCCGTCTGGTCATCCGTTTGTTTGTTTGTTTTTCCCGTCTGGTCATCCGTTTGTTTTTTTTTTTCCCGTCTGGTCATCCGTTTGTTTGTTGTTTTTCCCGTCTGGTCATCCGTTTTGTTTGTTTTTTTCCCGTCTGGTCATCCGTTTGTTTGTTTGTTTTTTCCCGTCTGGTCATCCGTTGTTTGTTGTTTTTCCTTGTCATCCTTTTTTTGTTTTCCGTCTGGTCATCCGTTTGTTTTTTGTTTTTCCCGTCTGGTCATCCGTTTGTTTTTGTTTTCCCGTCTGGTCATCCGTTTGTTTGTTTTTTTTCCCGTCTGGTCATCCGTTTGTTTGTTTGTTTTTTCCCGTCTGGTCATCCGTTTGTTGTTTTTTTCCCGTCTGGTCATCCGTTTGTTTTGTTTTCCGTGGCATCGTTGTTTGTTTTTCCCGTCTGGTCATCCGTTTGTTGTTTTTCCGTTGTCATCGTTTGTTTTTTTTCCCGTCTGGTCATCCGTTTGTTTTTTTTTCCCGTCTGGTCATCCGTTTTTTTCCGTTGTCTCGTTTTTTTTCCCGTTGGTCATCCGTTTGTTTTTTTTTCCCGTCTGGTCATCCGTTTGTTTTTTTTTCCCGTCTGGTCATCCGTTTTTTTTTTTTTTTCCCGTCTGGTCATCCGTTTTTTTTTCCCTCTGGTCATCCGTTTTTTTTTTCCCATCTGGTCCATTTTTTCCCGTCTGGTCATCTTTTTTTTCCCGTCTGGTCATCCGTTTTTTTTTCCCTGTCATCTTTGTTTGTTCCATTGTCCGTTTGTTTTTTTCCCATCTGGTCATCCGTTTGTTTTTTTTCCCGTCTGGTCATCCGTTTTTTTTGTTTTTTCCCGTCTGGTCATCCGTTTTTTTGTTTTTTTCCCGTCTGGTCATCCGTTTGTTTTTTTCCCATCTGGTCATCCGTTTGTTTTTTTTCCCCATCTGGTCATCCGTTTTTTTTTCCTCGGTCTGTTTGTTTTTTCCCATCTGGTCATCCGTTTTTTTTCCTATTGGCATCCTTTTTTACCCATCTGGTCATCCGTTTATTTTGTTTCCCGTCTGGTCATCCGTTTTTTACCCATCTGGTCATCCGTTTGTTTATTTGTCTTCACAACTGGCCATCCGTGTGTCTTTTTGTGTTTGCATCTTCCCATCCGTTTGTGTCTTTGTCTTCTTGTGTGGCCATCCGTTCGTTTGTCGTCTAGTCCGACCGTCCGTTGTGTCATTTTGTCTTCCCGCCTGGACATGTTTTTCTCTGTCTTTCTGTGCGGCCATCTGTTTTTCTGTTTGTCTTCCCGTTTGCACATCTGTCTGTCTATCCATTTGTTTGTCTGTCTGTCTGTCTCCTCGTTGTTCTGTCGACCCGTCTGTGCCTCTGTCTCTGAATGTCTGTTATAATCATCAAGGGTAACATAGATTGGCATCAGTGTCTCTCCCGACACAGTGGATCTCTACCTTTTCCAATCTCTTTTTTAAGGGAGATTGTTTCATATCGACCAGAAGGGTGTATGTATGTGTGTGTATGGATGGTGGTGGTGTACCGACAGTGTGTGTGGTGTGTGTGTGTGTGTGTGTGTGTGTGTTAGCCGACGATGTTTCGATCGTGTCACATTTCACCTTTTCTCTCCCCATCTTGTTATCTTTGCTGCAAACACCTGTCTTCCGTGTCTCTGTCTGCCCCTATGTACCCATCTGTATGTGTGTGTCCGTCTGTATGTAATCATCTTGGATAACATAGACTGACAAAACTCATATACAAACAGAGAACCGAAAAAAGCATCGGTATCTCACAATGTTACTAAAATTTTTAAAGGCTTCTTTGAGAAATACCAAAGAAATAAGAGGGAAGCAGGTGAATTTTTATAATATCAACCAAAAGACATAACTCTTGAGAGTCACGTAGGAATTATCTCCCATGTCATGGAACTTCTCAAATCTAACATACACTACGCACAAAAAGTTAAGGATCACTTGCACAAAAATTCACAACTTTCAAAATAAGAAAGCAATGCTTGAGTTGCAAACATTTAATTCCATGCTTTAGTGATAACGATACACAATTGCCTTCAATTTCGAGCAATCGTTTGGTGTGTACATTTGATCAAAGTGGGTACGTATCGAAATTTGATTTCCCAAAGTCATTGAAATTACAAGACAGGGCATTCTGATGCTCCCAAAAGTTCAGTAATGCGTGTAACCACCATGGCTGTTCTGGCACTCGACGCAGCGAGTCCTCATCGAGTTGACCAGGTTGGTGAAGATCCTCTGTGGAAGCGCCTGCCACTCAGCCTGCAGCATCTGGTAGAGGTGTTGGGCATCCCTGGGAGGGGGTGGTTGCTCCTCACTTTGCGATCCAGCTCATCCAAGAGGTTCTCAATCGGGTTGAGATCGGGACTGCATGCTGGCCACTCCATTCTGTTGACTCCAGACTGCTGCAGGAAGTCGTTGAACACCCTTGCCCTGTGGGGGCGAGCGTTGTCATCCTGGTAGACAGCCGTCGGTCCCATCTGCTGCAGTGTAGGCACAGCCAGCGGTCGAAGGATCTCATCCCGGTATTGGAGGCCAGTCAGGTTACCCTGTACATGATACAAGGGTGTTCTGTGGTGAAGGCTGAAGGCCCCCCAGACCATTACAGAACCTCCACCAAAGGCCACCTTTTCTTGGACAGTGGTGTCAATAAAGCGTTGCCCTGGGCGCCTCCAGACCCTCAGTCGGCCGTCATTGTGGTTCATGGTGAAGCGTGATTCATCACTGAACAGGACCTGGGACCATTGCTGACGTGTCCACCTCACGTGACGTCTGCAGAAGGCGCGGCGTGCTGCCCTATGGGCTGGAGTTAAGTGTGGCCGTACAGCTGGGCGACGAGAACGGAGGTTAAACCCATGAAGGCGGTTCCGTATGGTCTGCTGGCTGATGTTGATGTTAGTAGCCACCCTCAGCTGCCTTCGAATGATGCTGGAAGAGGCTGTTCTTGTCTGCAGGGCTTGTCGTTCAATGAGACGATCTTCACGTGGGTTTGTCTTCTTCGGTCGACCAGATCTGCGTCTTTCATGGACCCTCCCAGTGGCTGTGAAGCGTTGAATCAGTCTGACAATGACCGAGATGGACACCTGAAGTCGCCTGGCCACTTCTCGCTTGGGAACACCATCTTGGAACCATGCAACAGCTCGTCCCCTCTCAAACTCGCTCAATTTTCGTCGTGGAGGCATTGTCAGATCAGGCCTACTACTGGTGGAATGTCTTCTTATAAAGCCAAGGAAGAGACAGCATCTCACACATAAACAGCAGTGCTTGCACGTGCATAATGGTTTTTCCATCTGGCTTGTGCAATGTGTTCAGGCAGAACGGTCCAAAACAAGGTCCTTTTTCGCAAGTTTCCGCTTTTCCGTTTGCGGCCAAGCTCAGTAGTAGAGAATCCCGTGCAATTTTCGCACTAACACAACATCGCCCACTTACAGCTGAACAAGAATTCATGACAATTTGGCTGGACTGAGAAATAAATAACAGTAGCGAACTGAGTTTATTACGCACCTGTTTTCTCATAGTGATCCTTAACTTTTTGTGCGAAGCTTAGTTTGTGCTACCCGTTCAGCTATGTTCTATGCAAGCTGAATGGGTAGCGCAAACTATGTTAGATTTGAGAAGTTCCACGACATGGGAGATAATTGTGCATAGCTGAATGGGTAGCACAAACTATGTTAGATTTGAGAAGTTCCACGACATGGGAGATAATTCCTACGTGACTCTCAAGAGTTATGTCCTTTGGTTGATATTCTTCTTTGAGAAACATTTTTGCTAGTCCTCGTATACTCTGAGAGTGGTTGGACTTTGAAACCTACAGAACAACATTGGCTGACGTCTGTCACCCTCAAGAGTTTTCGGGGCTGTGCGTTTTGTTTGTTTGTTTGTTTATGTTTGTCTGAATGTGTGCAGGAACAACATCTGTTGTGAGTGTTGTGATATTGTTACAAATGGTATTCTTGTAAATTGTGTTGATGCTTGTGTTCCTTACTTTTTTCACAATGGGTTTACCATACGAAATCTGGACTGTTTTGCCCAGGAAGAACGCGTCGCCGCAATGCTGTACCATCCATTGAATGGAAATGTGCTTTGTGGCTGCTTCTGTGCTAGCTGAATGGGTAGCGCAAACTGTGTTGGATTTTGAGAAGTTCTACAACATGGGAGATAACTCCTACGTGACTCTCAAGAGTTGTAATCCTTGATTGATCATCCATTTGAATGGTTTTGCCAGGAAGAACTCCGTTATTGCTGTGGGATCTTAAACGTGTGAGGAAGGAGTATGTATATGTTTGTATCTGAAGACACGAGCACGTTTCGACTAAGTGACTTTTCAACTCTTCATCCCTCGTCTTGGTTAAATCTGTTGTTTGGATTTTGTTTAAGATGGAGTCACTGCATTTTGACAAATCCATCAGTGCGTCACCCATATCTGCTAGTAATTTATCTGGCGGATTCTATAGGCCTTCGCGAAACTATGTTCGCTAGCAAGTCTTGAAATGTGGAGGGGGGGGGAAACAGGACCTGTTTCATACTGACAGCTTCAGATGATTGGAACATCGAGGTGGGCAGCGAACAGGCCAATTTTAATGATGCCGGCTGGGATTGAACGTCAGACATCAGATCTTGAGTCCACAGATTTGTCAAAGGAACCAGCCAATCCACAACACACCAGGCTGTTCATGTGTAAAGTTTTTGATAAAACCATGAAGTTGTTGGTATTCCTTTTCCGAGCTATGTCATCATTAGTTATCCGTGTGCTGTTGTGAAGTCATATTTGTTGAATGGTTGTATACAACTTTCGTTAATTAAAAAAGCAAGAAACCATTATTGCAGGGGGAAAAAAGCACACGCACACGCACACGTACAGTGCACACACACACACGCACGCACGCACACACACACACACACACACACACACACACACACCACACACACACACACACACACACACACACACACACACAACATCACACACACACATACATACATACACACACACACACACACACACACACACACACACACACACACACACACACACACACACACACACAAACACACACAAACACACACACACCGCACGCGCAGCGCGCGCGCGCACACACACACACACACACACAGAGTGAAGAAGTATTTTGTCTATTACAGTGGGTGAAAGAAAAAATCTTAAACCTTTTTTTTTTTCAAATTACTTGTCAAGTAGCCAACCCATCCATTCGTCCACCGTCCACCCAGCCACTTGACCAGTAAAGTGTCTGAAAAATTAGCTGAACGGATGTAAAGAGATGGCAGACTCTACAGCCATCTGGACTTCATGCTCGCCAATTTACCGCCACTCCTTAATGTGATAGTAAATGAACTCTGTACGCAGACGTGACAAGTCATCAAAAAACTGGTGAGGAGGACGGTCAGGCCATTCGAACAATCTCCTTTTTACAACGAAATATATTACAGACGATCACAGTGAACTTGTAATCAATCAATCAATTACAATAATTTTTTTTATTTATATAGCGCAAAATCTTGATAGAAATCAAATCTAAGCGATGAACTTACACATACGCACGCATACACACACACGCACACACATACGCATGGCTGTAAATGGGGAAAAAGAAGAAAAGCAATGGAAAATTATAGAGAACATATTATATACAAATATACATTACAATGTGATTCCACACCGAGTGGAGACAGGCTGCAGTGGGGGTTGAGTGAGGTCAGGATTTTATGCAGAGGAGAAAAGGTGAGTTTTGAGAGCGGACTTGAAGGAGACAAAAGTAGGTTGCTGACGGACTGAGAGAGGAAGTTTGTTTCAGGAGAGTGGGTGGACTAGAAACAGAGAAGGCTCGTGGATCATAGGTATTGAGCTTAGTGCGTGGAAAGCGAAAAGTGAAAGCTTCAGATAAAATGAAACGTGGCTTGAAACGAGGAGAATGGTAAACAGTCATAAGAGTGAAAACAGAATTTAAACAATGCCAGAGGTTCCATTAGAAAATGCTGTTCACACACCGTCCTCAGAAAGTACCGACTCGGGCATATTGTTGCTCCATGTGACCTTGACGTTCGTGCAGTACCTTCCCAGCTTCAGTAGTTGCGGCTCTTTACAGCCCTCAACATTTTTGTTAATATAGTAATGATCCACCCAGAAACAGTATACAAAGTCTTGCCAACACATTTTGGTCGCAGACACACAGACAGAGAGAGAGAGAGAAGACAGACAGACAGACGACAGACAAAGAGACAGACAGACAGACAGACAGACCTCTCTTCTGTCGATATGAAACACTATTTCCCCTTCCCCGTTTGTTTGAAAAATGAACAGAGAGAGAAGAAGGAGGAGGTGAGTGTGTGTGTGTGTGTGTGTGGTGTGTGTGGTGTGTGTGTGTGTGTGTTGTGTGTGTGTGTGTGTGTGTGTGTGTGAAGGAGAGAGAGAGAGACAGACAGAGAGAGAGAGAGAGATGTTGGGGGCGGGGAGCAAGGGGGGGGGGGACGTATCAAGCACAGGGAAAGAGCGAGGATGGAGAGAGTGAGGGCAGGGGTTCCAAAGAAGCTGGTCGACTTTCAGCAGGTATACAACTCTCATTTTTGGCATCACCATTCATCATCATCATCTCCTTCATCAACATCATCAGCATCAGCAGTGGCGGCAGCGGCAGCAGTAGGGGTCTGGTGCCAGCTGTCTGGTTACTTGGTGTCAGCCAGCCAACTCGTGACTATAACTGAGGAAGTGTAGGGGCATTCTCTCTGCTGTAACTAACATTTTCCCCCTTCTCCCCTATTCTCCTGTCCATCTACGTTCTTCATGTCAAAGCCTCTCGTTTTGTTTCCTCCCTCATCCCCCCCCCTCTCCTCCACTCTCCCTGTTTATTCTCTTATCTTGTTATCTTTTGTGTGTAAATCTGTCTCTTGGTCTTTCTAACCCCCCTTGTCAGACTCACTGTGTCCGTGTCTCCTTATCTCTCTCGCTGTTTCTAGTTTTGATTATGTATTTCGCCGTTAATGTTTGTATACTTGTACGCTAGAATATCAAGGGCTAGCTGAAACTCAGACCCAGCGGAGCCTTATCCTGCTGTTCTTGGGTAATAAATTGTTTCCAGGGTTTTTACGTTTTTCAAACTGTCACTCTCTGTCTCTCTCCCTGTCTCTGTCTCTCTCTTTCTTTCTCTTCCCTCTCCTCCTCCCTCCCTTCCTCTCTCTGTCTCTCTCTCTGTCTCTCTGCGTGCTTGTTGTCTATGATCTTTTAAGATAGTGGTGACAGGAATGCTCCCATCTCTTTTACACACATACGCGCACGCATACACGCACTCACGCACACACAAAAGCGGACACTGTCACACATAGACACAGATTCACACACACACAGACAGGCGAACAGTCACAGACACGCACACCCGTGCAGACAGAGAGAGAGAGAGAGAGAGAGAGAGAGAGAGAGAGAGAGAGAGAGAGAGAGAGAGAGAGAGAGAGAGAGAGAGAGAGAAATACACACACTCACTTATTACGGTTTTCTTCCCTGTTTACTGTATCTCTTGTCTCGAACGAGAGTAAATAATGTTAGCTCTTTGATACCCTTGTATATTTATTCTTTTATTCTGGATTTTTTTTCTCCTGGATCTGTAGTTCTAGGCAAATATGTAGATTAGCAACGACAAGTTCAGAGAAAAAGGCGGATGTCAACCAACAACTTCTACCTTTAGAAAATATCATGTGATCACCTCTCTTTCTGCCCACAAGAGATGATATCTCGGAGTTCATTCCTAGCCTGGACCGTTAAATACTGGCCTGTTCGCTGCCTGTCCCGCACCATTAACTGGCCTGTTCACTGCTTATCTTAATGTTTCCATAATTCTGGTGGTGTCAGCGTAGTGTTTAATAGGTCCCTCTTCCCCTTCTCATTCAAGACCGCCGGCGCATAGGTTCTGTTGCGGCTGAGGAGTCTGGCAGATTATTGCAGGCAAACCTGGGTATAGCTCATATGGGATTTCGGAGCGCGGTGAATCCTTCTCGAACAGATAACAATTTCTCTTGGACACTATCTCTGTGGGTCTCTGTCTCTGTCTCTCTCTCTCTCTGTCCGTCCGTTTGTCCCTCTCTGTCTGTCTGTCGTCCGTCTGTCTCTCTCTGTCATCTGTTTGTCTCTGTCGTCTGTGCTGTCTGTTCCGTCTGTCTCTGTCCGTCTGTTTGTCTGTCTCTGTCCGTCCGTCTCTGTCTGTCTCTGCCTGTCTGTCCGTCTGTCTCTCTCTGTCCGTCTGTTTGTCTCTGCCTGTCTGTCCGTCCGTCTGTCTGCCTGCCTGTCTTTCTGCCTGTCTGTCCGTCCGTCTGCCTGTCTGTCCGTCTGTCTGTCTCTGCCTGCCTGCCTGTCTGCCTGCCTGCCTGTCTGTCTGTCTGTCTGTCTCTGTCTCTCTCTCTCTCTTTCTCTCCTCTTTCTCTCTCTTTGTCTCTCTCTCTCCCTCCACTAAACGAGACCCTGATCATTACAGTAGAAGAAGAACAGGGACTGCTGATTACACTGAACAGAATAAGATGGAACATAATGGCTACCTGGTTGAACCTGGCTCTCAGTTACAAAAAAGGCTACTTACTGCGTAGCTTTCATCGGCGATCCAGCCGACTTCTTCAGCGCAACTGCTGGGTTGAGAACTAGCTTCAGTGCGCACCGCCGTAAGCGAACTCACGACAGTGCGACTGAATAAGTGAGGAGTACACGATGGCAGGTTGTGTCTGCCCCGGTCACGGTTGAGGGTGGGGTTCCTTGCGGCGATGTAAACTGATGGAACATGTCTTGCCTCCTGCCAGACCATATGATTGCTAGTTTACTACCACTCTTAACACGACCTTTTTGTTCATTGTTGTTTTTCTTGCTCGTGAGCTGCAACTCTGACGTGCTGTGGAATGTATGAGTATGGTTTTTATGTGTATGGCTTTTTTTTGTTATCGCTCTATTAGAGGAGTCAAAATATAATGTGCAGAAGCGGTTTGAGGTAATTTAGGCCAGTTTGTATACATCACTTTCCATAGTTATGTTTACATTTCTACTCAGGTTTTTTTTTTAAAAACACTCTGGTTATAAATGGTCAACGCCAGAGGCATATCCGTAGATTACCGCGCGAATGCATTGATATGCATACTTGACTTTCTTTCCAAGGTGGTTTTTGTTTTTCTTCAACGAGTTGTTTTGTACGTTTTAAATGGTTATAGGGGGATTTGGAGCACCTGGTCACAACGGGAAAGCTGGAGGGAAAGAGAGCACCGGGTAGACCCAGGGAGAAAATGCTGGACGGTCTTGCAGAGTGGCTGGGGACGAGGAGGGTGGGGGAGATGCTAGGGGCAACGAGAGATAAGAGACAGATGGAAGTCCATGATCGCCAACGCCATGCGGCAGGGCACCTGATGATGATGATGATGATAGGTCTGATATGTCTTGTGCGCATCGACTTAGCATTAAACGACAAGAGTACATGTAATGAAAATCAAGGTAGTCATAGCCCATTTCGAGGAGTGTAAATGTTGGTTTTTTAAGCGTTTCCATAACCCAACACTGGTGTGATTTACAGGTTCTTAAACTTGTGTGTTTGGTGTATATATATATACGAATATGAGGGTGAGGGATGGAGGGTTCAGACACTAGCACGTTTGCACCTCAGAGATCTGAAAAATTTTCTCCACCCTTTAACTGCTTGGCGATATCTAGTCAGCTTCGGACCCAGATTTTCCAGTGGAAGACCAATGTCCTGACCACTCGACTGTCGGGGGTAAAAAATGTGGCGTCTGTCGACATGATAGTGAACGAACTCTGTGCAGAAGACTGACAGATCATCAGCATCATCATCACCATAAAAAAATGGGGAAAGGTGGAAAGAAAAAAGTACCATGTAGATGATTGGCTTACAGTAGATAATACATACCTCAATGTGGCGTCAACATTCATTTTCATCACCACCATCATCAGTGACATTCATCATCATCATCAACAGCAGTGACAGCAACAGAAGGGGTCTGGTGCCAGTCGTCGGAGGCTCGACTTGAGAGGTTGTCAGCCAACTGGAGAATTGTACAATTCCCGTTTTTTTTTCTTTCCTTCTCTTGGTCTACTTTGTCTTAGACTTTCTATCTCTCCCCTTGTCTTTGTCTTACTCTCTGTCTCTTCCTACTCTCTGTCTGTCTGTCTTTGTCTTTCTCCTTCCCTTGTCCTTCTTTGTCTTAGACTCTCTGTTGTTCTTTTCCCTTCTCCCTTTCCCTTTTTGTTTTAGACTTCCCTCTCCTTTTGCCTTCCACTCTCCCTCTTTGTCTCAGACTATCTTCCTTTCCACCTTTCTCTTTTGTCTTAGACTCGTTCTCCCATCTCACCTCCCTCTTTGTCTTAGACTGTGTTTGTCTCTATCTGTCTCCTTTGTCTTAAAACTCTCTCTGTGTCTGTCTCTGTGTCTGTGTCTTTGTCTCTCTTCTCTAATCTCTGTCTCTCTCTTTGTCTCTTTTTGTCTCTTTCTCTCTCTCTCTGTCTGTCTCTCTGTCTGTCTCTGTCTGTCTGTCTGTCTCTCTCTCTCTGTCTCTGTCTGTCTGTCTGTCTGTCTGTCTCTCTCTTTCTCTCACTGTGTCTGTCTGTCTGTCTGTCTGTCTGTCTGTCTCTCTCTCTCTCTCTCTCCTCTTTCTTCGCCCTCTTTCTCCTCTCTCTTTCTGTCTTTTATATGTTCGTCTATGGTCTGTCTTCAAGTCTGTTTCTCTGAGTCTCTGTTTCTATATTTCCCTCCGTTTCCCTTAAGAAGTGGTTGTGTTTTTTAATTCTTTTTTTTTTTCCTTCGCTGCTTTTCTATTTTTCTGATTCTCAGGTCTCTGCTTGGCACCTGTTTCTCTATCAGTCTCTCTGTCTCTCTGTCTGTCTGTCTGTCTCTGTCTCTGTGACGTGTGTTGACAGTAAACAGCGTGCGGATGACAGCACGGCATGATATTCGTTTAAATGATAACTGATTGCTGTTCACTGTGAAATGTATATATATAGACAGTTGAGAATCAGACAGTGAGGAGTAAAGACGAAGAAGCATTTCCCTGTCTTCCGAGTTGGCTGTAGAAAGAACATAACACTCTCTGTCTCTGTCTGTCTGTCTCTGTCTCTGTCTCTGTCTCTGTCTCTGTCTCTGTCTCTCTCTGTCTCCCTTCCTCCCTCCCTCTCTGTCTCCTGTGCGCTCTGACATAATAGGGGGAAAAAAAGAAAGAAATAACAACAGTAGTGGATGGTTGCTGACCTGTGACCCCAGCCATAACCTCAAAATCTTCAGAAAACAAAAATTGTGAGAGGAGGGAGGGTGTGGAAGGGGGGGGGGGATAGGGGAAGTTTTAAGGGAGGGAGGGCGAGGGTTGGTTGGAAGTTTAGGTTGGGGGTGGGTGTGTATGTTTGTGTTGGAGATGGGATGGGGGGTAAAGTTTAGAGTTTTGTGGTGTTTTGCTAAAGCGTGGACCTGCTGTAGCCAGTGTATGTTTTTGTTGTGGGCGAGGAGCCGGGGACAATATCAGGGGGCTGTATTATCTCAACCTGATTGATTCTAATTGACAGCTTGTCAGGTCCAGCTTCTCTCTCTGAAAACATGCCCCCTTGCTCACACCCCCTGAAAAATTTCGCCGAGTTCTCTGTCTCTGTCTGTATCTCCCTGTCTCTGTCTCTTTGTGTCTCTGTCTGTGTGTCTCTGTCTCTCTCTGTCTCTGTCTCTCTGTCTCTGTCTGTCTGTCTCTCTGACTGTGTCTGTCAGTCTGTCTGTCCGTCTGTCTGTCTGTCTGTCTGTCTGTCTCTCTCTCTCTCTCTCTTTCTCTCTCTGTGTAAGGATGTGTGTGAGTATGTGTGTTTGGGATAGTGTGGAAAGATGGACGGTGTAGAGTGTGTGGGTGAGTGGGTATGGAGGATACTCTGTGTGTGTGTGTGTGTGGTGTGTGTGTGTGTGTGTGTGTGTGTGTGTGTGTGTGTATGTGTGTTGTGTGTGTGTGTGTGTGTGTGTGTGTGTGTGTGTGTGTGTGTGTGTGCCTGGATGATAGAATTGGGTGGGTGGGTGGATTGGGAGTTGGGTTAGGTTGGTAAGAAAGTAGTGTATGTGTAGGAGGGGGGGGGGAGCGCTGTCATAATGAAAAAAATCAAACAAACAACAACTTGATATAGTGACGGACAGTCCCAAACATGGGAACCCTATTGTAACCTCTAAACTTCATCATAAGAGAACATAGTACTCATAGTTGTGTTCTGCGGATGCAGAAATTAATGTCTCCCCCCCTCCCGCCTCTCCCCACGTTCTGTTTTGGAACCACAAGAGCTATCTAGTCTGCTTTTAGGCAGTTAAAGGTTTTTCTATTCTGTCATGCTCTCTTTTCCTCACAAGAGCTTTATTTCTGCATTCCAGATCGTTCATCAGTATTTCTTCCTTGTATTTTTTTCCGAATTCTCTCCTTTACTCCCCTAAAACGGAGTATAGGTATGTCTGCCTTTGAGACAGGATAAAGAACGGTCATCATCATCATCATCATCATCAAGTACCTTGCCACATGGCGTTGGCGATCATGGCCCTCCATATATACCTATCCCTTGTTGCTGCAAGCACATCCTCCACCCTCTCTGTCCTCAGCCACTCTGCAAGTCCGTCCAATATTTTCCCCCTGGTGCTCTCTTTCCCTCCAGCTTTCCTGTTGTGACCAGGTGCTCCAATTCCCCTTTCCTCGTAAAATGGCTTATAAATGTTTTGCCTGTCTTTTCCTAATCTTCCTTATGAATGATCTTCTTGTGTCTGCCTCCATCAAGACTGTCTCGTTCGTTTTCTTTGCTGTCCATGGAACTCTCAACATTCTTCTTAGAAACCACATCTCGGCTGCCTCAGTTTTGTTCTGGCCTTGCTTGTTGACTGTCCACGCCTCACAACCGTATAACATTATCGGTTCTATATAACATTCAAGAACTCAAAGAACGGTCATACATGCAAAAATCCGCTCCCTCTGCTAGGTAGATAGTTTGTGTAAACTGATACACTTAGGGGGGTGCTTACAGGAGCTTTAACCTGCTTAAGTAGAAGAAGGAGAACAAAAAATACTTGGGAAAGGAAAGAAGTAGAAGCTTTGGAAGATGGGAGTAGGGAAGGGCTGTGAAGTGGGAGGAAAGGCAAGGGACTTCCAGGGGAAGGGGGGAACCGTAAAAGGGAGTTAGGGAAGTTTTATAGGATAGCAGTGGTGGGGTGGATGCGTGGGAGATAGATTTAAATTTTGGTGCTGTTTTGCTAAAGCAGGGCTGCTGCGCTGTGCAGTGTTGTGCTGTTGCTGGTGAGAAGTCGGAGACAATAATCAGGGGCTGTGTTATCTTAACTTGATTGATTCTTATTTACAGCTTGATAGGGATACATTCCCTCCCATCCCGCCCCGCCCCCGCTCCCCACCTCACCCCCTCCAGCCCGTTTGGTTGTGTGAGCAGAACAAAACGGAGCACAACAGACAGAACTCGGTATACATTTATTCGTCATCAAACCCGTAATTTGATAGGGTTTATCGACAACGCAGATTGGTTGTATTAAAAGTTGACACAATAGTTAATGATTTTGAGTGCCAGCTAATCCGGGATACCTTCTCTCATAGTACCCCCTCCCCTTGCAAGATTTCGTGTGTGTGTGTGTGTGTGTGTGTGTGTGTGTGTGTGTGTGTGTGTGTGTGTGGTGTGTGTGTGTGTGTGTGTGTGTGTGTGTGTGTGTTGTGTGTGTGTGATTTACAATAAGAGCCTGAAATGTGGTTATCAGACACAGATCATTTGTACAGAATGAGACAGAAGATCAACAGTAAATGAGTTCACATATGATATAAATTATTATCATCATCTTATCAGTTCAGTGGGAATCTAAACGTGTGATTAACCGAAAATCTTAGTTTTTCACGATGCAGGCCACCATAGCTGTATTCTGCATCGTGTATTTGCTAAGTATCTTTTACATATTTAGCTCTAAAAGGGAGGTAGGTGTTAGATCTGATCTGATGAAGGTTCTTGTGTGTATTTGGATTTATTTCTTTGTTGCATTCACATAGAACTACATGTGATATATGGGCTGTCTTCCTGAAGAGAGTGTGTCGCTGCTGTGCATGCCACACCTCTTCTCGCTTTGTTCTCTGTATGCGTGACTTTCTGTTTACCTTATAAATTATTTTGCAAGGTAGAACTCCTTTGTTGCCGTGGAATCTGTAACGTGCGTTGGGTAGGTGGGTGAAGAGAAGCGTGAGGAGAAGTGTGGGTAAGGTGGATAGTACATGTTTGTTGGGGGTGGGATGAGAAATGAAGGGTTGTGGGGGGTGGGTGGGTTACATGTGTCTGTGCTGTGTAAGTAAGTGGGAATTGTAGGGATGAATGTACTAGTTCGTGGTGGTGTGTGTGTGTGTGTGTGTGTAGTGTGTGTGTGTGTGTGTGTGTGTGTTGTGTGTGTGTGTGTTGTGTGTGTGTGTGTGTGTGTGTGTGTGTGTGTGTGTGTGTGTGTGGTGTGTGGTGTGGTGTGTGTGTGTTGTGTGTGTGTGTGTGTGTGTGTGTGGGTGTGTGTGTGCGTGTGTGTGTGTTGTGTGTGTGTGTGTGTGTGTGTGTGTGTGTGTGTGTGCGGGTGTGGTGTGTGGGTGTGTAGTGTGAGTAGTCGTGTGCTGTGTGTGTAGTATTATGTGTGTGTGTGTGTGTGTGTGTGTGTGTGTGTGTGTGTGGTGTGTGTGTATGTGTGTGTGTGTGTGTGTCGTGTATGTGTGTGTGTGTGTGGGGTTGTGTGTGTGTGTGTGTGTGTGTGTGTGCGTGTGTATGTGTGTGTGTGTGTGTGTGTGTGTGTGTGTGTGTGTGTGCGCGTGTGGTGTCACACTGAAAAAGAGAACTGGCAGAAGTGACAGATAGTCGTTGACATGGGTTCCCAACCGTAACCTCTAAATCTCTTCACAAAATAAAATAGCTCGGGAAGGGAAGAGGGGAAAGCTGTGGAAGATTGGAGGGGATGGAGGCAGTGGAAGGAAGGAAGGGGGGTAGGAAGTTCAGGTTTTAGGGGGTGGAAGGTGCAGTGTAAGAGAGTAGGGGCAGGTTAAGATTTTTGTGATGTTTTGCTAAAGCCGGGCTGCTCCAGTGTGTGTGTTGTTGCGGGCGAAGAGTCAGGGACAATATCAGGGGCTGTATTATCTCAGCTTGATTGATTCTAATTGACAGCTTGTCAGGTCGAGCTTCTCTCTCTTAAAACCCAGCCGGTTTTCTTTTTTCTTTCTTTCATTCTTCTTTCTTTCTTTTTTCTAAACGTGGTTGGAAATGGGAGTTATTGTTTTGTATCGGTTGAGGGTGGCATTCTGTGTGTTGTGTGTGTGTGTGTGTGTGTGTGTGTGTGTGTGTGTGTGTGTGTGTGTGTGTGTGTGTGTGTGTGTGTGTGTGTGTGGTTTGTTGCAGGGGTAGGGGTGTGGACAATGGCGAATAGTGCGTGTGTTTGTTGGTGAGGGGGAGGGGGGCAGTGAGACAAAAAGAATAAGAGAGAGAAAAATATATCATCAGTGTATCATCAGAAATTTTCGAAGTTGTTTACGGAAACTGTGTGCGTACAGTGGGGGAAAATTTTAGAAAATTTTAGTTTTGGATCTTTACCAAAATTAAGGTTTATGACGAAGCAGTTTAAGTTTAGGTCTTCATTCTTACTGTTGATGACGAAGCAGTTTAAATTTGGATCTTTACCAACTGTCACTGACACCGCAGTTTAAGGTTGTGGTTTTACCAGCTGTTGATGACGAAGCAGTTTAAGATTGGATATTTATCAACTGTCAAGGACGAAACAACTCACGGTTGGATCTTTGTAGCAACATTGATGATGAAACAGTTTAAGGTTGGATCTATACCATATGTCGATCACAATACAGTTTAAGGTTGGATCTATACCATATGTCGATCACAATACAGTTTAAGGTTGGATCTATACCATATGTCCGATCACAATACAGTTTAGGATTGGATCTTTACCAGATGTCAATGACAATACAGTTTAAGGTTGGATCTTTACCAGATGTCAATGACAATACAGTTTAGGTTGGATCTTATACCATATGTCGATACAATACAGTTTAAGGATTGGATCTATACCATATGTCAATCACAATACAGTTTAAGGATTGGATCTTTACCAGATGTCAATGACAATACAGTTTAGGATTGGATCTTTACCAGATGTCAATGACAATACAGTTTAGGTTGGATCTATACCATATGTCGATGACAATACAGTTTAGGATTGGATCTTTACCAGATGTCAATGACAATACAGTTTAGGATTGGATCTTTACCATGATGTCACGACAATACAGTTTAGGATTGGATCTTTACCAGATGTCAATGACAATACAGTTCAGGATTGGATCTTTACCATATGTCAAGACAATACAGTTTAGGTGGATCTTTACCAGATGTCACACAATACAGTTTAGGATTGGATCTTTACCAGATGTCAATGACAATACAGTTTCAGGATTGGATCTTCACCAGATGTCAAGACAATACAGTTAGGATCGGATCTTTACCAGATGTCAATGACAATACAGTTAGGATCTTTACCAGATGTCAACGACAATACAAGTCAGGTTGGATCTTCACAGATGTCAATGACAATACGTTTAGGATTGGATCTTTACCAGATGTCAAGACAATACAGTTTAGGATTAGATCTTTACCAGGTATCTATAAAAGTACAGTTAAGAATTAGGTGTTTATTAAATCATGGTGCTGCATGGTGCGTTTAGGGATGGCTCTTTACCGTATGTCGGTGACATTCGTTCAAAACGCGAAGTGATGAATGTGTAAATTAAAATTGACATGATGACCCATTGTCAGGACCTCAGTGAC
>JAPXFY010000014.1:5617470-5619970 GCA_030674185.1 Monoplex corrugatus | reverse complement strand
CTGGTTGATCATCATCATCATCAGGTGCCTTTGGCGTTGGCGATTATGGACTTCCATCTGTCTCTATCACTGTCTACCCGGTGCTCTCTTTTCCTCCAGCTTTCCCGTTGTGACCAGGTGCTCCAATTCCCTTTTCCTCAAAAAATGGCCTGTAAATGTTGCCTGTCTTTTTCTGATCTTCCTTATGAATGATCTACTTGTGTCTGCCTCCATCAAGACTGTCTCGTTTGTTTTCTTTGCTGTCCATGCAACTCTCAACATTCTTCTTAGAAACCACATCTCGGCTGCCTCAATTTTGTTCTGGCTTTGCTTGTTGACTGTCCACGCCTCACATCTGTACAACAGTATTGGTTCTAATAACATTCAAGAACTCTCTTCTTGATGTTAATTGATAGGCATTTGTTGGTAAAACTGCTTTTCATCTTCTTAAATGCTGTTTTGGCTTGGCCGATTCTGCTGGCTATTTGTGATGTGCATCTGCAGTCTGGTGAAATGATCGTTCCCAGGTATTTAAACTTATCAACTGGTTGTTGATGCCAGACTGAAAGTAAGCGTTGAACACAACTCTCCACGCTGTCTCAGTTCCTAGATACCTTCATAATGGTCCAGTCATTCTGGTGGTGTTAGATTAGTATCTCATACTGTCCCATTTCCCTCTGTCCCCGACTCCGTATTTTAACACTTTGACTCCTGCACCTTATCCACCACCTGCAAAAACTTAACCTTTGACTCCTTCACCCTATCCACTAGCTTCTAGGAAGTTGGTGGATAGGATGAAGGAGTCAAATGGTTAAGTTTTTGCTTTTTCTAGGAAGCTGGTGGATAGGGTGAAGAGTCAAAGGGTTAAGTTTTTGCTTTACTAGCATGGTTCACGATGCAGGATGGTGGTGGGCAGGGTGAGGGAGTCAAAGGGTTAAGTTTTTGCTTTACTAGGAGTCAAAGGGGACAGGGTGAGGGAGTGAAAGGGTTAAGTTTTTGATTTGCTAGCATGGTTTACGATACAGGATGCTAGTGGACAGAGTGCAGGAATCAAAGGGTTAAGACCTTGCCAGCGCATAGGGTTTTGCGCAGGCTCAAGAAGCCTGTGAGATAAGTGCTGGCAGGTTTGGATGGAGCGCATGTGGATTGTAATGAATCCGTCTTGAACAGACTGTAGACTTTAAATGGAACTCCACGGCAACATCACCCCCCTCCCCCTCACCATACTCATCATCACAGCATTGCGAAAGAAAAATGTCTCAAAGTTAGCGGCTCTTCATGCTCTACTCTCTTTGTGACTCCAGTGTCCGTGGGTTTGGAGTTGTGTCGGAGAGTCGAAATGAGTGACGTGGAGAGACACTCACACAAGATCAGTGGTGAAGAAAATGTGGCACCAGCAGTAACAACAACGACGACAATAACACGGACAACAACAAAACAAAAACGAAAATCACAAACTGGCCCTTTGTCTCCGTCATACGTCAGCGTAGAGGTTTAGTTCGTGTTGTGGTGGAGACTCGCCCATTATAACCACCCACTCCCCACCCCCATTCCTTTCCTCTTTTGAGTGTATGGATTTGTATAATGGATTTGAACGCACGGATTAGAATGTCTGGATTTGCTCAGGAGAGAACCTGACTGTGAGTGCGGCGTGGAAGAGCAGACTAGCACCGCATTCATCATTGCTAGCTTCGAGAAAAGTTGAGGTCTTTACCACTTCACCCCCCACTTCACCCCGGGTAGAAAGAAACTCCAGGGAGAGCTAGACAACAGAAGGTCTTCAGAGAAGTAACCCCCTTTAGACAAGTGTTTCGGCCCTGAACTCCTTACACTCTCGGGGGGCCGGGCCACATCCAGGTCATGACTCCTGGATGCCCTTCTGCTGTTGTCTTTTTTTTTTTTTTCCCCACGCCGGGGAGCGAACCTGGGCGATTCTGCGCTTCAGAACTGCGGTATGCGGTTTTACCAATGTGCTAACAGGGCACACATCATCTGTAGGGAATTTAATCCTTATGAAGTTCACTTTTGGTTCCTCCTTGCCCAGATCCAGCTTGAGCTCCTTTCTGCTGCCTCTGCCATCGCTTTAAGGGCTCTAGTCCTCTTCTTCCCAGAAATGGCGAGTTGTTTCATGAGATCATATTAAGCGGAGGTGCCCACAAACCCTCTTGCCCCGACCTCTATGGCGAAGATTTTGACCCGCAGACCTGCTTTCTTCAGGGTGCTGGCAAGACCGGCGTATTTTTCGGTCTTGTAGATATGTGCTTCTTCCATTCTGCTTTCGTATGGCCGGAGACTAGCACCGCATTCATCATTGCTAGCTTCGAGAAAAGTTGAGGTCTTTACCACTTCACCCCCCACTTCACCCCACCCCGCCCCACCTCGACCGGCCTTGGGGTTATGGGATAAGCGTGCTATTAGCTGTAAGAGGTAGTCCTCCGCCATACGTGCTAGATGATATTGATGTGTAGGATACTCAATGACAAAGCGGTTGTACATCTGTACGTCACATCATAAATGCTCA
>JAPXFY010000014.1:5602470-5604970 GCA_030674185.1 Monoplex corrugatus | reverse complement strand
TACACAACATGTGGTTGGGGGCGGGGGGGTTTAAAACGTACACAACATGTGATTGGGGGGGGGGGGGGGTTTAAAACGTACACAACATGTGTGTGGGGGCGGGGGTTCAAACGTACACAACTTGTGTTGGGGAGGGGGGGGGTGAGCTGGAGAAGAAATAAGTACATATAATCATTGCATGCGTGCGCATAATTTAAGGATATGCCCCAGACGTTGACCATTATGTCCAAATTATCACCGGAAGACTTTATTACATATTGTTATCAACTACTTATGTACACATATTATTGTTTCCTACTTAATGTGTTTATATTGGTCCCACGCGGAGATGCGAGGGCTGTTTAGTGTGAACAGTATCCTCATGTTCTGAAAATTCTGTGCTGGAATTACGTACATGTTTATATTGTTGTTAACTATTTACATATTTACCGTGTTAACTACTTATTATTTATACTGTTGTTTATTACAAATGTATTCACACTTTTGTTTATTACATATGTATTTTACATTCTTGTTTATTGTTTCTGTATTTCATGCTGTTGTTAATTACTCTTGTGTTTACTATTATGTGTTTATACTGTTCCCTCCGTGGGGGTGCCGGGGGCTCTTTCAGTATAAATAGTATCCTCCCTTCTGGAAATTCTTACCAGAAATTTCCTCTTTTTTGTCACTTTCTTTGTTTCTGTCTTACTACTTTGCTTTCTGTTATTTCTTCCTTTCTTATTTTCTGTCTTGCAAGTCCGTTCACCTGTATGTTCTTTAAAGCCTTATATACTTTTTATTAGGATTGGTAATTGGGTACTGTTGTAGACCCAGGGAGAAGATACTAGACGGACTTGCAGAGTGGCTGAAGACAGGGAGGGTGGAAGAGATGCTTGAGGCAACAAGAGATAGAGACAGATGAGAGTCCATAATCGCCAACGCCATGTGGCAAGGCACCTGATGATGACGATGAATTGGGTGCTTATGTTAACTACATGTTTAGCTCTGAAATGAATATGAACCGCTTTAGTGGCAGTTTTATTACAGTACGCAACTTTTTTTATTTATATTTTCGTGTACCTAGTTATATTTATCAATGTATTTATATCCAGGTTTCTTTCTTTTAATCCCTTGGTGATAAATTGGGTGGATATTTGTCAATGCATTTATATCCAGGTTTGTTTATTTTAATGCCTTGGTGATAAATTGGGTGGGATTGCCAACGCGCGGGGCATATCCTAAGATTATTGTTTGCGTGAATGCTATGATATGTGACTTAATTTTTTCTTCCAGATTTTCTTTTTCCATGGGCCATCGACGTGCCTAGATATGTGTGTTTATTACAGACAGCCGTGCCATGTTTCTGAGTAGTCGGCTGGGCTTTTAATAATTATAGCGATAAGTTATAGTAATAAAGGACATAACTCTTGAGAATTATCTCCCATGTTGTATAGAACTTCTCAGATCTAACACAGTTTGCGCTAACCATTCAGCTAGCACAGAAGCAGATACAAAGTGCAAAAACAGTAAGCTCAGAACACTCCTCTTCTGTACAACATGGGAGATAATTCTCAAGAGTTGTGTCCTTTATTAATATCATAAAAAATAAAAATTCTCCCCGCTTCCCTCTTATTTTTTTTGATAAGTTATATTGTTGTCCTCTAGTTATGTATTCATACTGTTGTTTACTGCTTATCTCTTTATATTATTGTTGTCGAGTTATGTATTTAACATGCTTTTGAAAACGTTATGTAACGCTGTAACGTATCATGCTTGAAGCATTAGTCATCATGACGAACGTAAGACCACATCTTCGTGATTGTTCTATTTTCGTAATACATATTGCTGTATGTAGTGGCGTTCGTGAGTTAGAAAGTAAAATGAATGAATAAACAAACAGACAAATAAATAAATAGATAGATGAATGAATGAATAAATAAATAAATAGATAAATAAATGAATGAATAAATAAGTAGATATATAAATAAATAAATAATAAACAAATAGATAAAAATAAATAAATGAATAAATAAATGAATAAATAAATAAAATAAACAACTGAAGAAATAAAATTTACAGAAGGAACGGATAAACGCACAAAAGAAGTAAATCCCAGACTGCAGCATAAAAATCTGTGATGTTTGTTGTCCATCTGAATATTTCCATCATTCCATGGTGTCAAGCTTAATGTTACATTGGTCCATGACAACCTCACCCCTCCTATTTCAGACTCTGCCTGCTCAGTTTTGTGCAGGCTCAGAGAGTGAGCTAGACAACTGCTGGCAGATTTAGATGGAGCGTATATGCATTGTCAGCTAGATAATTGCTATCAGATTTAGATGGATCGTATATGGCATTGTCAGCTAGCTAGATAATAGCTGTCAATATAGATGGAGCGTATATGGCATTGTCAGCTAGATAATTGCTGTCAGACTTAGATGGAGCGTATATGGCATTGTCAGCTAGATAATTGCTGGCAGATTTAGATGGAGCGTATATGGCATTGTCAGCTAGATAA
>JAPXFY010000014.1:5589970-5597470 GCA_030674185.1 Monoplex corrugatus | reverse complement strand
CTATCTGTCTCTGTCTCTCTGTCTGTCTGTCTGTCTCTCTGTCTCTGTCTCTGTCTGTCTGTCTGTCTCTCTCTCTCTCATGACCGCGTCTGTCTGTCTGTCTCTCTCAGTCTCTGTCTCTCTCCTTCGTTTCCTCTCTCCTCCTCCCTCTCTGTCTCTCTGTGTCTCTGTCTATCTGTCTGTTTCTCTCTCTCTCTCTCTGTCTGTGTTGTGGACCGCTCTGTTGTCTCTCTGTCTCAGTCTCTGTCTCTCTCCTTCCTTTCACTCCCTACTCCTACCCTCTCTGTCTGTGTCTCTCTGTGTCTCTGTCTGTCTGTTCTCTGTCTCTCTCCCTCCCTCTCCTCCCTCCCTCTCTCTCTCTCTTTTCTCTCTTACTCTGTAAATAGATCAGCGTTCTGTCGAAGTTGAGAAAAAAAAATTCACGTAAATACCCCTCTGACTCTCTTCTGTCGCTCTCTCTGTGTCTCCCCTCCCTTTTCCACCCCTCTCTGTCTCCTTGTCTCTCTGTCTCGCAATGTCGCTGTCTCTCTCCGCTCCTATCTCTCTCTCTCTTTCTGTCTGTATTTCTCTCCCTCCCCTCCTCTGTCTCTTTCTGTGTCTATATCTTTCCTTCTGTCTTTCTGTGTCTATCTTTCCTTCTGTCTTTCTGTGTCTATTCTGTCTGTCTATCTGTCTGTCTGTCTTCCTCTCCTCTCTCTAGTCTCTCTCTCTCTCCCTCCCTCTGTCTGTCTCTTTCTGTGTCTATCTTTCCTTCTGTCTTTCTGTGTCTATCTCTGTCTGAATCTGTCTCTCTATCTGTCAGTCTGTCTGTCTCTCCTCTCCTCACTCTAGTCCCTTCTCTCTCTCTCTTTGTCTCTGTCTGTCTCTCTGTCTCTCTCTCTCTGAAACAGGACAAATTTTCCACACAAATGTTACCTGGTAGAAGGGTCTATCTGCCCTCCGTATTCTTTTTGTGGTACGCCATTGTTGCAGGAAACCCTCGAACACAGCTGATGTCGTTGCGTAGCTCCACAGATCAGACTGTATATGTCATTTGATGGAGAAATGAGAGAGAGAGAGAGAGAGAGAGAGAGAGAGAGAGAGAGAAGAGAGAGAGAGAGAGCTCAGACCTTTCAGAACACTTTATTGATGAAAAACAATAGCATTAGAAGCCTGTGGACCTGTCTTACAGCTCGTCCTTGCTACCCTGCACACGCAGTATAAACGTATTAGCTCAAACAAACAAACAAACAAACAAACAAACAAACAAAACAAACAAACAAACAAACAAAAACAAAAACCTAAAATGTGGAACAAGTTGTTGAAATGAGTTCTGATGATATGTTCACACATACCACACACGCACACACACACACACACACACACACACACACACACACACACACACAACACACACACACACACACAAAACAACACACAAACACACACAAACACACACACATATATATATATTATATGTATATATATATATTGTGTGTGTGTGTGTGTGTATGTATATTTACACACACACCACACACACACGTACACACACACACACACACACACACACACACACACACACACACACACACACACACACACACACACACACACATACACACACACCACACACATATATACATATATAGTGGTTATCGGTATTTATTAACTGTATATATATAATGGTTATCGGTATTTATTAACTGTCTTGGATTTGTCCCTAACCAAACTGCTATCAATCGTCGGTCTGCTATTTCACACTAGACTTCGTCTGTACACACGTCTAAAAACAGGTTCACGAAACAAACATTGAATGACTAGGCTTGAGTGACCGTATTTTGTGCACTTTTGATAACGCGAAAAAAGTAATGCCTTAAAAAGGCACGATCTTTAATTAACGGAATAACTCCTCATTCAAATTCTGTTAATCAAAGAGAATGGAGGATGGAGGAGCAAATGGATTTGCCGCAGAACCTTTGTCATAGAGAGCAATTGCGGAGAAGGTTATGAAGCTTGACACCCCAGCTAGCCCACTGTGCCAGATGTTTGCCAATAACTATTGTCTTAATACTTCGCCCGCAGCGCTCCCGTATTTTTATGCCGTCAGAGGCCGCGTCTTGATAATGAAGTGGGAAATTAACTGATTTCAGAATGAAATGCTTTATAATATGAGGTCCATATTCATGATCTGTGGGGCAGAATGGATGGTCAAGCCATATGAAGACTTACTTCTCTCTCTCTCTTTGTGTCTCTGTTTTCTCTCTCTCTGTCTCTCTCTCTCTCTCTTTCTGTGTTTCTCTCTGTCTCTTTGTCTCTGCTTGCCTGTCTGTCTGTCTGCCTCTCTTTTTCTCGCAAGAAGATGAAGTTCATTTTGTACTTTCGTGTCCAACCTTAAGTATGTTAGAGAACAATTCTTATCTCAAAAGTATGTTAGAAATCGTAGTTTATTTATACTTAATTTACTGATGTTTTTATTGAACGAAGAAACCGTAAAAAATTATTTGTTGTTTGTTTATACAAGACTTTTCAAATACAGAGTATTGTGGCAACATATCGCACATGCACGTGCGGTTGATGTCCTTTACGCTGGCCTATGAAGAAACGTGTGATGCTCTCTCTCTCTCTCTCTCTCTCTCTCTCTCTCTCTCTCTCTGTCTCTGTCTCTCCTTCTCCTCTCTGTCTCTCCTCTCTCTCTCTCGCTCTCTTTCTCTCACTCTCTCTCCCCTCTCTCTCTTTCTATTTCTCTCTGTCTCTCTCTCTCTCTCTCTCTCTCTTTCTCTCACTCGCTCCCCTCTCTCTCTTTCTATTTCTCTCTGTCTGTCTGTCTCTCTCTCCTTTCTCTGTCTGTCTGTCTGTCTCTCTCTCTCGATTAAAGACAAGAACATAATGCAGTCGTGTAAAAGGCATGATAGATAACCACCTTATAGACAGCTTCTTTTCAATTACAAGTTACACCTTTTATCATTACATGGTTGGTATGATTATGACTTTGAACGCTAACCAAGTTCACTTTAAGTCGCTGTCTTTTCAGTTGATTTTGCTAACCCTCAAGAGAACCTGCGCATGCGTGGACAAGGGCCATGATTACGAAACGGTCACTTCCTCTCTTGTCGTACACATGTGGCGTAATAACCATTCCGGAAAATTGCTGGATGTCTTTTTGACATGTTGCGTAATAGTAACTCGGAAAATTGCTGGATGTTTTTGTTGTTGTCAACTTTCACTGATACCCGTTGATAATCACTCGATAAATTCCTGCCCATTGTATTTCCATAATTTGGGAATCAAGTTTGCCCATCAAGTTTCTACATTGACTGTATGCCTTTCGGTCAGACCATTTTTCCCCCGGAGTTAGAAACGACCCTGGCATAAACAGTAAAGAAATATTTGTGGACACAGGCAGAGACGGTTTGGGAGATTGAACAAGGGGAAAAAACCCAGCAGAAGAAAAGTTAGCAAGCACTGAGAAAAGCAGATTATCTATTTACAACACACGCGCGACAATATTCCGTGGAGAGAATGCTTGGTAGACTGGGGATATTGGCCATGTAGAACTGACTGTTGTAAATATTGATCAGTCGACATTTATGGTCATGTACACAGCATACAGAATGTGTGCATACACCGTGTACATATGTACATATTTTAAATACATTCAAGCGTTTGCTGGTGGCATGATTATGGTGTACGGCGTGTAAACAGTGCAAAACAGACGTGTAAACGTAGACTTATGATAATGTTTTTAATAAGTAGCTAAAGAAGTAGATTCAGTGACTAAACGTACTTAATGTTACTAAATAACTTCTTACAGGTATACTTAATGTTGATAAATAACTGAAGGAGTAGACTTAAAGTATGACGTAACTGAAAAAACAGACTCATGTTACTAAGGAAGAAAAGAAGTAGATTGAATGTTATATATTGAGTAATTGAAGAAGTAGACTTAATGCTACGAAGAAATTAAAGAAGGAGGCATAATGTTAGCGCTTAGATTTGATTTAATTTTGCGCTATATAAATAAAATATTGTATTGTATTGATATTGTTACAAATTAATTAAAGAAGTATGCCTTATGTTACTGAATAGTTAAGAAAGTAGACTTAATGTTAGGAAGTAATTGCAAAGAAGGCTATACCTAATTTTACTGAATAATTAAGAAAGTAGACTTAATGTTACGAAATAATTGCAAAGTAGACGGTGATACTAAGTTATTAAAGAAGCAGGATTAATGTTGCTGAGTGGTTAAGAATATTACAAAATAACTAAAGAAGTAGAATTAAAGTTATTAAGTACTTAAAGTAGTATATAATATTACTAAGTAATTAGAGATGTTGATTTATAATAATGTTTAACAGATCTATCTATCTATCTATCTATCTATCTATCTATCTATCTATCTATCTATCTATCTATCTATCTATCTATCTATCTATCTATCCGTCTGTCTGCCTGTCTGTCTTCCTGTCTGTCTGCCTGTCTTTCTACCTATCTACCTATCTATCTGCTAATCTAATCTATCTGTCTATCTATCTATCTATCTATCTATCTATCTATCTATCTATCTATCTATCTATCTATCTATCTATATGTCTGTCTATGTCTGTCTGTCTATCTGGATGTGTGTGTATATATGTATTAATTCATTAATATGGAAACTGAACTTTCACAAATAAAATGGAAGATAAAAGTAAAACGAAGAGACGTGGCACGGTGAATGACTCAGTAAGAGCCATAACTATTTCCTTCCTTCCTACATAAGTGACTGACAGAATGGCCGACTGAACGATTGTATGAATATATAAATAAATGAATAATGGAAAATAAACAGGCGTAAGTAAATAAAGAAATACGGAACATGCACAGGCGTGCCACGGCAAGTGACTCGATAAGACGTGTTGGTAAGACATTCCACTCATAAAAACTTGCCAAGTTTTCGCATTCATTTGAATCCCCCAGTCATGCACACACGCCCTTCATTCTTCTCCTCCGCCTATTCTCTTCATTTTTCTTTCATTCTTTCTTTTTTTTTTTTTTATTGTTTGTTTAATTTCTTGTACTTTTTTCTTTCTTTTTACATCCGTTCCTTCCTTTGTTCCTTTTCTTCCTTCCTTCCTTCCTTTCTTCCTTCGCTCCTTCCTCCCTTCGTTCCTACCTCCCTTCTTTCCTTCCTTCCTGCCTTTCTTCCTTCCTTCCTTCCTTCCTTGTTTCCTTCGTTCCGTCCGTCATTCCTTCCTTGCTTCCTTCGTTGCTTTCCTTCCTTCTTTCCTTCCTTCCATCCTTCCTTCCTTCCTTGTTTCCTTCCTTCCTTCCTTCCTTGTTTCCTTCCTTCTTTCCTTCCTTCTTTGCTTGTTTCCTTCCTTCTTTCCTTCCTTCCTTCATTCCTTCTTCTTCCTTCTTTCTTTCTTTCCTTGTTTCCTTCCTTCCTTCCGTCCTTCCTTCATTCCGTCCTTCCTTCATTCCTTCCTTCCTTCCTTCTTCCTTCCTTCATTCCTTCCTTCCGTCCTTCCATCCTTCCTTCCTTCTTTCCTTCCGTCCTTCCATCCTTCCTTCCGTCCTTCCTTCTTCCATCCTTCCATCCTTCCTTCCTCCGTCCTTCCTCCCTTCCATCCTTCCTTCCTTCCGTCCTTCCTTCCTTCCGTCCTTCCTCCCTTCCATCCTTCCTTCCTTCTTTCCTTCCGTCCTTCCTTCATTCCGTCCTTCCTTTCTTCCTTCCGTCCTTCCTTCATTCCCTTCCTTCCTTCCGTCCTTCCTTCATTCCGTCCTTCCTTCCTCCCTTCCTTCCTTCCTTCCGTCCTTCCTTCATTCCTTCCTCCCTTTCCCTTCCTTCCTCCCTTCCTTCCTTCCTTCCGTCCTTCCTTCATTCCGTCCTTCCTTCATTCCTTCCTTCCTTCTTTCCTTCCTTCCTTCTCCGTCCTTCCTTCATTCCTCCTTCCTTCCTTCTGTCCTTCCTTCATTCCTTCCTTCCTTCCTTCTGTGAGCTAATAACTTGTATCGTTGGAAAATGATATAAATTGTCATTGTCATCGTCCCAACTCCCTTTCCATGAATCGCTTCCTTCGTATGTTTGTAAGGAATGTTTCTAGAGTTCGATTATGTTTCGTTTGTTTAGTTTTAAGTAATTCATTCATTTCACTTTGATGTCTTTATGCTTGTATGTGTAGTGTGTTAAGGACGAGCTGTAAAACTGTGGGATCTACTGCTATCATCCTTGAGTAATGAAGGGTTTTGAAATCTGAGATTTTTCTCTTTTTCATTCATTCGGGATTTTTGTTTGTTTGTTGGTTTGTTTTTGTTGCTTTTTCTTCATTCATCTTTTTGTGTTTTTCTTTCATTCCTTCCTTTCTTTGTGTTTCTCCTCCTCCTCTTGTCTTTTCCTTGCTTGTTTTTTTTTTTCTTCGTCATCGTCACCATCGTCGTCTTCACCATTGCGTTAATGTATATAACATTTGTCTTCGTCATTATGTCACACTATCGTCGTCGTTTCAGAATCTCAACGTATCTGTCCTCCCTCGTCGTCGTCACCTATCTATCACTAACATCTCATCCATCGCCCCCATTCGTGTCCATTGCCTCCGTCTCCTCATCAAAATCTAATCCGATCAATCCACCGCGTCCTATCGTCGTCGCTCCTCCTCATCCGTCGTCGTGTCCTTGTATGTCATCATCATCATTCAGCTCGTCGTCATCACCTCGTCGTCTCTCATCATCATCAATCATCCCATCATTCCACGCAATCGTCGTCGTCGTCATTGTCATCATCATCATGTTGGTTTTTTTTTTTTTCCTTTCTTTCCTGTATGTCTTTCTCTTTTTACTCTCAATCTTGTTTGTTGGCTGTTTATTTCATGCTTTCTTTCTTTCCTTCCCTCTCTCCGTTCATTCACTCTCTTTGCCTTTCTTCATTCCCTTCTTCTTCTTCCTCTCCTTCCTCCTATGCTTCCTTCGTTTTTGTCCAATCATTCATTCTTCTTTCATTCTTCTTTCTTTGTTCAGGTGTTTGTTGGTTCTTTCTTTCTTTCCCCTCTCCTCTTCCTTCCTCGCTTCTTCCTTATTCATCCTTCTTTCTTTCTCTTGTCATGTGTTCCAGAAAACTTTCTTCTCTCAAGTCTTGTTTTCCCTCCCGCCCTCCTCATTTGATGCTGGCAGATTATAAGGTGTGTGTAATTCATCCCGCGCTATTCTCTCGCTGCCGAGGGCTGGGGGTCCGACTGACGCCATCTTGTGATCCTTCCCATAAGTCACTGGGGCTTATCACTTCCTGCGTGTCTCTGGCATTTTTTGATGGCAGCGAGGCGGCGCGATTCCACCCCTCCCAGACGTGCTGTAAAAAGACAAATGTCGTGGATCATGTGAAGGCGCTTGAATTGTAAGAATCATATGAACACTCAGGAAATGGGGCCGATAGGGCTTCTCCTCCCCTCTCCCCCTATGCTCTCCGCTTTCTTCTCCCTTCTCCCCACATCCCTACCCCCCCCCACCCCTCGTAACAGATAGAGGGAGGGACCCAAATTCTTTTCCCCA
>JAPXFY010000014.1:5577470-5584970 GCA_030674185.1 Monoplex corrugatus | reverse complement strand
CTGATCCTGATTTTATGTGTGTTGGTGCTTGATGTCTTCTACCTCTTCCTTCTCTTTGCCTTCGCCTCCTTCTTTCTCCCCCTCCCCCCCCCCCCCCCCTTTTCTTCTTTCTTACGCTTTTTTTTCCCTTCTGTCGTCTACTGCCGGCATCAATTTCTCATAAAAGGGGAAGTGGGGACATTTGGCGTGCTTTGTGTGTGTGTGTGGGCGTGCCTGCATCGATGTGTGTGTGTGTGTGTGTGTGTGTTTGTGTGTGTGTGTGTGTGTGTGTGTGTGTGGAGTGTGCGCGCGTGCATGTGTGTTGAGAGAGAGAGCGAGAGAGAGAGAGAAAAGAGAGAGCTAGAGAGAAAAGAGAAAGAGAGCAGAGAGAGAGAGAGAGAGAGAGAGAGAGAGAGAGAGAGAGAGAGAGAGAGAGAGAATTGTTCACAAGAATTTCCCGACAGTTTATGATAGATTGTTCTCAACCTATACAGCATTAATGCGATTATGTAACATTTTTTGTATAGGTGATTCAATTTTTCGTATTTATTTATTCATTGCGTATTTATTAAACTGTGTCTATTCATTTATTTATTTATTTATTTATTTATTCATTTATTTATTTATTCATTTATTTGTTTACTGATTGATTTATTTAGCTGCCCCATCTTCTGCACCGCCCTTCCTTCATTCACGATTCCCACGCCGCTCATTTCAACAGTAGTTTATTGCATTATCCACTTGGGCTCACTGACCTGGTTTATACCCGTATAGACGAGTTATGCATGCACTGTTCACTTCTCACAGTCATGAAACCGTATGAAATCCCTCGTTTTGGGGTCACGCTTTGGGTTTCCATCTCGCATTTCTCATATATTCGCTTCGCTATGCAACAAGTTTCGTGAGAGACGCGGGTGGTTTCCTAACAACAGCGAACTACTTCAAAAACGTTGCAAAACTTTTATAACGAACGGTTGCCTAACAATAGCGAACAACTCCAAAACGTTACAAAATATTATTTTCCTTAAGAACAGACGCGCTGCACGATAATTACCCAACAGCATATCGTACAGAACGCTACTGAACATGTGTGTAAAAGAAACTCACAGCTGGCGCGTCTCGCTTGTCCGATCAATGAATTGTGGGCTATCTTTGGCCGTGCCCTGATAGGGAGGGGGAGGGAGGGAGGGATGGAGTTTCAGACGGAAGGGGGAGGGGGATAAACCTCTAATTGCTAATTAGGTCCATCTTGCCGTCTGCTCGTCTGAGGAGTACAAGCAAAACGGTGATTCATGGTTAACTACGAGCATCACGATGCGAAAAATGAAATTTCCGTAGATTATTTTGGAAATTCAGGGACAAGAGCAACTCTTTACTGTTGTGGAGGGAGGACGCCACAGATAGGCCTACTGGTGGCAGTTTATTGGCGCCAAAAGAGGTCGGTTGGTCATTAGTGTTGTAAAATTTGGTGTTTCGCTTTTTCTGGAAAACTGTCCCACACAAGGATGAGCAGCGTAAGATTACATTCATCAGTGTTATTACATCATCATCATCATCATCGTCATCATTATCAAGTGCCTTGCCACATGGCGTTGGCGATCATGGCCTTCCATCTGTTTCTATCCCTTGTTGCCTCCAAGCACCTCCTCCACCCTCTTTGTCTTCAGCCACTCTGCAAGTCCGTCCAATATCTTCTCCCTGGGTCGTCTACCTGGTGCTCTCTTTCCCTCCAGCTTTTTTGTTGTGACCAGTGCTCCAATTCCCGTTTCCTCATAAAATGGCCTATAAATGTTGCCTGTCTTTTCTAATCTTCCTTATGAATGATCTTCTTGTGTCTGCCTCCATCAAGACTGTCTCGTTTGTTTTCATTTGCTAGAATGCTAGTAACAAATATTCAAAAGTACAGGAAAAAGTAACCATCCCGTAGCTTCTGGTCGCATAACCCGCTTCAATAACAACAAGTTTGACATGATCCTGCAGCCCAGGGCCCAATTCCCTGAAAAGGGATGACAATGTTAAGAATACCTTCTCCTCTTCCTTCTTATCCTTCGTCTACTTCTTTCTCTCCATTTTCTTCTTCTTCTTCGCCTCTCTTTTTTCCTTCTTGTTCTTGTTCTCCTTCTCTTCCTCCTCCTCCGCCCCTCCTCCTCCTTCCTTCTTCTGCTTCTTAGTCTTTCCCCTTAACTTTATGAAGTTATTGGGGCACCGTGCTGAAGAACTGTTCATGCCTCCAGCTTTGTCGGTTTGTGCCAAAACCTTGATTCCTGCAAATTGAATATCTGTCTGTTGGCATTGTTTTCAGTTCATTATTGTTTCTGCCTTCTCTTTGGAATACAGTACAGATGGATTTAAAGTCGGCCATGTCTGTTGGGATTTGTAGTTATCGCCGACACAAAGATTCTGCGAAATGTTCACTTACTGCTTTTGAAGTAAGTTGTCCCCTGTAAGGGACACACACACACACCAACACACACACACACACACAACACACACACACACACACACACACACACACACACACACACACACACAAGTCACACACATCATCTCTCTCTCTCCACACACAGCACACACACAAAAGCACACACACAACACAAGACACACACAGACACACACACAACAGACACACACAACACACACACACCACACAAAACAGACACACACATACAGACACACAACACAGACACACACAGACACACACAACAGACACACACAGACCGACACACAGACTTACACAGACTACACAGACACACACAGACACAGACACACACAGCAGACACACACAGACAGACACACAGACAGACACACACAGACACAAGACACAGACAGACACACACAGACAGACACACAGACAGACAGACAGCACAGACAGACAGACACACAGACAACACAGACAACAACACACAACAGACACATACACACACAGACACACACACACACACACACAACACACACACACACAACACACACAACACACAACACACACACAACACACACACACACACACACACACACACACACACACACACACACACACACACACACACACACACACACACACACACACACACACACACACACACACACACACGAGTTATTATTGAGGCAAATCATCTAATACATTGTTTAAAGATAAATGGCTCGGAAATCAATTTATGCTGGGTGCCTTCTCATGTTGGTCTTCATGGCAACAACGTAGTTGACAGAGCAGCTAAATCCGGTGCCCTCCATTCAGAAAATTCCATAGAATTACATGTTAACACCTCGGTAAAAGAAGCTTACAACTCGCTAGAATTAGCATCATGGATTCGATTTCATAACATTTAAATGAAAAATTTGTGTCTCAAAAAAGAATCAAACTTTCAGTTCAAAATATCTGTAAAAAATTGCAGTATTCTTCGTTATATCATTTGAGATTAATTGTTATGACATATTTTCGTATTCAACTGAACGCTTTGAAAACAAAATATTGTAAAAAACGTTTTATGTATTTGCGGCGAACAATTCACATTGTATCAATGTTTGTTTTACTGCAGAAAGCTTCGTTCCTTTTTACCAAAGACGTTTACACAAGGAAACTATCTTGAAACGCATTTTAAAGAAGTAGTATCGGATCAAGCTTTGTTACTTAAAATTTCAGAATCATTGGTTCACAGTCCTGTTAATGCGTTACTTTAAGATTATTGTTATAATTATGATTATTTTTTGTTTTGTTTTGTTTTTATGACGATTTTTCTTTTACATTATTGATGTTAGCGTTGTTCTAGTTTCATTTCTCTGTTCATCCATATCCTTTTTCTTAAGACCTTGCCGCTTCCTTTTAATTTTTTTCCGTCTCTTATCTGTTCCCCTCTTGCCCCCCCCCCCCCCCCCCCCCCAATTTCATCCTCCATGCCATTTTTCCCCGTCTAATATCACTTATAGTGAAAAGACGTTAAATCAAGCAACGAACGAACACACGAGTTACGGATTTGGTCGTGTGGTCATGGCTGAGAGAAGCACTTTTGCTGTGTTGTGCTGTTTACATCTGTTGTCATCGCCAGTGTTGTCTGAGGATGCTATATCAAGATTTGTTCAACACGAAAAACTACCCATTGTGTTCACGATTTTGACATGAATGGTCGTGATGAGGAGGACAACAGCGGTGATATGGTACCAACAGTGGATTGATACTGTGATGACGATGATGATGATAACGATGATGATGATGATAATGAGTGAGATCGTTAATGATATGAATACAGTTCTGAGATGATCATGTGATTATTTTTTTTCTGACATTTTTCTTGTTCAGTCTCCTCACCCTAACCCCCTTTTTTTCTTTTCTTCTTCTTTTAGCGAGATTGTTTGATGCTGAGAGAGGCGTGAAAGTGTTTTGTGTTGAGAGGTATGCGTGTGTCTGTAACAAAACTGTTTGCACAGAAATTTTCTCGGCCGTTCTGGTTTGATCTTTGTCGAATTTTGGTCAGAAAGTGATGGACTGTTGTGGAGTCCCAAATGCTCAAGTTTGGAAACCATGGTGGTGCCAAGGTCAAGGTAACGCTGATAAGAAATGAGTGCCCTAAAGTCAACTTTTTGAAAGAGGTGTGCAAATAGCACTTTCTCAGGAACAACTGACAATAATCTCATTGTTTATGATATGTAGTGACAATAATGACAGTTTACCCATTGTCCTCACTTCACGTCAAGTTTTATCTGTCTGATGCTGCTTCAGGATCATGGTAACCTTGAGAATTGGAAAATGGAGATTTTCTTTCCTTTTTTTCAACAAAAATTTAGACTGTAGAGTCATAAGAATGACTTGTTTATCTTGCTTCTTTTTCAAATCCCCCCCCCCCCCCTCATTTCTTTTCTTTTTCTTTTTTTTTCTTCGTTTTCTTTTTGTTTGTTTTTCATTATTGTCACAGCAGAGATAGGTTCTAGTGTGAAATACGGTCCACAGTCCCTGGAGAGGGCGTGTCGACACGGTGCAGCTCTGCCCATGCTTTCCTCTTGTTGACATTCTGCGTGTGTTTTTGTTAAAGTGTGAAAATGGAATTTTGTACAGCATGTTGCTAAGGGCAACTTCTCAGTCTCCGTGAGTTCTCTTTAGTGTGCAAAATGCAGAGTTCTTCAGTTCGGCGTCCAAGACTCTTCACGGAGTTCTTTCTTTCTTTTATTGATGTTTAAAGCCCAGCCGACTGCACAGAGCCATATCAGGGCTATAACCGCTTCAAAACACACAACTTCAACAGGAAAAAAAGAAAAGAAAATTAAGTACTAGTATCAATACATTCGCGCACATAATCTAAGGACATGCCCCCGGCGTAGGACCATTCCGTCCGATTTATCGCACATGGGAGATTTTAAAAAACAAACCTGAATACAAATATAAGCATACATAAGGACACCAAAACATATATAAAAACAGGCATAAATTACCTAAAATTGCTTCCGCTTATCTCACCTCCTTAGAGCCAAAACTGCACTTAATACATGTACCCAATTATCAATCCGAAGAAAAAGCACGTAAGACTTTATCGAAAGAATACAGGTGAATGGACCATTAAGGCAGAAAATAAGTAGAAATGACAGAAAGCAAGGCAACAAGGCAGAAACAAAGAGAGTGACAGAAAAGAGGAAATTTCTGGCACAGAATTTCCAGAAGGTGGGGGTACTATTTATACTGAAAGAGCCCCCGGTATCCCAACGGGGAACTTCACGGAGTTAAAGGAGAAGAAGAATACAATCTACTGACACGGATTGGCTGTGCATGTATTTTAATTTTTGAGGGTAGTGGCATAAGCATATTAAGAACTTTTTTTTTACATCCAGTGTCAAGTTAAAACTTTTAAAACTATGGATGTAATTGATAGCACCAGTGTCTAGAGACCATGGATGCAGTCAATCGACGCAGCTGAGTTGTGGGTGTATTTGCGTGAGGGTTTTTCAAAGTGTGTGAAAACAGCTGCCGTTCTTACGGTCCATTACGTCTTGTTATCATTAATCGATTGCTAAACCAGTACAGATCACGGCGAGAGAGAGGAGAGAATGGAGGGGACAAAGAGAGGGAATGACAAGAGAGAGAAAGAGAGAGAGAGAGAGAGAGGAGAGAAGAGAGAGGGGAGAGAAAGAGAAAGAGAGAGTGAGAGAGAGAAGAAAGAGTAGAGAAGAGAGAGAAAGAGTGAGAGAGAGAAAGTGAGAGAGAGTGAGAGAGACAGAAAGAGAGAGAGAGTGAGAAAGAGAGAGTGAGAGAGAGAAAGAGTGAGAGAGAGAAAGAGTGAGAGTGAGAAAGAGAGAGAAAGTGTGTGTGTGAGAGAGAGTGAGAGAGAGAGAGAAAGAGAGAGAGAGAGAGAGAGAGTGAGAGAGAGAGAGAAAGTGAGAGAGAGAGAAAGAGAGAGAGTCAGAGAGAGAGAGAGTGAGAAGAGAGAAAGAGTGAGAGAGAGAGAAAGAGTGTGTGTGTGGAGAGAGAGAGAGAGAAGAGAGAGAAGAGAGAGAGAGAGAGAGAGAAAGGAGTGTGTGTGAGAGAGAGAGAAAGAGTGAGAGAGAGAGAGTGAGTGTGTTTGTGTGTGCGTGTGTTTTGAAAGAGAAAGAAGGAAAGAGATAGAACGAGTCTTTACCACCAGCAGAAGCCCCAACCCGTATCAAACGTTGTCCCCAGTAATTTGTTGATGAAAGGCACACACGAGTCACAAAACAAACAAACAGATAACCAACAAAGAAACACAAACACGAACAAAGACATCCAGATTGCCGCCTATGGACAGACACAACACAGGTAATAGATTAAGGGTTGATCGTAAGGGAGCTAGGAGTAGAAGTGACAGAAACCTGAACTTTTCTCGGGGCCAGCATTATGAGGGCGGTGCCTTTCTCCTCTTCTGCGCTTTGCCATAGTTAATTCATCAAATACGATGTGCAGATTAAGCGTGCAGACACCAAACCTTTTACCCGTTCAGGGCGCAAGTAAAACGTCCACAAAGGCTGATTGGATTGAGCGCACACAGTCAGACGGCAAGTTAGTTGGGCTACAAGTAGTCAGTCGCTAATCAGAGAGGTGAATAATTGATAAAAGTATTGATTATAAGCGGTGCTAAGTAGGCTACAAATAGTCAGTCGCTAATCAGAGAGATGAATAATTGATAAAAGTATTGATTATAAGCGGTGCTAAGTAGGGTTACAAATGGTCAATCGCTAATCAGAGAGATGAATAATTGATAAAAGTATTGATTATAAGCGGCAACAGTCCATAATAGTCCACGTACTAACTAGAGGCGCAAATAATCACAAAAACTCAAAATAGCAGATACGACACACACGCACGCACGCACGCACGCACGCACGCACGCACACATACACACCACGCATCACACTACGCACGCGCGCGCGCACACACTCACCACGCACACACACACACACACACACACACACACACACACAACACACACACACACACACACACACACACACACACTTCTGTAATAAGGCTTTAAGACACAATTGAACATTTTCTGTGGAGATGCGAATATTCAAAACATTTTT
>JAPXFY010000014.1:5569970-5572470 GCA_030674185.1 Monoplex corrugatus | reverse complement strand
CTCTCTCTCTCTCTCTCTCTCTCTCTCTCTCTCAGGGAGTCGGTAGTGTGAATGGCTTTATTCGTATTTTTCGTCAACGCTTGATAGACTGTAGATGGCAGGACTGGAATTATCATATTAACAACAGCGAAAGATTTAATTTATACAGAACATTTAGTAGTGTATCTGAAATAAAACTGTATTTGCAGCTAAATTTAGAACGACATGTGAAGTATATTACAACAAGATTTAGGTTTGGTGTATCTGATTTGGCTGTACATCGATATAGATATAAAGTATTAAATGATAATGATTTATTATGTCCATTATGCAAAGAATCTAAAGAAGACAAAGTACACTTTGTCTTTTGTTGTAAAGCACTTACAGGTTTTAGGGAAAAGTTTATTCAGCCTAAGTATTATAGACAGCCTTGTCTGTTTAAACTGTGCTTGTTGTTGTCATCAACAAATATAGAAGTTGTCCGCAAATTTTCTGTGTTCTTATATAAAGCTATGAAATTTAGAGAAAATGCTGTGTCATAAGATGAGTTATTGATATGTATAATTCAAACCTTTTTGTGCATTATTTAGAAGGTATTGTATTGTTCACATACCCCTTCATAAGGGGCCAAGGCCTAATATGAATAAACTATCTGAAGTCTGAAGTCTCTCTCTCTCTCTCTCCCTCCCTCCCTCCCTCGAGACACACACACACACACACACACACACACACACACACACACACACACACACACACACACACACACACACACATGTATATACATATATATGTGTGTGTGTGTATATATATGTGTGTGTATGTGTGTGTGTGTGTGTGTTGTGTGTGTGTGTGTGTGTGCGTACGTGCCCTTGTTTCCGTGCTCCTGTTCAGCAAGAGTGACAAAAGGCTTGCGCGACGTTGATAACAGAAACGGACGAGTCGCTCGTGCTCGCTCTATAGTTTTGTTCTAGAAACTTCTGTGAGACAGTGTCGTTATCAGCTGCTGTGTCGGTATTGGTTAATGTGCCATTGTTTAGAAGTTTAAGTCATTTATTTGAACTGTATCATTGATACATTGTGCGAGTTTGCCCAGTTCGTTTTTGCATAATGTTTAATCAGTTTCGGCGTTGTTTTAAGAAATCATGTGATGTGACACTGTTTTCAGAAGGTTGGGAGGGTGGGTGGGTAGTGGTTCAGGAGGGATGAGGGACTCTGTTGATGCATAGTGTTGATGGTGGTCACAGGTGTTTTGTGGGTGTGAGGATGTGTGTCTGTGATTCTGGTGTTTTTGTTGTTGTTGTTGTTGTTGTGTATTAAGTGGTAGATGAAGAATGATGCAAAGTTGAACACACTGTCACACACTTACACACGTGCACACAGATATACACGCTTGCCGCGCGCGCCGCGCGCGCACACCACACAACACACACACACACACACACACACACACACACACAACACACAACACACTCGCACACAGACACACACGTCCACACACAGGCACACACACAGGCACACACACACACACACACACACACACACACACACACACACACACACACACACACACACACACGCATACATTCCACTCTCCCCCTGCTCTCTTTCTTTCTCACTTATGCTCACACACACACACACACACACGTACACACACATGCACGCGCACACCACGCATGTTTTGAATTAAAGATGATTGTGCACCTGAGCCTTATAAAAATAACAAACAAACAAACAAACAAACAAACAAACAACTGTCTTAATGTACAAGCACAGCAATTTTTCAGATTGTGTCTTTGAAGTCAGCAGAGAAACACACAAGAGACAGTCTGAAAAATGGTACGGGTGGATAGGCAATCCAACCTTTTCCTTCATCTAATTTGCCATGGGAGTAAGTTGCATAAACTGTCCTACCTGTCAGATCAGACGGTGGCTTTTTTCCCCCTCGTCCACCGGGCCTTAACTGGTGGTCTAGGGGCTATTCTTTCTATGAGAAGATAAACCAGAGTCTCGTGCGCAGCATGAACTTAACACACACGTGAAAGATTCCAGGGGGGGGGGGGGGGCAAGAAAAGAAGAAAAGATTATCCTCCAGCGAAATTCTGCACGATGTATGAGGGTCTGGTATCCAATATGATCTCAGCGCACGACAAAGACCTCACGGCAACCAGAGAGTTGTCCCAGAGCAAAAATTCTGTAGGAACATTCACTGTCATGGATGAACAAAAAAATAAACGCATACAGAGGACGAGGGGCAGGGGAGGGGGGGGGACTTGCTTTCTCTAGGGAAGGCAAGCAGAACGTCACATTTTGACAGAACAATAAATCCAGTCCAGTCCAACGAGAACATGGCGCTGCTAGTTTCCTCTCGCCCACCCTCTCTCTCTCTCTCTCTCTTCCTCCCCCCTAGCCCCCCCTCCCCTCCCCCCCCCACGGTCTGGAAGTGTTTACTTCTCTCTGTTCTCTCTCCCATGTGGGTAAGGGGGTGGGAGGTTGAAGAGGGAGAAGAATGGTGAAAGATGAT
>JAPXFY010000014.1:5552470-5564970 GCA_030674185.1 Monoplex corrugatus | reverse complement strand
ATGTGTGTATGTATGTATGTTGCATGTATGTGTGTATGTATGTATGTATGCATGTATTATGTATATATGTGTGTATATATATATATATCTGTCTCTGTGTATAGATAGATAGATAGATACATACATACATACACACATACATACATTACATACATACATACATACATACATAACATACATACATTACATACATACATACATACATACATACATACATACATACATACATACATACATAAAGTAAATAAATGGAGGATAGCGCCATTTTCTATTGTGACAGTCTCGTCTGCTGCTGTGTTTGCTATTGAGTTTAAATCGCCCTTTTTTCTTTCGAATTGTTCATTATTTAATACCATAGAGATCCAGGCTTTGGAACACAACCGACGTAGCTGAAGAATCTGGTAACATTTCTCTTGTGTGGCGCCCCAATGGCGCTTCTACACGCAGTCGAGAAAATTGGAACGCTTGAAAAATATGTTTTGAAAGAAAAGGTGTTCTGTAGTTGTATTCTATCCTTTTCTGCCCCGCGGCCGCCACCCCACCCCACCCCACCCCCGTCCGCACACCTGCAAAACAAAGAAACAAACATACAAAAACAAACAAACAAAGAAACAAACATACAAAAACAAACAAACAAAGAAACAAACATACAAAAACAAACAAACAAACAAACATACAAAAACAAACAAAAACAAACATACAAAAACAAACAAACAAAGAAACAAACATACAAAAACAAACAAACAAAGAAACAAACATACAAAAACAAACAAACAAAAAAGAAACAAACATACAAAAACAAACAAACAAAAAACAAAGAAACAAACATACAAAAACAAACAAACAAACAAAGAAACAAACATACAAAAACAAACAAACAAAAAACAAGAAACAAACATACAAAACAAACAAACAAAACAAAGAAACAAACATACAAAAACAACAAACAAACAAAGAAACAAACATACAAAAACAAACAAACAAACAAAGAAACAAACATACAAAAACAAACAAACAAACAAAGAAACAAACATACAAAAACAAACAAACAAACAAAGAAACAAACATACAAAAACAACAAACAAAAAACAAAAAACAAACAAACAAACAAACAACATACAAAAACAAACAAGAAACAAACATACAAAAACAAACAAAGAAACAAACATACAAAAACAAACAAACAAAGAAACAAACATACAAAAACAAACAACAAAGAAACAAACATACAAAAACAACAAAAACAAAGAAACAAACATACAAAAACAAACAAAGAAACAAACATACAAAAACAAACAAACAAAGAAACAAACATACAAAAAAACAAGCAAACAAAGAAACAAACATATAAAAACAAACAAAACAAAGAAACAAACATACAAACAACAAACAAACAAAGAAACAAGCATACAAAAACAAACAAACAAACAAACATACAAAAAAAAACCCAAAAAAACAATGGATATCATTACTATGGTTTGACCCTCTATTATTTATCCGCTTTTACTATGAGATGTCTGCGTATCAGTCTTTTTTTTATATTGTTGTTTAAAGCCCAGCCGACTGCGCAGAGCCATATCAGGGCTATAACCGCTTCAAAACACAAAACTTTAATAAGGGGGAAAAAAAAAAAAAGAAAAAAAAAAGAAAAGAAAATTAAGTACTATTATCAATGCATTCGCGCACATAATATAAGGACATGCCCCCGGCGTAGGACCATTCCGTCCGATTTATCGCACAGGGGAGATTTATAAAACACACTGATACAAATATAAGCATACATTAGGACACAAAAACATATAAAAAACAGGCATAAATTACATAAAATTGCTTTCGCATATCTCACCTCCTTAGAGCCAAAAATGCACTTAATACATGTACCCAATTATCAATCCGAAGAAAAAGTACGTAAGACTTTTATCGAAAAAATACAGGTGAATGGACCATTAAGGCGGAAAATAAGTAGAAATGACAGAAAGCAAGGCAACAAGGCAGAAACAAAGAGAGTGACAGAAAAGAGGAAATTTCTAGCACAGAATTTCCAGAAGGTGGGGATACTACATGTATTTATACTGAAAGAGCCCCCGTCAACCCAAAGGGGGAGTGTGTATCAGTCAGTAGATGGCACTGTGTGTACGAAGACTTCTTGGATGTTTATTAATTTTTAATTTATTTCATTTCAAGACATATTTCTTGTATAATATCTAGCGCAAATTAGACGCCTTTGAACAGGTAATCACCGTTTGAATAGCATTGCAAACCGTCGCTGATAATCTGGGAAGGAACGATTTTGGAGCGATAGGGGTGGAGTAGAGTAGAGTAGAGAGCAGAACCATTTGCAGACATTCTGCGATGACCTATGGGAATTGGAAGAGGACATTTAACTGGTTTTCACAAAAGTAGTTGTATCTAGACTGCATATATTGGCGTAATAAGATCATGTGATTTTACGCGAAATTTGGTTATTGTAAACGTTCTTTTTTAAACAGACTATTGTAGTTTAACGATGGCATATAATGGCCGAAGTGTAAAACGTTTGTTGTGTGCTTATTTCTTTATTTCGTTTTCTTATTCATTCTTTAAATGATGTTAAAACATTAAGAGAGAGAGAGAGAGAGGGAGAGAGAGGGAGAGGGATGGAGGGGGAAGAGTTTAAAGTGTGCCATAGGTGTTCCTGTAATAAAACGTGTACAAGGAAAGGATTCTATTCGCACCTTCTGTTCTTCTTCACACGCACACACACACACACACACACACACACACACACACACACACACACACACACACACACACACACACAACACACACACATACACACACACACACACGCACGCACGCATGCACCACACACACACACACACACACACACACACACACACACACACACACACACACACACACACACACACAAAACCACACATGCCCTCACACAAAAAGACATAGACACGCATTTTACACTCACACCACACCACACACACACACACACACACACACACACACACACACACACACACACACACACACACACACGCACAGAGAGAGAGACAGAGACAGAAAGAGAGAGAGAGAGACAGAGACAGAAAGAGAGAGAGAGAGGGAGAGAGAGAGAGAGAGAGTCATCTATAGACACACTTAACAAGACGCACGCACACCGCACACCACCCATCCTACCCTTTTTCTCCCTTCTCTCCCTCCCTCCCCCCACAGAGGAAACCTGTGATAAATTTCAATTTACAGCATAGCACCAAGAATGATTATTCTTTTAACATATAACATCATTATCCTCATCATCATGAGCCATGCCGCATGGCGTTGACAATCATGGCCCTCCATACCAATCTGACTTTTTTTAGCTGCAAGTGAATCTCTCACCCTTTGTGTCCCCATCCACTCTGCAAAACTGTTTAATATTTTCTCCCTGGGTCAACCTGGTGGTCTCCCCCCCCCCCCTCTAGGTTTCCTGTTGTGTGACTGGGTGCTCAAAGTTTTTCTTGCCTCATAAATGTTCTACAACTTTTGCTTGTCTTTTCGTAATCTTCTCCATTAATTTTCTTTCTGTTTGCTTCTTTAAGATTGCCTCGCTTGTTTTGTTAGCTGTTCATGGAACTCTTAGCATTTGTCTTAGATACTACCTTTCAGTATCCTTTATCTTGTTCTGACTTAACTTGTTAATTGTCCATGCTTCACATCTGTACAGCAGCATTGGTTCTACGTAACACGGAAGAACTCTTTTCCTGATGTTAATTGATAAGCATTTCTTGGTAAGAATTTTTTCAGTTTCTTGAATTCTGTTTGAGCTTGGCCAATTCTGCTGGATATTTCTAATGTGCATTAATTTTGTCATCTGGTGAGATAAATGTTCCCATATATTTAAACTTATTAACTTGTCTCAGTGTCGTGCTATTTGCTATTATTTTATATGAGGGAATTTCTTGTGTGTTTCTTTCTTTTTTTCAACTGAGTACCATGATTTCAGTCTTGTTATAATTTAGCTGTAACCTTTTAATTCTGCTATTTCTGTTCTATACATAAGATAATTATATTATTATTATTATTATTATTATTGTCATTATTATTATTATTTTCTGCAATTAGGACGGTGTCATTTGCATTTATAACAAGATTGTTTTATCATTTTTACTCCAACCTGTATCCCAGAGCATTTTTCGAAGTTTCTCATGATGGTTTCTTTATAAAATGAAAACAAATATGATGACCGAACGCATCCCTGTCTAAACCTCTCTTTCGATATTTTGAAAAGAGCTTATATCATTTTCTACTTTCATTGCTGCTGTTTGTTCCCGATATATATTTCTTCTTGTTCTTATATCTTTTCCATCAGTATTGAGCTTTTCCAGTTGTTTGATCAATTCTTCGTGCCTTAGTCAACTCAGTTGATCTTTCTATGAATGTTTTTGTATGTATATGGCATTAATAGTTCTTTCTCGTCAATACATCCATATTGTTCTTTTGCTGTTTCTGTTTTGATTCTATTTCTTGTCCTCATCGTGGTTATTCTTAATAGAATCTTTGTCACATGACTCATCAAGCTGATTGTGCAATGGAGTTCGCATTCTATAGCCCCTGTTTTCTTTGGAAGTGCAGTAATAATTGACATATCTTCGGGGATTTTTCTGGTGTCATAAATTTCATGTAAGAGGACTCTAACTTTTTCAACATGAACTTCGTGTAGGGCCATAGTCATTTCTTCTCCCCCGTTGGGTTGCCGGGGGCTCTTTCAGTATAAATAATATCCCCACCTTCTGGAAATTCTATGCTAGAAATTTCCTCTTTTCTGTCACTCTCTTTGTTTTTGCCTTGTTGCCTTGCTTTCTGTCATTTCTACTTATTTTTTGCCTTAATGGTCCATTCATCTGTATTTTTTCGATAAAGTCTTACGTGCTTTTTCTTCGGATTGATAATTGGGTACATGTATTAAGTGCAGTTTTGGCTCTAAGGAGGTGAGATATGCGGAAGCAATTTGAGGTAATTTATGCCTGTTTTTATATATGTTTTTGTGTCCTTGTGTGTGCTTATATTTGTATTCACGTGTTTTTTTAAATCTCCCCTGTGCGATAAATTGGACGGAATGGTCCTACGCCGGGGGCATGTCCTTAGATTATGTGTGCGATTGCATTGATATGTGTACTTAATTTTCTTTTTTTTTTTTTCCTGTTGAAGTTTTGTGTGTTTTGAGGCGGTTATAGCCCTGATATGGCTCTGCGCATTCAGCTGGGCTTTAAACAATAATAAAAGTAAAAGTAAAGTCATTTCATAGTAATATTGTCTGTCTTAGGGCTTTTTTCTGTTTCACCCTTTTCAACGCTGCTCTAACTTCATTTTTCATTATTGGCGGTCCTTCAGCGTCCTTTCTAATGATGTGTTCCTCCCTTCAGTCATCGTCAAAAACGTCTTCATTGTACTGTCCCCATCTGTCTAATGTTTTGTCTTTTCCCATAATAATCGTACCATGTTTTGATTTTAAGCAACCAGTTGATTTGTATGACTTTTTCCTGTGGGCAATTTCTTCATTATTTCTATGTATAAACGTAGAGTCTGTTTTGTGTCATTCTTCTGTTTCTGCACTTTGTTTCTAGCCAAACATCCTTAGCTTCACTGCACTTATTCCTGATTTCCTTTCTACCTTTTTGTATTCTTCTTATTTTCGCTTTATCTTCCTTCGTTCATCCATCAAGCCAAAACTTTCTGTTGTCATCCAATTTTTCTGTGCTTTTCTTTCAACTCAAGGGATTTCTTCACAAACTTCATTAATTCAATTTTTCAGATTTGTCCATTGTTCCTCACTGTCCCTAACGGCCTCCAGAATACTGACTTTGTTTTGAACATATGCCAGCAGTGCAAGATTTAGTTTGATCGCAGTTTTGGTTTGTTTTCTTCTGTTTAGTTTTAGCATACATTGTCCTGTTACAGGATTGAGGTCAGTGTTGCAGTCTGCGCCTGATAACGTTTTTGCTATCAGTAAAGACTTTCTTAATGTCTTATTTATCAGAATATTATCAGTTTGATTTCTTGTGTTTTCTCCTGGATTCACCCATGTCCATTTTCGTCTGTTAGGTTGTTCAAACCAAGTGTTTCCTACATGTGGTATGAATTCAATTACAATAAGTTTCTCGCCCCTTTCGTTTTGCGTGCCTACGCCAACTGTGTGTCATCTACTTTTTCCTGTCCCACTTTAACATTGAAACCTTCCATTATTATTGTTACGTCTCATGATTTACCGGGTACAAGACCCTTGGCTGTCTCTAATTCTACAGGAAAGGTGTCAGTTTCGTCTTCAATGTTTGCGGATGTTGGTGCATATGTGACCCGTTTTCACGAAATGAGTCCTAACTCGCAGGCAGCGAAAAGCGTAGAGGCCCGGAAAAGGTGTGATGGGTCGATTTTGTCAATTTTTACTTTTCGTTAAAAATGGAATGTTTAATCTTTAAATTACATGTACATGCACTCAGCACTTTATAATTCAATCGGAAAATGTATTCAAAATGCGTTTTAACCAGATAACGGCATGCTTTTTGTGTCAGAAAAAGGGATATATAAACTTAAATAAGACAATTACGGTAGATTTTCACACCAAATTTTTGTGTGCTATTGTGGCATGATATGTTTTACCATGGTACAAAATTTGGTAAAGATTGGTGAAGTACAAATACCTGCTGCTAAGGTAAAACTTCACTGAAGTGGTGACAGTTTTAAAAGTTGATTTTCTCAAAATGGCTGTTTGCTATGTTACACACTTCAAACACCCATAACTTCCTTATTTTTAGGAGTAGAATAATAAATTTCATATGAAAAGAAAGTTAATAATCGGGACGTTTTGAAAATCATAATATCCTAAAATCTGTTATTTTCACCATAGGACTTATTTTGTTAAAACCGGTCACATATACTTGGAGAATGTTGATATCAAATGGGCGCGCCCTCCAATCTTTTTGACACGGTGTTAGCTCTGACATGGGTCTAGTAGTCGGCTGGGCTATAAGCGGTATGAACGTGAACCTGTCCTCCAGTCTAACTAGTAAAAAGTGGTCTGATATAACTCTGGGATGTCAGACCGGATTCGTTGCACTAGGCACGATCCATTTACATCAGCCATACCTCTTGATTAATTTTTTATGCCTATCTTTTCTCTTATGCATTATTTAATACTGGTATCCTATACATTCCAAACACCAGTCTTCGCTAGTGCGTCATAGTTCTCATTTCCGCTCTGACATCATATTTATTCAAAAACACATTATGATGTCATTTAATTCAGTATATTTCTTTTCTCACATTGGACATAGCAGCAGGGAAGTTTCAGTCTTTTTCACATAATTTTTGTATCTGGTGTTTGTTTGTTTGTAATCTTACGCTTGACAAAGGCCAGTTGGCCGAAAATTTGCGCCTGTCTTGTCTTGTATTAAATACGCGTTCTTATTCTTATTTCGTGTTTTTTTTCTAGTTTCTGTATTCTTTGATAGTCTTTGGCTTTACATTGTCCATTATAATGCTGATGCCTACCCCTCGCTCATGTGTGTCCCTTCCAGAATATATAGTTTTATGCTTTGCCTGATGTTATCATGCCTGCTCCCTTCCATCGTACCTCTCCTAGTCCAAAAATATTTGTGTTTCAGTCTCGACATTTTCTGGTTTCCCCTTCTGGAGCTTTGTTCTAGTATTGTATGTTGCAAATTGTATATATCTTTTAATCTGATGGCGGTAGCCTGGTGACGGTCTGGTGTCACCTGCTCAGCATGACCTCCCCTACCGGACGAAGGTGCTCTAGTGAAGCCCCTATTTACGCCGTTCTGATTTCTTTTTTTTTCTGTCTGGCCGTAGTGTTCTTGGGAGGATACGATCAATGGTGGTTTTCTTTTCTTTTCTTTCTTTTTTTATACGGACTTTCTGCTAGCCTTTGTCGTTCCCACGACTACAAGGCAATGAGGGCTGATTTTCTGTCAGTGTTTTTACACCCTTAGCCACACCCGTGAGGATGCCGGGGGCTCTTTCAGTATAAATAGTATCCCCACCTGGAAATTCTGTGCTAGAAATTTCCTCTTTTCTGTCACTATCTTTGTTTCTGCCTTGTTGCCTTGCTTTCTGTCATTTCTACTTACTTTCTGCCTTAATGGTCCATTCACCTGTATTTTTTCGATAAAGTCTTACTTACTTTTTCTTCGGATTGATAATTGGGTACATATGTTGGGTGCACTTTTGGCTCTAAGGAGGTGAGATATGCGGAGGCAGTTTTGGGTAATTTATGCCTGTTTTTATGTATGTTTTGTTGTCCTTATGTATGCTTACATTTGTATTCAGGTGTGTTTTTTAAATCTCCCTGTGCGATAAATCGGACGGAATGGTCCTACGCCGGGGGCATGTCCTTAGATTATGTGCGCGAATGCATTGATATGTGTAATTATTTTTCTTTTCTTTTTTTTCCCTGTTGAAGTTTTGTGTGTTTTGAAGCGGTTATAGCCCTGGGCTTTAAACAACAATAAAAGTAAAATAAAAATTACACCCTTAGCCTCAATCTGTCCCAAGACAACCACAAGGCATGGAGAGGCATTATGTGGGGTTTGCTGATGGAGAGGCTATATACTGACGGAGTTACGCGCTCTGCTCTCTTTTCTGATATAACATCACCTGAATGATACACCCAACACCACCAACACCGTAGACAACGCTGTAGTTATCCTATTATAATTGTATGGGGGGCTGGGTTGGGTTGTAGAAGAAACCAGTCAAGGGGAACAAAAGTGAGCGATAAATTACATGTTATGATGTCACGTTTTCAAAGAAATTCATGACGAAGTCAGATTAACGAAGCGATTAAGAAATGATTTACATCAATGCTGCTGTGTGCAGTCAACATATTTACATATGTCGTTTCAGTGCAGTGTGTGTGTGTGTGTGTGTGTGTGTGTGTGTTTTGTGTGGTGTGTGTGTGTGTGTGAGGAGAGAGAGAGAGAGAGGAGAGAGAGAGAGAGAGAAGAGAGGAGAGAGAGAGAGTGAGAGTGCGCGCGCGCTCACGCGTTTCTATCTTCAGTTTGTTGCACGTAACGGATCCTTTCTTTCTTTCTTTCTTTCTGTCTGTCTGTCTGTCTGTCTGTCTGTCTTTCTTTATAATTTTTATATCTGAAAGTTTGAGTTCAATCCAGTGCAGTTCAATTTAGCTTAATTGTCTGTTGAGATAAATGACTTTTTGCACATAAAAAAAAAGTCTGCTCCGAAATGAAGATTTCATTAAAGTGTGGATTCTTTCTCTTGTTGTTGTGCTACGTATTTTTCTTTCGCTTCTCTTTTATCACCTCCCTGTCTGTTGTAAATCCCACCCATCCCCATCTTCCTTTTCTCTCTTACTTCCCCCTATCGGAACGGAAGTGATCCTAACGTCAGTTTTTTCTGTCCCTCAAATCTGGACCGAAGGAAAGGCGTTTGCATTAACCACCTTCTTGTTGTTGGTGTTTCTTAATTCTTCTTTTCTTGTTCTTTTTCTTCTTCTTGTTCTTGTTCTTCTTCTTCTTCTTCTTCTTCTTCTTCTTCTTCTTCTTCTTCTTCTTCTTCTTCTTCTTCTTCTCTTCTTCTTCTTCTTCTTTCTTCTCTCCTCCTCTTCCTCTTCTCTTCTTCTTCTTCTTCTTCTTCTTCTTCTTCTTCTCTTCTTCTCTTCTCTCTTCTTCTTTCTTCTTCTTCTTCTTCTTCTTTTCTTCTTCTTCTTCTTTTTTGTCTTTTCCTCTTTCGTTTTGTTCTGTTCTTCTTCTTGAAATTGTTAGGTGGCTAGCTCTGTGTATGTGTGGATGCCCATCTCCTCTTGCTGTCCCAGACAGCAAGTCCGGAACGTTACGTGCTTCGGGAGCGGAGGGTCTTTTCCTTAAGGACTTAAGTACTGACAGAGCGCCAGAGGAGAGTCTCCGGGGCTGCATCCCAACCCCCAAGCATTTTTTCTTCTTTTTCTGTTTTTTTTTCTGGTTGTTGTTGTTGTTTGTTTGTTGTGTTTTTAGACTTCTATTTTGTTTTCTATTTGAAATCATACAGCTTATCTTGCCAAGTAAAAGGTTTTTCTTGTCTACTTTTTTTGTCTTTCTGTCTGTTCTTACCGTTGTAAGGGAGACAGTCCTACTTTCCTTTCAGTAACATGCCCGTATTCATTTTTCGTTTGAGTGCTAGTAGTTTTTTGTGCTGTCACCGCTTTAGTACAAGATTTGAACGAGAGAACGGATATATGAACGAACCAACGTTTTATTTTTGTTCTCATTTAGCTGGGGTTTTCCCCCTGTTCTTTTCCATTTACTTTGTTTCTTGTTTGTCTTTCCATTTTATTTGTTTTACTTTTTTATTTTCCTCACCTGATTGTCGATAGGTCTTACGCTATCGTTACTTTCATTGAAGATCTGAACAAGAGGAAAAGTAGGAAAAAAGGAAGAAGAGAGAAAGAGAGAAAAAAAGAAGAGAGAGAGAGAGAGAGAGAGAGAGAGAGAGAGAGAGAGAGAGAGAGAGAGAGAGAGAGAGAGAGAGAGAGAGAGAGAGCAGAAGGAGTATATATGAACAAATCGATTTTCCCCCTTTTTCTTTCACCTTGATTTTTGTCCGTTCTTCCTGGTCTGGTTTGGTCTTCATCTGAATGCTAATAGTTCTTGTGCCATCCTTGCTCGGGGTCAAACATTTTGATAGAGAGAAAGAACCACCACTAGTCTTGCCTTTTCGACAGCTTTCGGTTTATTTTTTTCCCCACTTCGTTTTCTCTTCATTTTTCAATCTTTCGTTTTAATTTTGTTTATTTCATCTGACTTTCTTCCTCCTTCTGACCCCTCGGTCCCCCTGTGTGAATGCACTGAATGTAAGTAGGTCTTAGATCTACACCTGTCACTGTAAAGATCTACACCTGTCACTGTAAAGATCTACACCTGTCACTGTAAAGATCTACACCTGTCACTGTAAAGATCTACACCTGTCACTGTAAGATTACACCTGTCACTGTAAGATCTACACGTCACTGAAGATCTCACCTGTCCTGTAAAGATCTACACCTGTCACTGTAAAGATCTACACCTGTCACTGTAAAGATCTACACCTGTCACTGTAAAGATCTACACCTGTCACTGTCAGTAAATAACTGCACTGAAAAGATCGTGAGTCAGCCCACTTTAATGTTTACACCTTGAACTTTTTAATTTCATTTGGCGATGTTGTATTATTTCCTTTATCTTTCTTCCCTTTTGTTTTAGAATATGAGAAAATAGTTTCTTACACACGATCTACTGTAAGTCAGATCTTTATCGATAGAACAATGAATGAACCCATCAACAATCTTTTCTTTATTATTCTTCATCTCCTCTTGTTTTTCTCCCTGTTTTCGTCTCTCTCTTTTTTTCCCCCTTCTTCCCTTTCTTCTTCTTTGTCTCTTTCCTTTTTTCTTCTCTAATTTGGATACAGATAGCCGATACTCCCTCAAACCTTTCACTCAAGATATACAGCTGTACCGGCACGAGCAGCTAGCGCAGGTCATCACCCCCACCTGTGGACTGGGCACAACAGACTGAATCACCGCGTAACGAGTGCTTTCGACTTACACTGTCCCCCCACCCCCCAGTGCCCCTGTTGAGAAACTGAAAGAACACATCCCCCAGCACTGCGAGAGCTACCGGTTGCTGAGGGAGGAGATCTGACCGACGTCTTTGAACATGCGGGAGAAGCTGCACGGACCTGTGGTAGCGCTACAAATGCCGACCTGGTTCATCCTTAAGACTGTACTCAAAATGTGACGGCGAACGAAAAGAAGTCCTGGATTCAAGACCTGAACGAGAGAACAGGAATATGGACCATCCAGCTATCTTTCTTATAGTTTCGTTTGAGTTTTCTTTTATCGTCTATTTGTTTTTCTTTTCTTTTCTTTTCGTGACTCAGTTTGCCTCATCTGAATGCACATAAGTCTTACGAAAGTCTTGCGACATCGTTTTTCCCAACAAGACAGCGGCGTGTACGAACCAGCCTGACTACCTTACTGTTCTTGTTGAAGTATGTGTGTGTGTGTGTGTGTGTGTGTGTGGGTGGGTGTGTGTGTGTGTGTGTGTGTGTGTGTGTGTGTGTGTGTGTGTGTGTGTGTGTGTGTGTGGTTCGTTGTCTTTTTCCTATTTATATTTATTTTAGCTTTTTTGTGCCATAATCCGATCTCATTATTATAAGTGATACTGTTTGCGCCCATTGCTGTGATCAAGATCTCAATGAGAGAACGGGAATATGAACCAATCACGCATCTTGTTTTTCTCCATTTTCTTTCTCTTCCTCAGCAACAAGTTTTTTTTTCCTTTCCATTTTTTTTCTGCCTTTAAGACGTGCATGCTCTAGTTCTGGGAGGAGGGGAGAAGGGCGATCATCCCATTGTAATTACCCCTCTGTTATTCAGCCAGTGTGTCCCCCTACCCCTGATTCCCCTGTCTTCTCCTCCCCTCCCTTCTTGGCAAGAGGCGCCCCTGGGAGGGTGGCCCATTGTTTTCCAAAACGAG
>JAPXFY010000014.1:5532470-5547470 GCA_030674185.1 Monoplex corrugatus | reverse complement strand
ATGTATGTATGTATGTATATATGTATGTATGTGTGTATGTATGTATATATGTATGTATGTATGTATGTATGTTGTGTATGTATGTATGTATGTGTATATGTATGTATGTGTGTATGTATGTATGTATGTCTGTATGTATGTATGTATGTGTGTGTGTATGTATGTATGTATATATGTATGTATGTGTGTGTAAGTATGTATGTATGTATGTGTGTATGTATGTATGTATTTGTGTATGTATTTATGTTTGTATATATGTATGTATATATGTATGCACGCATGTATGCGTGTGTGTAAGCACGCACGCATGTATGTGTGTGTGTATGTGTGTATGTATGTATGTATGTATGTGTGTATGTATTAATGTATGTATGTATGTGTGTATGTATGTTAATGTGTGTGTATGTATGTATATGTATGTATGTATGTATGTAACTTAATGTGTGTATGTATGTATATGTATGTATGTATGTATGTTAATGTGTGTGTATGTATATGTATGTATGTATGTTAATGTGTGTGTATGTATGTATATGTATGTATGTATTCCGTAAATATGTATATATCTAGGTACCTATCTGCCTCCTTATATATCTGTGTGTCTATTCATCTATCTGTCTGTCTGTCTGTCTGTCTGTCTATCTATCTATCTGTCTGTCTGTATCTATCTATCTGTCTGTCTGCCTGTGTCTATCTATCTATCTGTCTGTCTATCTGTCTGTCTGGTCTATCTATCTATCTGCTGTCTATCTGTCTTGTCTGTCTGTCTGCCTGTTCCTAGAAGTCTCTTTTGTCTATTCAAAAAAAGAATAGGTGTTATTTTTTTAAATCAGCAGACAGTCATTGATGAGGCAGACGAAACGAAAAGGGTTTCAAACTTGATGTCGTCATCCTTTCGTATTTGCTTGTTCCCAAATGTCCTCTGCTGCCTCTTCGTGCAAGGAGACCATTTCCTCCCATGGGAGCCATTTAGTCCATCCCTCCCATCTCCCTCCCCCGTAATCTGCCTTAAATCCTTACTGACTTCTCTGTACGGACAGCATATGTGAAGTTAGCAGATGTATGTTCACAAATGAGACAAAAGGGTTTCAGAAGATGGAGTATACACATTGTGCAAGCACCATACCACCTGCTCATTATGGGCGAAAACAACGTGCGCACAAGCATTCGAGAAAGGCGAATCGGTTTATACGTATGTGTGAAACAAAAAGAAAAGCAAAACAAACAAACAAACAACAAGCAAACAAGCAAACAAACAAACAAACAAACAAGCAACAAACAAACAAACAAACAAACAAACAAACAAACAAACAAAACAAACAAACAAACAAACTCCATGTCGTCATCTTTCTGTCAATCGTCTAGTCTCACACATCCGTCCTTGCGCTTGAATACACGAGTACGTTCTGAACGCGTATTGCCATTTTGTCTTGTTTTGTTTAGTTTTGTTTTGTTTTGTTTTGTTTCAAATTTCTTTTCGCTGCCTTCACTGAGACAGTTAAGCTTCGTATTCCGGGATGTGCATCCTGGCTGTTTTCGTGATTCCATTAGCTTTTTGACATGGCGTACAAAATCTTTGAGTGCGTAACTGATGTTCTGTATATATATATAACATAAAGGGGTAGGGGACCTGGGAGGTCCATTCGTCACCCACCTGTCCATCTCCACCTAACAAGGCTCAAATCCAGATCTTCCAATTGGAAAAATAATGTCCTGACCACTCGACTGTCGCCGCCACTGTCGTTGGTTGTGAAAACAAATTGCTACTGTTGGAAAATGAATGATAACTCTTCGTCATGTACAGCTGTACGTGCATACTTACGTAATATGCATGCGTACACACATGTATACGCATACATAACTGCGTGTACGCAGTGTATGTACTTACATACAAACAATTATATTTAATTCAGCAAGCATTAATTCTGTTATCTGATGAACTTATTCCGACAACGTACGTTCCAAGTGTATAAAAAAATCATAATATTTCTGTAGGCCTCCCTCGGTCATGGCTGACCATGGTCAAAGTACATCCGTTCTAATGTCTAGATGGGCTGTCTGCTTGGTTCAAGCAGCGTCGCCTGTGACTGTAGAGACCAATGCGAGAGAGGCAGTCTCTGTCGCAGCGGTCGCATGTGTATGCTGATGCCGTACCTCAGTCTAAACATAATAACGTGTATGCGCGGCTTGGTTGTAAACAACATGAAATGGAACACACAGGCATTATTGCAGATGTTAAACTTTGAAGACTAATCATCTGCTGTGAACATCATTCAGAGACGCGTGCTGTGGGCTAGTTATGCTGTCCACTCATAAATCTCACTCCAACATGATGAGTTGTCTGCCTCACAACAACGTTATTTTGGTGGGACTATCAACATCATTTACATAGAATTAATTTTGTTCGTATGTCATTATTATTATTATCGTTATTATTGTCATGAATTGTGTTTGTATAGCGCTATTCTCCAAATCCATTTGGACCCACTGCACATTGGAACCAGAAAAAACACGAAAGAAGAATACGAACGTGTATTTAATACAACAAGACAAGACAGGCGCAAATTTTCGGCCAACTGGCCTTTTTCAAGCGTAAGATTACAAACAAACAAACAAACAAACACCAAATAACAAAAATTTTGAGAAAAAGACTGAAACTTCCCTGCTGCTGTGTCCAATGTAATTATTCTCAATATTTTTGTATCTGGTGTGTGTTTGTTTGTAATCTTACGCTTGGCAAAGGCCAGTTGGCCGAAAATTTGCGCCTGTCTTGTCTTGTTGTATTAAATACACGTTCGTATTCTTCTTTCGTTTTTTCCTGGTTCCTGTTTGCTTGTTCAAACGCGGGCAGTCACACTTGTTTCGAATTACATTGCATTTTATCAAACATTTTTTCCCATGGAACGCAGAGAACTCGAATTGTTAGGCGAGCTGACCACATTCCACTATGTTGCTGCACAGTCTGCATCTTTGGTGGGTGTGTATACAAGATGTTTTCATGTTTCCATAAGCTGGCCACTGACATGACCTTCAGGATCTTTAACGTGCATATGTGACATTGTCCACTATGTCGTTGTACAGTCTGCATCTTTGGTGGGTGTGCATACAGGATGTTTTCATGTTTCCATAAGTCGGCCACTGACACGACCTTCAGGATCTTTAACGTGCGTGTTTGATACATGGGTGCCAATCTTCCGTCTGGGTGACGGAAATCCGTTTTCTTGGCAAAGCCCCAGACGGAAATCCCGTTTTTTCATTTTCGTTATTAAAAAAAAAAATGTCTGGGGGAAAAAAAACAGTTGAATCGGCGCTATTATGACCGAAACAGCACTGTAGCAGACGACCGGAAATGAGGAAGCGCTCTCTATCGTTGAAGACAACACAGGTCCAGCGATCTTTGTTAGGCTACACACATCACTTCCGTCGCGCAACTGTGCTGCTAGTGCCTTCAAGCGAAAAAGTTTTCCAGTTAGCCTGATTTTCAGTTTTTTCAGATTTTCAGAGTGTCACCTTTGTTGATATTCTGCATGCGTATATACGTGATTTTGGTCCACCAGTCACATACTTTTCACCTCCGCCCTGATGGCCAGCGACGGAAGGCGCGGTCCTTGTTCCGGGCGACGACCGGGCGGTATGGATTGAGTTGTGGTTGTAATCTTCATTTAGTGTGTCTTGGGCAATGTCGCATGGCGGAGCCCATCCCTCTCCATGCCAGACCACAGCCGACGTCCTCCATCTAGGTGGTTCGCCTTGGTCTTGAACACATAGCCGTTGAGTTCCTTGCGGAACTTCGTCCGCCTTGGCCGGTAACCTGCATCGTGGAGGTTATTCGCCCAGTGATGCAGTGTTAACATCACCCCCTCACATGGTTTGGCACGCCTGGAACGACAAGAATATCGCAATCGGCTCCAAGATCAGACTGATGCGTTCCCTGGTCATGTCAATATTTTTGTATGCATGCGAAACATGGACCATAACAGCAGACATTGAAAGAAGGATACAGGCAATGGAGATGAGATGCTTCCGCAGACTCCTTGGTATCTCGTACAAAGATCATATAACCAATAAAGAAGTGAAAACCCGAATCGAAAACGCCATCGGGCCGTATGAAGACCTCCTGACCTCAGTGAAAAGACGCAAACTGAGGTGGTACGGGCACGTCACACGATCATCTGGACTGGCCAAGACCGTCTTGCAGGGAACAGTTCAGGGAGGGAGACGAAGAGGCAGACAGAGAAAAAGATGGGAAGACAATATCAGAGAGTGGACTGGCCTTGAATGGAATATCATTCTGCGGAAAGCTGAGGACCGTGAGGAGTGGAGGAAGTTGGTTGCAAAATCTTCAGTGGTGCCCCAACGGTCAACCAGACTACGGGACTGATGATGATGATATACGTGAAGGGGGTTTAAGCATTGGCAGGTCCTCACCCTTGTTGACCTGGGAGATGGGTACACTTCCACCCTTTACCCGCCAGGTGATCGAACCGAGGATTTTCCTGTTGGATTCCGACGTTTACCCACTTGACTGCCGTGCCTGTAGATGACGCAGACATGTAAGTTAACCCTTTGACTCCCTCATCCTGTTCACCAGCATCCTGCATTGTCAACCGTGCTAGCAAAGCAAAACTTAACCCTTTGACTCCCCCACCCTGTTCACCAGCATCCTGCATTGTCAGCCGTGCTAACAAACCAAAAACTTAACCCTTTGACTCCCCACCTGTTCCACCAGCATCCTGCATTGTCAGCCATGCTAAGCAAACCAAAAACTTAACCTTTGACTCCCTCATCCTGTTCACCAGCATCCTGCATTGTCAACCATGCTAGCAAACCAAAACTTAACCCTTTGACTCCCTCACCTATACCATCATCATTCAGCCTTCTACAAAGCTAAATTATTTATTATATCACCAGCATACCTATTGTCAGAATAGTTCATTAGACCAAAGAATTAACCTTGCTGAATCAGGACAGCTGGTGCATGTAGGGGTGTAGGACAGAAACTTAAATTTCCCCCTGCCAGATTAGTAGATAGGCTAGCGAATCTAAAGGTTAATTAACTACAATACAGCCCGGCAGTTTTTTATCCAAACAACTGTCAGAATAGTTATTAAAAGAATAATGCTTGCTGATTGATTATAGGGTGGGTCAAGGTTTTTCTTCGTTGACTAGGTGCGATTAAGGGTTATACAACGGCACTTTTTAGAGGCTGTTTTATTGTGTAGTTTGACTTGATAGTTGATGGTAGGGGTATTAGGGTCAAATAGGGGACCGAGGTCATTAAGATGAGTTAAAAATGTGTTCATAATCATGTGCCTGTTGAGTGTTATGTATGTCATAAATAAGAGTTACAAATTGTTCATATTGCTGTTCATGTGCCTGCTTAGTGTTATGTTAGTGTGTGGTGTCTGGTAAGGAATGAAATGATTTTTCGTGTTTATGTGAGACACTGCTCATGCGTATACCCATGCGCGCGCGCGCGCGCGCACACACACACACACACACACACACACACACACACACACACACACACACAACACACACACACACACACACACACACACACAAGAACAATAATAACAGAGAGAGACAGTCAGACACACACACACACACACACACACACACACACACACACACACACACACACACACACACATAAGAACAATAACAATAACAGAGAGAGACAGTCAGACACACACACCCACACACACACACACACACACACACACACACACACACACACACACACACACACACACACACACACACACACACACACACACACACACACACTCTCTGTCTCTCTCTCTCTCTTTCTCTTTCTTTGTCTCTTTCTCTCTCTCTCTCTCTCTCTCTGCTAATATAATAATGATGATAAGATTGTCTTTATTTGTATAGGTCATACATTGTCATGTCGAAAGCATGCTTGTTTCACCCTGCGTAGTGAAATATCATTATTACATTTAATTTGATGGTAACAGTAAACTTGAAATGTATACACACTTTAGTTCAGCAAGCATAGTCAGTTTGTCAAAAATAACAAGTTTATTAAGTGAGAGGCCGTTTCGACAACGTTGATCCACACAGTAGATGACTCGTGTTTTGAAATAGAGAAACTGAGACAAAGATGACATTGCCACATTTAAATGGTCTTCTAAAATACCGCAGTTACAATCTGGTTTTCAAGCCAAAGTCCTCGCCATCGAGGTTGGGCAACGGGGCTGGTGAGCATATTTACCTTTGACCTCATGAAACAGCTCTCAGTTTCTGAGGAGAGGACCAGAACCCTAAAGGTAACGACAAAGTAATTAGAAAGAGTTCCAGCTGGATTTGGTCGAGGAGGAAGAAAAACGAACTTCATGAAGCTTAAAATGTGTGTATATGCTGCAGATGTCATATAGCTAGATGCTTAAGACATCCATCGCAAGGGTGACTTGGCTTTGAGACCACCTTGGAAGCGTGGGTTCCATCCCAAGTGGGGAAAAATAAGGGGGAGGGATGCAACAGCTGAGATGCCCGACCATCTTGGAGGCGCGGATTTGAACCCAGGAAAACTATATAGGCGATAGCAAAAGAGCAATCAGGAATCGTAACCTGGATGTGGTTAGTGTCCCATAAAGTGTAAAGTGTATAGATCCGAAACACTTGCTTGAGGAAAGTTCCCCCTGTGAGGACTTTCTGCTGTCTAACTTTTTCCAAAGATCCATGCTCTAAAAAATTTCATTTTTTAACACAGCTCACTGAACACAAGAAGGGGAATTCCTCTTAGTGCAAATGTAAATAAAGTTGTCATGGGTGTGAACTGACAACAACAGATAATAACTTTAAATCAGAAATCTGGTATCAGTGCTACTGCTGTTAAAGAATACATACGTGAAAAATATTTGACACATACACGCATATATACATATGTGACCTCCCACCACGAAATCAGTCTTAACTCGCAGTCAGTCGAACAGCACTAGGAGCTGAAAAGATGACTGAGGGTCTGTCTAGGGTGTTTTGACTTTTTCTCAAAATTGATTTCAGTAGACTATAATCTATCCCCCACAGACATTTTTTTCTTGAAAAAATATTATTAATCAATCTAAAATGGCATTGTAATGCACTGATCGCAGCAGAAAGAACGCAGTTTCCTACCAAAAGTTCCTATTTTTTGTACCCGCACATGTAATATTCTACAGAAAGCTCTTTGGTGCACCTTTCAGATAATGACAGGGAAAATTAGAAACAAGCTGGCTCAAAGCCACCAAATAAAGTAATTTAAGGAAAATGTGTAGGACAGCACACAAAATCTTTAGAGGCCGTTTTCTCAAAATGGCCGTCATACAACTTAATGACTTTAAACATACATAACTTCTACATTTTTTTGAGTGCAAGCTTTATTCAAGTACCAAAATAATCAGTAGAATGTACACTTTCCAGTGGTATGTATATCTCAAAATGCCCAAAATGCTAGTTAAGACTGATTTTGTGGTGGGAGGTCACACACACACACACACACACACACACACACACACACACACACACACACACACACACACACACACACACACACACACACACACACACATATATATATATATATATATGAGTATCAAACTGTACATACATAGGCGCCATCATCTTCAGAAAACTGGTTTGAACATGGCGAGCTGTCTGTCCCACAACGGTGTGGTTGTATTTTTCGGAACAACCTTTATTTGCATGTAATTTGTCCGTAAATGGCGTACGCGTGTACGTAAAATTACAAATGGGCTCTTTATGCAAAAGCAGCAGCTGTTGAAACATGTGTTGATAAGTTTGTTAATGGTTTCCCAACATTTGTGTGAATAATGGATGCATTTTTTCTTTGACTGATTTAGGACCTTTTTTCAGGTCACAAGGGGGAGATTGTTTCATATGGACGGGAGACTGGTTTAGGACCTTTTTTCAGGTCACAAGGGGGAGATTGTTTCATATGGACGGGAGACTGGTTTAGGACCTTTTTTCAGGTCACAAGGGGGAGATTGTTTCATATGGACGGGAGACTGGTTTAGGACCTTTTTTCAGGTCACAAGGGGAGATTGTTTCATATGGACGGGAGACTGGTTTAGGACCTTTTTTTCAGGTCACAAGGGGGAGATTGTTTCATATGGACGGGAGACTGGTTTAGGACCTTTTTTCAGGTCACAAGGGGGAGATTGTTTCATATGGACGGGAGACTGGTTTATGGCAGTGTGTCTGACAGAAATGAGTTGGCAAGGTTTTCTTAGCTGTGTCCGGATGGATCATTACTGAATGTGGATCATATATGTGGGTCGCTAAGGAGTTGCGATTAGAGAAGTTTGGAAGTTGTACCGCCAAGTTCAAGGTCACACAGATCGGACAAGTGCCTAAAATCAGTACTTTTTGAGGAAGGTGTGTGTGAACATCACTTTCTCAGGAACTTGTGACAACGTTTATATTCTGTTTTCGATGTTTTGACGCTCTACTCTTTCCTTGCTTCATCATCATCATCAGGTGCCTTGCCGCATGGTGTTGGCGATCATGGACTTCCATCTGTCTCTGTCTCTTGTTATTATTATTATTATTATTATTATTATTATTATTATTATTATTATTATTATTATATTTAATGTGCATATTCTGATATTCTGAAGGCGTATACACATGAATGGGATTTTAGGCAATGGCCGGTCTGAGCACATGTTGACCTGGGAGATGGGAAAAATCTCCACCCTTTACCCACCAGGTGGAGGTGTCCAGCAGGATTGAACCCAGAACCTTTCGACTGGAAAATCGACATTCACCCACTTGATTAATGTGTCTCATCATCATCATCATCATCATCAAGTGCCTTGCCACATGGCGTTGGCGATCATGGACTTCCATCTGTCTCTATCTCTTGTTGCCTCAAGTATCTCTTAAACCCTTTTTGTCTTCAGCCACTCAGCAAGTCCGTGTAGCATCTTCTCCCTGGGTCTACCTGGTGCTCTCTTTCCCGTTGTAACCAGGTGCTCCAATTCCCCTTTCCTCATAAAATGGCCTATAAATGTTGCCTGTATTTTCCTAATCTTCCTTATGAATGATCTTCTTGTGTCTGCCTCCATCAAGACTGTCCTTGCTTCATGTTAAGTTTTATTGCATCTGATGCTTCCTCAAGGCCACATAGTGCGGGACCTTGACAAGTGCAAAATTTGGATTTCTGTCATAGATTTTGTATAAAAAATATCGTTAGAATGGCTTGACCATTTCCTTGTGTTGTTATAGTCATGAATACACATTGAAGATATATGTTTCTTGTATCATTTGCCGGTTCAGTGTTGTGTTACGCGGGTAGTGAATGAAATTAATTTTGATGCTTTTCTACAGTGTTTATGTGCGACAGTGATCATGTATGTCATAGGACGCACGCACACACGCAGAAACACACGCACGTGCATGCAAACACGGAGTCGCCCATGCGCGCACTGTACCGCTATAGTAATAATAGTAACAACAACAACAACAAAACATCAACAACAACACAACAACAATAACAACAATAATAGTGATAATAATAATGATATAATAATAATAATAATAATGATAATGATAATAATGATAATGATAATAATAATAACAATAATAACAATGATGAAAATGAAGAAGAAGAAGAAGGAAGAAGAAGAGGAAGAAGAGGAAGAAGGAAGAAGAAGAGAAGAAGAAGAAGGAAGAAGAAGAAGAAGAAGAAGAAGGAAAAGGAAGAAGAAGAAGGAAGAGAAGAAGAAGGAAGAAGAAGAAGAAGAAGAAGAAGAAGAAGAAGAAGAAAAGAAGAAAGAAGAAAGAAGAAGGAAGAAAAGAAGGAAGAAGAAGAAGAAGATGATGATGATGATGATAGCAAAATCAGTATTGTGTAGCGCTAGCTATAGCGATGTTTTACAAACTGTTTTGGACTCCGGATTAGACATTTATCAGCCAACAAAGTTTAACAGATATTTGTTGTTCTGGATGACTCTCCGTCTAACCGTTTTCGCCCTGACGCCAAAGCTAAACAGTTACATTAAGAACGAGTAAAGCGTACAACTACCATTTAGCACAGCCTGGAACAATCACGTGACACGACAGTTAACCCCTTGACTCCTTCACCCTATCCACCAACTGCAAAAACCTAACCATTTGACTCCCTCATCCTGTCCACTAGCTTTCCGCATAAGAAGCTGCTAGATAGGGTGAGGGAGTCAAAGGGTTAAGTTTTTGCTTTGCTATCATCGATGAGGATGCAGGATGCTGGTGGATAGGGTGAGGAAGTCAAAGGGTTAAGTTTTCGCTTTGCTGTCATCGATGAGGATGCAGGATGTTGGTGGATAGGGTGAGGAAGTCAAAGGGTTAAGTTTTCGCTTTGCTGTCATCGATGAGGATGCAGGATGCTGGTGGATAGGGTGAGGGAGTCAAAGGTTAAGTTTTTGCTTTGCTATCATCGATGACGATGCAGGATGCTGGTGGATAGGGTGAGGGAGTCAAAGGGTTAAGTTATTGCTTTGCTATCATCGATGACGATGTAGGATGCTGGTGGATAGGGTGAGGGAGTCAAAGGTTAAGTTTTTGCTTTGCTGTCATCGATGACGATGTAGGATGCTGGTGGATAGGGTGAGGGAGTCAAAGGTTAAGTTTTTGCTTTGCTGTCATCGATGACGATGTAGGATGCTGGTGGATAGGGTGAGGGAGTCAAAGGTTAAGTTTTTGCTTTGCTATCATCGATGACGATGTAGGATGCTGGTGGATAGGGTGAGGGAGTCAAAGGTTAAGTTTTTGCTTTGCTGTCATCGATGACGATGTAGGATGCTGGTGGATAGGGTGAGGGAGTCAAAGGTTAAGTTTTTGCTTTGCTGTCATCGATGACGATGTAGGATGCTGGTGGATAGGGTGAGGGAGTCAAAGGTTAAGTTTTTGCTTTGCTATCATCGACGACGATGTAGGATGCTGGTGGATAGGGTGAGGGAGTCAAAGGTTAAGTTTTTGCTTTGCTATCATCGACGACGATGTAGGATGCTGGTGGATAGGGTGAGGGAGTCAAAGGGTTAAGTTTTTGCTTTGCTATCATCGATGACGATGTAGGATGCTGGTGGATAGGGTGAGGGAGTCAAAGGTTAAGTTTTTGCTTTGCTATCATCGATGACGATGTAGGATGCTGGTGGATAGGGTGAGGGAGTCAAAGGTTAAGTTTTTGCTTTGCTATCATCGACGACGATGTAGGATGCTGGTGGATAGGGTGAGGGAGTCAAAGGGTTAAGTTTTTGCTTTGCTATCATCGATGACGATGTAGGATGCTGGTGGATAGGGTGAGGGAGTCAAAGGTTAAGTTTTTGCTTTGCTATCATCGATGACGATGTAGGATGCTGGTGGATAGGGTGAGGGAGTCAAAGGGTTAAGTTTTCGCTTTGCTATCATCGATGACGATGCAGGATGCTGGTGGATAGGGTGAGGGAGTCAAAGGGTTAAGTTATTGCTTTGCTATCATCGATGACGATGCAGGATGCTGGTGGATAGGGTGAGGGAGTCAAAGGGTTAAGTTTTCGCTTTGCTATCATCGATGACGATGCAGGATGCTGGTGGATAGGGTGAGGAAGTCGAAGGATGAAGTTTTTGCTTTGCTATCATCGATGAGCAAGCAAAGCCAGAGCAAGATTGAGGCAGCCGAGATGTGGTTTTCTCAGAAGAATGTTGAGAGTTCCATGGACAGCAAAGAAGACAAACGAGACAGTCTTGATGGAGGCAGACACAAGTAGATCACTCATAAGGAAGATTAGGAAAAGACAGGCAACATTTATAGGCCATTTTATGAGGAAGGGGGATTTGGAGCACCTGGTCACAACGGGAAAGCTGGAGGGAAAGAGAGCACCAGGTAGACCCAGGGAGAGAATGCTGGACGGATTTGCAGAGTGGCTGGGGATGAGGAGGGTGGGGGAGATGCTAGGGGCAACGAGAGATAGAGATGGTTGGAAGTCCATGGTCGCCAACGCCATGCGGCAGGGCACCTGATGATGATGATGATGACGATGAGGGAGTCGAAGGGTTAAACGGTTTTCTTGTGCGTTGATATATGTTTCCTTACCACCTGAACAGAAAGAGAACTGTGTTACCTAACGGGGCAGATGCACGTTGGGAATAATCGCCGTTTGAAAAGTCAGGGGAGAGAAACAAACTGTTGCCGTTGACAAAAGCGACGTGTTGTCAGGATAAAGACGATTAAGTGATCAGTTGTCCCTAATAGAGAGGTCTGACGTTGGCACGTATTAATGTGTTGGATTCATTGCACGAAGTCAGCCTTTTCCTATAGTCCTGGGGTGGGGGGATGGTGGGGGGGGGGGGAGAGAGAAAACAGCGAAACATCCAGTAAATAAGTAAGTAGAAGTATGTCTGTACGTGTACGTGTACGTGTGTTCGTTCGTTCGTTGCTTGATTTAACGTCTTTCCACTATAAGTGATATTAGACGGTGTGTAAGTGTGTGTGTGTGTGTGAGTGTGTGTATTGTGTTGTGTGTGTGTGTGTGTGTGTGTGTGTGTGTGCGTGTGTGCGTGCGTGCGTTCGTGCGTTCGTTCGTTCGTTCGTTCGTTTGTTCGTTCGTTCCTTGATTTAACGTCTTTTCACTATGAGTGTGAGTGAGTGTGTGTGTGTGGTGTGTGTGTGTGTGTGTGTGTGTGTGTGTGTGTGGGGTGTGTGTGTGTGTGTGTGTGTGTGTGTGTTCGTTCGTTCGTTCCTTTCTCTTATATAACGTCTGTTCACTATAATTGATATTAGATGAATAGGAAAAGGAGAGTCAGAGAAATTGTGAAAAATGAATAATCAGAGCCTCTGTGTGTGTGGGTGTTTGCATGTGTACGTGTTGTGTGCGTGCGTGCGTGCGTGTGTGTGTGTATGTGCAGGCGCGTGCATGTGTATGTGTGCGTGCATGTGTATATATGTGTGTGTGTGCGCGTGCGTGCGTAGGTGTGTGCAATTGCTGGGGATGAGGGTGGGGGTAGGACAACCATTTAACACACCCCAGGATCCTCGTCTGACACGGCATTTAAATGTTTGCCCCATTACCTAACGAGGCAGAGATATGTTTGAAAACTAGCCACGGGGAGTGGGGAATGAAATGACAAACTATCGCTGCTGGCACAGCCGACACGCATTCAGGTAAGAGACAATAAATCACAGGCTTCCAGTTCTGCCTGATATCTATGATAACTTTGTCGAAATACCAGCGCAAGCCAGACGGAAAAGACTGTATGTGGCTTGGAACCATCTTTTGGCTGCCCAAGTAGATACACCTGGCTTCAGACAATAGACGGTTCAGCTTTATAGTTTGATGCCAAGTTTAAGACAATCTTGACATGAATAAAAATTATGTAATTCTTATCAACAAATGCCTATCATTTAACATCAGGAAGAGAGTTCTTGAATGTTATATAGAACCAATACTGTTTTACGGTTGTGAGGCGTGGACAGTCAACAAGCAAAGCCCGAACAAGATTGAGGCAGTCGAGATGTGGTTTCTAAGAAGAATGTTTAGAGTTCCATGGACAGCAAAGAAAACAAACGAGACAGTCTTGATGGAGGCAGACTCAAGAAGATCATTGATAAGGAAGATTAGGAAAAGACAGGCAACATTTATAGGCCATTTTAAGAGGAAAGGGGAATTGGAACACCTGGTCACAACAGGAAAGGTGGAGGGAAAGAGCGCACCAGGTAGACCCAAGGAGAAGATATTGGACGGACTTGCAGAGTGGCTGAAGACAAAGAGAATGGAAGAGGTGCCTGAGGCAACAAGGGATAGAGACAGATGGAAGGCCATGATCGCCAACGCTATGTGGCAAGGCACTTGATGATGATGAGACACATTAATCAAGTGGGTGAATGTCGAATTTCCAGTCGAAAGGCTTTGGGTTCAAACCTACTAGACATCTTCGTCTGGTGGGTAAAGGATGGAGAATTTTCCCATCTCCCAGGTCAACATGTGCGCAGACCGGCCATTGCCTAAAATCCCATTCATGTGTATACGCCTGCAGAATATGAGAATGTGCACATGAAATATTATAATAATAATAATTATAAAGTACATTTTAGGACGTTTGTTCCCTTGGAGAGCTCCAAGCGCCATTACAATTTCTTAAGAAGGCAAGAATATTCACACACTCATCCACAAAACTGCTCATCCGCACGCAAGTATGTATACACTTATCATCATAAAAGTAACATATAATATAATAATATAGATTAAAAGGCTTCAGCACTTAAAACCTATCGGCATCGGTTACACCTCATCACTTAAAAATCCTATAAATCATGTCAGTGACTGGTCTTTGAAATTATGAAAATACATAGCGTGGATGCTCGCCGAAGACTGGAGTATGCAGAGTGTGCAGCTACATACTGCCTGCTCTGTGTGGGCAATACAGCGTGCATACACGCATCAGAAAAATGTTTGGAACGCTAAAAAAAAGTAATAAAAATAAAAAAGACAAACAAACAAAACAATAAAACAAACAAACGACCAAACAAAACATAAACAAGTAATAACAAATACCAGCGGTTTTAGAACGGATGTGAAAGTTATGAATTTCTTTATTTATTGATATTTTGACACATCACAAATTGGAATAATACTTCGGAAATTTTAAAGAATGAATAATGTGAGAACAGTTTTCATGTGGACATAATAATAATCTTTAACAGGAACAATGAACAAACATGCACATGTAAACGAAAACAACACGTTAATGGCAATGAGACAGCCTTGGGTTGACGTCTTTTAACTAGCACATTCTATGGAAGCCTTTATTTACATGGCATCATATCCCTCTGCTAACAAGGCATAAATCACTGGGAACAAATGGGGATAAAATAGATGGTGTGTATGTGTGCGAAATGGTGGGTGTAGTGGGTAGGAGAAAAAATATCTGATGAACCGTCTGAGTAGAGGTAGTAAATCTGTTTTTGTCTGCATCTGTTTTATTCACGTCTGGCACACGCACTGTCCAAACCAGTGAAGCGGC
>JAPXFY010000014.1:5514970-5524970 GCA_030674185.1 Monoplex corrugatus | reverse complement strand
TCCTCTGTCTGTCTGTCTGTCTGTCTGTCTCCCTCTCTGCCTCTCTCTGTCTCTCTCTTTCTCTCTGTCTCTGTCCTGTCTCTGTCTGTCTGTCTGTCTGTCTGTCTCTCTCTCTCTATTTCTCTCTCTCTCTCTCTCTCTTTCTCTCTCTCTGCCTTCATCCTTGTCTCTCTCTGTCTCTTTCTCTCTCTCTTTCTCTTTCTCTCTTTCTCCCTCACCCTCTCTCTCTCTTCCCTCCCTCTCTCTCTCTCTTTCCCTCCTTCCCCCCCCCTCTCTCTCCCTCCTTCTCTCTGTCTCTGTCTGTCTGTCTGTGTCTGTGTCTGCCTCTGTCTGTCTGTCTGTCTGTCTGTCTCCTCTCTCTCGCTCTTATTCTCTGTCTCTCTCTTCTTTGTCTGGCCTTTCCTTCTGTCTCACCACACACACACACACACACACACACACACACACACACACACACACACACACACACACACACACACACACACACACACACACACACTCATTTTCTCTATTTCTCTCTCTCTCTCTTTCTCACTCACTCACTCTTACCTACAGTCTCTCATCCATCTCTCTTGCCTTTCTTCTCTCCCTCTTGATTTCTCCTGTTCATCCTCGAACAAAAGTAAAGTTAACACAATAAAACTTAAAAGAGACGACCTGAGCTAAGAAACATGAGACAGAATGATATTACCTTTCCCTTCTAACCTATCTCTCCCGATCACACACTGGAAAAAGAAAATGCCTTATTAGTGTTCCCATCAATGTCACCATCATCATCATCATCATCATCATCATCATCATCATCATCATCATCATCAGGTGCCTTGCCACATGGCGTTGGCGATCATGGCCTTCCATCTGTCTCTATCTCTTGTTGCCTCAAGCACCTCTTCCACCCCCTTTGTCTTCAGCCACTCTGCAAGTCTGTCCAACATCTTCTCCTTGGGTCTACCTGGTGCTCTCTTTCCCTCCAGCTTTCCCGTTGTGACCAGGTGCTCCAATTCCCTTTCCTCATTCCTCACCAACAACAACTGAAAAGTACCCCAAAACCACAGAAAAAAGAAAGTCATCATCGTCATCAAAAAGAAGGCTAGCAAAAAACTTGTGGAGATAAAAAGAACGAAAGAAAAAAAAAAAAAGAAAAGAATAGAAAGAAAAGCGTGAAAGAAAAGGTACCTCCAGTTACCAAGCAACAATGTTATACAAAGAAAGAAACAAAGAAAGAAAATGATGCACGCTGTTGCCAACAAAGACGAAAAAGAAAATAGATAAACAAAAGAATAGCAAGTAAGAAATAAAGCCACAAAACGCAAAGCTAAAGAAAGGAAAAGAAAGAAAACAAAATAAAACAAAGAAGTGGAGAAAAATGCAGCCTATCTGACACATCTGTCTGTAACTTTGAATGCAGGCTTCATCCGGTCCAAAAAGATCTCTGTCTGTCTGTCTCCCTTTCCGTTTGTCTGTCTCCCTGTCCGTTCTTTCTTCGCCCTCTCTCTTTCCCATTATTTCTCTTCATTAACCCCCTTCCATTCTTCCATAGCGACATCATTCCATCTGGAACTATAAAATCTATCAATAAAAAGGCTGTATGTTATACATCAGTTGAAACTGCAAACATTTCTGAGTGTTATGGTGTTTAGTTTGATAATATGATTTGATAATATAAGTTAATATTTGAGAAACGGCATGCTCTCTGGTAAATGTACTGTCAGTTTCGTGAAAAATCGTAACAAATCTCAGAACGGAAAAGAGCTAAGCCCATGACGTATTGGGTGCTCATGAATTTTTAGACGTTGGGAAAATCAGGATATGGATTGTATAAAAGCATTCAAACAAAACTTGTGTGGAGATGACAAAACTGGGATTATCATTATCAAAACTAGTGATGTATTGGCGCGATGCAGAAAAGTTCAGACAGTCTCATCAGGTTGAATTATACTTATTTTGTTGATGGACTTATACAGGTTTACCAGATGTATGTACATGTATGTACACAGGGTTTAGATTTGGTGTGTGTGGCTTATCAGTGTACAGATTATTATACAAAAGACACAGCATAGAGGAAGGAAAATGTTCATGATATTGAAATTGCCACGGAAAATGAAATTGTTTTTTATTCTGTGTTGAGTTGAAAACCAGTCGCCGTGGTGTAGTGGTTAACACAACAGACTACCGACTGGAAGGTTGCGGGTTCGAATCCCCATCAGTCCTTCAAAAATCATTGTGGGATTTTTCGGCTCTAACCGGCTCCTACCCAGAGTTGGGCGTGCTGTGGGCTCATTGGGAAAACTGGGACCACACAGTCGAGTCTCATCCACTTCACGTATGCGTCATTGAGGGTGTTGCTCAAATCTTCTGACCAGCACCGCAGGTGTCTGTATCTCTCGGGCCTGGTTGACGCCAGGATATATTATGATAGTAAGAGAGTACAGCCCTGTCACGCAGTCTCAATCCTAGATGAAATTCCATAGCATCATGATTATCATCCTCATCGACATCATCATCATCGCATTGTAAAAACTGTGCCAGCTTCTGTGGCCATTCAGGTGCCGCAGAAAATGGGACGGAAAAAATTTATAAAAAAAAAAAAAAGGTGAGCGCAAAGGTAACCTCCCTGGGTGCGATGATCCTTAAAAAAACAACAACAACTAATCCAGCCGAAATATTATGAAAAAATTTAAACGCTTTCAGATTAAAACAACGCATGGACGTACAGTTACAAATCTAGCAACATACACGTAAACGTATAACCCGTTTTAGAAACTGCCTTGTCTTGAATGTTGCTTTTGTAAGTTTGTGACTATGAGTCCATAAATATTTCAACCAAGTATGCATGCTTGTTGAAAATATTATTGCATCTGAGAATCACCATGTCATTCATATTGTATCCAGAATGGAATTTTAACCTTTTTGATACAAATTTCCGTCTCTGATTCTTTTTCTTTCTTTATCTGATTTCTCTTCGTCCCGCCCCCTTCACTTTCTTTTTCTCCGATCCTTCTCACCCGCCCTTCCTTTCTTTTCTTAGATTCCTATCTCTTTTTTCTGTGTCAGTTTGTATCTTTTTTGGCAACCCCATCTCCTGTACCCCCTCTCTGTCCCTCACTGCCTTCCTCATCCCCCCCCCTTTCCTTTCTGTGGAACTTCTAACACCCCCCCACCCCCGTACCCTTCACAGATTGGTGTGTGAAGAAAGACGTTGGAGACCAGCTCTGCTGTGTACGTCTCTGTCAAACGTTTAATCGCAGTGACGTTGACATTTCGTCTGGCGTTTTGCGCAACGTCAGACAGCTCCGCCACTGTTCTTGAAATTTACTGCTGCTCCTGCAGTAGCTGCAAGATGTTGGGTGCTGCATCCTGTCTCGTGATGCCAAAGTGGCGTCTGCTTCGTTGTGTGCGCCATAGTAATCAAACACGGCGCTAGCATCCTATGGCTTAAAATTCTCTCCTGCTCGACAAAGCATAAGGGATATCTTGCTGTTTCTCCCCTTAATTTGGGGAATTTGTTCTTTGTTGTTGTCTCTTGTGTACTCTTTGTCGAGGCCATATTTCTTTGTATCAGATAGGCAATCTCATTCTGTTTCTGTGTTTTACTGATTCTTATTTACTTGACTGCAGACAGTCACATTGATTTAGATTCCTGCCGGTATTGTTCCCCCACCCCCCCTCAACCCCTCCCCCCCCCCCCCCCGCCCGCCCGTCCGTCTGATGTGTTGAATGGTTTGGTTGGGTAAATTGTGTTGTGTGTGTGTGTGTGTGCGTGCGTGCGTGTGTGTGTGTGTGTGTGTGTGTGTGTGTGTGTGTGTGTGTGTGTGTGTGTGTGTGTGTGTGTGTGTGTGTGTGTGTGTGTGTGTGTGTGATTGCCACCACCAGGTCTACTCTCGTTCCTATCGACTGTGGCCAGCTTGCACGAGTCTCTGTGTGGTAAACAAATGTCAAGGAACGTTTCATATGGTATACTAAATGGAAGTAATATACGAAAAAAGAGAAAGCTCCCAATCTTGTAGTCATAGTTCTACTACACTCATTCTAGAACCAACTTGAAAACAAACCATGTCTGTCTCTTCCTTCACCTCCATGTCTGTCTCTTCCTTCACCTACTGATCTTCTCTTCCTTCACCTCCTGGATCCTTCTCTTCCTTCACCTTCTGATCTTCTCTTCCTTCACCCCCTGATCCTTCTCTTCCTTCACTTCCTGATCCTTCTCTTCCTTCACTTCCTGATCCTTCTCTTCCTTCACTTCCTGATCCTTCTCTTCCTTCGCTTCCTGATCATTGTCTTCCTTCACTTCCTGATCCTTGTCTTCCTTCGCTTCCTGATCATTGTCTTCCTTCACTTCCTGATCCTTGTCTTCCTTTGCTTCCTGATCATTGTCTTCCTTCACTTCCTGATCCTTGTCTTCCTTCGCTTCCTGATCATTGTCTTCCTTCACTTCCTGATCCTTGTCTTCCTTCGCTTCCTGATCCTTGTCTTCCTTCACTTCCTGATCCTTCTCTTCCTTCACCTCCTGATCCTTCTCATTCACCTCCTGATCCTTCTCATTCACCACCTGATCCTTCTCTTCCTTAACTTCCTGATCCTTCTCTTCCTTCACCTCGTGATCCTTCTCGTTCACTTCCTTCTCTTCCTTCACCTCCTGATCCTTATTCAACTCCTGATCCTTATTCAACTCCTGATCCTTCTCATTCACCTCCTGATCCTTCTCATTCACTCTTCCTCCCTTCCCTGCTTCTTCTTTTTGCTTCCTGCTCCAGGCTCCCCTCTTGTTTCTGAAGATTCTTCTGCTAGCACTCTTTTCTTGATGAACTGCTGTATGAAGAAAGACGTTGGAGGCCAGCCCTCCTGCCAAATATTTTAATCATGACGTTGACATTTAGCCCCGCGTCTCGCGCCACGTCAGGCAGCTCCGAAAATACCACATGGCACTTGAAACTTGCTGCTGGTATACTTGCTATGCTGCTGCTGCTGCAAAGATGTTGGGTGCGACATCCTGTCTCGTGATGCCAAGGTGGCGTCTGCCCAATTGTTGTGTGTGCTTCAGTTATCAAACCAGGCGCTGGCAGGCTGTGACTTACGTTGTTACTGGCTGTCTTTTTTTTCCTCTTCCCCCCCCCCCCCCCCCCGCCCCCGTGTGAGCTGTGGCAAGGTTCGTCCTTGTGGCAAGGCGTGGTTTGAGCTTAATGGTGTGAGTGCGTGTGTGTGTGTGTGTGTGTGTGTGTGTGTGTGTGTGTGTGTGTGTGTGTGTGTGAGCGGGTGAGCATGCTTGTGTTCACATACGTGAATATGTGCGTGTGTGTCTGTTCTCATGCTTGAATGTGCTTGTGTGTCTGAATTTGTATTGAGTATGTGCATGAGAAAGAGAGAGAGGGATAGAGAGAGAGAGAGAGGCAGACAGACAGACAGACACAGAGAGAGAGAGAGAGAGAGACAGAGAGAGACAGAGAGAGACAGAGAGAGACAGAGAGAGACAGAGAGAGAGAAAAATATACATCTGATGGCCGTCCACACCCACTCCCAAATTCCTGATTACCTTGCGTATTTTCCATAAACTGCTGTCTCGTTTACAAAGAGGAGAGCAAATAAAAATATTTTGCCGTGGAACCTTTACCAGACTGTGTGAAATTCAAACCATGTCATAAAGTATTACGGTATTTCGACATTCCCCTGCACCTGTTCCGGAATCAACTTAAGAAATGACACGGGTGCATGTTCCGTCTGTTCCTTCCTTCTCTCTTTCTCTACATGTCTATCTCTTTATCTGTCTCTCTGTCTCTTTGTCTCTGTCTGTCTCTGTGTCTATCTCTCTCTACATGTCTATTTTTCTGTCTCTTTGTCTCTGTGTCTCTTTGTCTCTGTCTCTGTCTGTCTGTCTCTCTCTCTCTCTCTCTACATGTCTGTCTCTTTTTCTGTCTCTCTGTTTCTTTGTCTCTGTCTGTCTCTGTGTCTCTCTCTCTCTACATGTCTATTTTTCTGTCTCTGTGTCTCTGTGTCTCTTTGTCTCTGTCTCTGTCTGTCTGTCTCTCTCTCTCTCTCTACATGTCTGTCTCTTTTTCTGTCTCTCTGTTTCTTTGTCTCTGTCTCTGTGTCTCTCTGTGTCTCTCTCCATGTCTGTCTCTTTTTCTGTCTCTTTGTCTCTGTCTCTGTCTGTCTGTCTCTCTCTCTCTCTCTCTATGTCTGTCTCTCTGTCTCTGTCTGTCTGTCTGTCTCTCTCTACATGTCTCTTTCTGTCTCTCTGTCTCTGTCTGTCTCTTTTTCTGTCTCTCTCTCTCTCTACATGTCTGTCTCTTTTTCTGTCTCTCTGTCTCTGTCTCTCTACATGTCTGTCTCTTTTTCTGTCTCTCTGTCTGTCTGTCTCTCTCTCTACATGTCTGTCTCTTTTTCTGTCTGTCTGTCTGTCTCTCTACATGTCTGTCTCTTTTTCTGTCTCTCGGTCTCTTTGTCTCTGTCTCTGTCTGTCTGTCTGTCTCTCTCTCTCTCTCTCTCTCTCTCTCTCTCTCTGTTTCTCGCTCGATCGCTGTCTGTCTCTGTGTCTCTCCCTGTCCATCTGTCTGTCTGTCTGTTTTTCTGTATCTCTGGCCCAGTGTCTCTTTATCTCTCTCTCTCTCTCTCTCTGTCTCTCTCTCTCCACCCTCCCCCATATTCTGTACGTTTGTATGCTTCCACCACCACCCTCTCCCCCCTCACATTTCTCCCCACCCACCTTGTCATCTTCTCACCCACCCCCGTGTCTGTCACCTTTTGCGCCTCCCCCCCAAAATAGCTTCTGCTCTCTTTCTTCTCATTCTTCTGCTCCCCTCCTGTCTTCCATCCATCCTTCTCTGTCCTTCCTTTAGATTCTTTCTGTAACCCCACCCCCACCCCGTCTTTGACAGATTGGTTTATGAACAAAAGCTGTTCAGGGCCGCCCTGCTGTGTACCCCTCTTGCCAAATATTTAATCGTGACGTTGACATTTCTCCCGGCATCTTGCGCCACGTCGGGCGGCTCCAACAACTGAAAATACCTCAGGGTTCTTGAAACTTGCCAGGCACTGGCAACCAGTTGACTTATTTCTTCTTCTTGTCTGTGACTGACTGTGGCAAGTTGCTCATTAACCCTCAGCCACTTCGTTTTCTTGTAGGAAGCTCGTAGATAGTGTGAAGGGAGTAGAGGGATTTAACCCTTTGACTCCCGCACCTTGTCCACCGATATCTTGAATTGTCAGCCAAGCTGGCAAAACAAAAAGTTAACCCTTTGACTCCCTCACACTATCCACCAGCTTCCTGCAGTCAAAAGGGTTAAGTTTTTGCTGTTGGTGAATAGGGTGCGGCAGTCAAAGGATTAAGGGTGGAAGTAGGGTTGAGGGTGGGTTTTGGGGAGCAGGGGGTTGGCAGGGGATGAGAGAATTGAGAACTACGAGGATCAAACGTTGCGGACATTTCCTGCTTGATTTCTTGTTATCTGTCTATATGTGAGCGAAGTTTTCATTACAGAAAAGCTCAGCACAGGGATATTTATGTGGTTCCTCTAGATGTGATTATAAAGTTCGATTTGTATTGTGAGTGAATGTAGCACATAGGAAATGAAGCCTGTGCATATACATTTTCCTGTCACTCGTATTTTTTGTTTCCTTTAATGAACGGTAGGACTTATGAAAGTCAAGATGTCATGTATAATATTCAAGCTTCACAGTTAATTTGGTCTTCTTTTATCCTTTTTGCCTATCTTGTGGTATCTTTCAGCTGAGTGTAATTCAGTAAAGCATTTGTCACGTGTATTTTTCAGTTGAATATGTGGTCTATTTTTAGAGACTGTATAAGCACGTATACTCATAATACGGTTGTCTGTATATTTCTACACGTCTCACTTCCTCTCCTTTCTTTAGGTTTTTGAAATTAAATATTAGAGCTGTGGAAAACAAAATAGGCACATCAACAATTTTTCCCTCAGAAGTTCAGCAGCGAACTTCATCTTGTCATATTTCCACCAGAATATCAGCATTGAGCTAGCTAATCGTTTCTGTCATTCCAAATACAGAAACAGAGAGATTGATGGGTCTGGCTCGTTTCTTTTCCCAGGTATTAACTTTTTTTTCTGCCCACCTTGATGTCTTTAGCTGTCCTGCATTTCTCCATTCTCTTTGTTCTTTCTTCCTTTGTTCCTCATTTCTCTTTCAGATGTCCCAGAAGTTTAGCACAGCGTGTAACAGTCGGTGAAAACCAAGGGAAAAAGTTTGTAAAGGGTGAAAAGGAGTTGAAATGATCTCTGTAATTTCTTGCAACATGACGACTCCTCGTGATTCGTTATATCGTGTTTGTTTGTAACAGCCCTTCTCTCTGTCTGTCTGTCTGTCTGTCTGTCTGTCTGTCTGTCTCTCTCTCTCTCTCTCTCTCTCTCTCCTCCCTCTCTCTCTCTCTCTCTGTCTGTCTGTCTGTCTCTCTCTCTCTCCCTCTCTCTCTCTCTCTGTCTGTCTGTCTCTTCTCTTCTCAGCGCTTAGATTTGATTTTATCAAGATTTTGCGCTATATAAATATTGTAATTTTTTATTATTATTATTATTATTATTATGATCATGAATAATTTGAATTCATCGTTATTTCTCTTATTTAAATCACTGTCACTGAGGTACTTTCAGTTGTTGGAGCCTCGTTTCAAATCCGACATCAAGTGTGAGGCTTAACGGATATTAACAAGACCTACGTGTGAGCCGTAATTTTCGGGTGAACATGCCACCTTACACTATTTCAAACGGGTAATCTGTCTCGTTTCAGAAAAGGTTAGAGTGATAGAGAACAAGTTGATACGCTAATCATTTAAGCGGTGACTTGCGATTGTGGCCATCTGAAGGGGAGGGAAGCGAGCTGCTCAGATTGGGTCATTGATCTGATGGGTTTACTAGCACAGATCAGTTTTCGTTCGTTGCTTGTTTTGAAAAGATCACTTGAGTGAGGTGGGGGGGGGGGGGGGGGGAGAAAGGTTGAAGGGAGGGTAGGGGTGGAGATAATAACAGAATGAAGGAAAAGGGTCAAGCCATACTTCGTTATTTGTAACATTGGCACTTGTGTGAGAAAGCAGACTCTTGATTTAGTTGGAAACGCTCACTTCCAACTTACATGTAGTTTCTCTCTTTCAAAATAAGACACAGATGGGTTTCCTTTGTTTTTTTTATATTTTTTATCTGTCTGTTTGTTGTGTGGTCTGGTTACCTAGGTTTCTTTTCTGCCTCAGTAATTTGTGTTCCTCTCTTCTTTCCTCCCGTTGTCTGTCTCTTTTCTAAACAGGATACTCATTGTTTGTTTTCTGATTTCCTCGTCTGTCTGTGAGATCTAAGATTTATTAATGTTAGTCATTTGACAGAGCATTGGAAATACAAAATAAAGACTAAGAAAATAATGTACAGAGTGAAAAGGAATTTGACTCCAAAACTTTTTGTAATAATAAGACAACTGTTCTTTCTAGTCGAGTCTTTACACCGTGTGTCTTGGTAACTTTTCTGTCCATGTGTCTTCCCTCTTTAAGGAGATCAGATGTAAACCATATCACCATTTATTTTCCTGTTTTCATCACCATTATTAGAGCGGCAAAACGCTGGAGCTCAGTTTTCAAGTCTGACGTAAAACAGCAAGACCAATTAGATTCCCGAAACCAGCACAGGAGGCTGAATGTTTTTACACTTTACGTGGGTTCAAATCAGACCCGTTTGCGTATCAGAGAAAAAGCTGACGTTAGAGAACAGAGTTGACACGCTAATGAGTGAATCGTTGACTTGTGGTTATAGTCATCTGATGGGGAAGAAAGTTTGTCAGGTTGGGCCATTGCACAGGTCAGTTTTCAGTTGCCTTGTTTGCTTACTACCTATTGTTTCATTGACATGTAGGGCAGCAACGAAGGGTGAAGGGAAGGTGGGAGTTGAGAGAGAGAGAGAAGTATACATAAACGATTGAAGAAAGAAAACAAAACAAACGCACAAAAAAACGTTTTCTGCGCAGTGGTTTGAATGACATAGCCTACTGTTCCATGTTA
>JAPXFY010000014.1:5507470-5509970 GCA_030674185.1 Monoplex corrugatus | reverse complement strand
TTCACGTTTTATATAAGATCTTGTATAGAAACGCACAAACCTTGATTGACTCAACTTATGGAGTGTTAAATGATCAACGTTCTATCGTATGGCTATCTTTGGTATAAGAGATTATTTTCTCTGGTATTAGCATTATATATGTTCATAGAATTTTTCTTGGGAGGCGCAACCTCAGCCCGCTAAAACCCCAACCCCAAACGAAACTGAATCGATGATAATGATTGTGATGACGGTGGGGGTACTATACGTTGTCAGCATTTCTTCTGTCTGTCTGTCTGCCTGTCTGTCTGCCTGTCTGTGTCTGTCTCTCTCTCTGTCTGCCCGTCTGTCTGTCTCTGCCTGCCTGTCTGTCTCTGTCTGTCTGTCTGCCTGTCTGTCTGTGTCTGTCTGTTCTCTCTGTCTGTTTGTCTGCCTGCCTGTCTTTCTGTGTCTGTCCGTCTGCCTGTCTGTCTGTCTGTCTATGTTTGCCTGTCTGTCTGTCTGCCTGCCTGTCTGTCTGTGTCTGTCTCTGTCTGTCTGTCTGTCTGCCTGTCTCTGTCACTCTCTTTCTCAAGAGTAATGCTATTCCAGTTCTGCATTATTTTCACTTTTTATGCAGTCATAGTTCATTTCTATTAATAGTAAAGACTCTTCCAGGGGCAGAAAAGAATATGAATTGTATTAGTGTAGATTTTCGTGGGTGAGGGTTGGATGTAAAAATGCAGAGCCTATAAATTCGTTCTTGTTCGTGTATGTCTGTCTTAAACAAGAATCCTTTATGCATGGGTCCCACTTTATTATATTTCCGTATTTGTTGTTTGTTTGTGTTAACTCAATATTCCTCTATAGATGGACTCGCAGAGTTTTGTACAGCGACATATGCGCCTGTCAGCTGCTGGGAATTACTTTATGATGAAATATGATGGCCTTGTGCCCAGCCCCACTTTATTTTCTTTTGATTTCTTTTGTTTGCCTGGCTGTCATAAAGGAGTCGTTTATGCGTGTGTCCACTTCATCTCCATGAATGAATAAACGTTATTTGTTTATGCATAGACCCACCGTGTTTTTCCCATCTGTCTTTAAATAGGAGTCATTTTTACACGGGTCTGCTTGATTTTGTCGCCATGTCTGTCTGTCTGTCTGTCTGTCGCGAGTAGATGTTATTCGTTTATGGACAGATGTACTTGGTGAGTTTGTTAGTATTACAGCATGTGCCTGTTACCAACGAGTGTTAGCCGCTGGGAATTGTTTTATGATGAAATATGATGCTCTTGTTCTCTGCGCCACTTTATTCTCTTTCTCTCAGTTTTGTTCGTTTTTCTGTCACAGGTATTTTTTTCCCTTCATTCTGTCGTCTTTTTTATCTGTCTGTCCCGTCTGTCTTAAAAGACCCGACGTCCGATTGAGGCTTTCGGGAAAGTCGGTGAGCAGAGCTCTTTTTGACATCGCACAGAAAGACAGACAGGACAGACAGACAGATAGGACAGACAGATATACACACACACACACACATGCACGCAAGCACACACACACACACACACACACACACACACACACACACACACACACACACACACACACACACACACACGTACTCTCATACACGCACATACATAATACACGCAAGCACGCTCGCTCGCGAGCGTGCATGCACACACACGCGCATACCCACACGCACGCGCGCGCAAACACACACACACACACACACACACAAACACACATACTCTCTCTCTCTCTCTCTCGCACGCGGCGCGCGCACACATACATACACTCACCTCACACATGGACGCACGCACGAACACACAGACCACGCACGCACATTACACATTCGCGAGCGCGCAAACACACACACACACACACACACACACACACACACACACACACACACACACACACACACACACACACACACACACTCTCTCTCTCTCTGTCTCTGTCTCACACACACACACACACACTATCTCTCTCTCTCTCTCTTACACACACAGACACACACACACACTCTCTCTGTCACGCACACACACACACACACAACACACACACACACACACACACACACACACACACACACACACACACACACACACACACACACACACGACATTTGACGTCACAGACAAAATACTTCCGCCCTCCATCATTCAATCTTCACGTGGGCAGGACTGCCCTGTTGATAAAACTGTGGACTCCAGACCTGGTGTCTCGAGGTCTCTCCCAACGCGCGACTTAAAAACCAACTGATTTGCTGTCCATTTGAATGCTTCATTCTAGGGGTGTCAGCTTAGTGTTTCACGCGGCGTGTTCTCTTCTCCCTCCCCCCTATCCATTTCGAGACCTCACCAGCGCGTAGGGTTTTGCGCCGGTTGACGAAGTCTGCCATGTAATTACTGGTAGATTTAGGAAGAGCGCATGTGGATTGCCAGAGTGTGATGAATTCCTCTTCAGGAATGTCTCTCGAACGAACTCCAGCTTCCAAATACCTCTCAAATCTGCTTCGATTCGTAGTGCTGCTATCGATTTA
>JAPXFY010000014.1:5494970-5502470 GCA_030674185.1 Monoplex corrugatus | reverse complement strand
GCCACTGTTGCTGTTCCTGCTACCACAACTAGTTCTACCATCACTGCTACCTCTGTTGCTGCTGCTTCTACTGCTAATTCTACTACCAATACTACTACTGCTTCTACTACCACTAGTATTTGTTCTCTTCTTCATCATCATCATCATCACTATCATTATGATCATCTTCAACAGCATCATGATGTATAACATCATCATCTACAACAGCAATATTACTATAAGTATGATCATTATCTAAGTAATTGTAATCAATAACATCATCGTCGTCTTCATCGTCATTAACGTCATTGTCATCTTCGTTATGGTTGTCGTCGTTATTGTCGTTGTTATCACCAATCCATTACCCATTCCCTCAGCCAGACACAAGGCGCTGTGGGTTTCAGCCTGTCCCAGTGCTATGCAGACATTGTCTGTGGGCTGTGGTGTGGGTGTGTGAGTGGTGATACTGCACACATGTCCATCATGGCCCCCCAAACAATGGATGGCAGCTGTCATTTTTATTACACTGCAGCCACACACCATTCCCCCCCCCCTTCCCTGCCCCATGCAAATGGCTGCCTCTTCTGTCTGTGCCATGTCTGTGTATTGCTGTTTTTTCCCCAAACAACAGACCTTTTGTCGCCATTATGTTTTGCTTGGGGGAGGGAGGGCGCAGTTGATGTTATCATTGTTGTGATGGAACCTTTGTTTGGTTTATATTGTTGTTTGTGTTGGTGGTGATAGTGTGATTGCTATCAGTCGTGTTTGTGTGTGAGGGTGCGTTTTGTGTCTTGAGATTATTTTGTTTGCTACTGAAGGATGTTGAGAGTTCCATGGTCAGCAAAGAAAACAAACGAGACAGTCTTGATGGAGGCAGACACGAGTAGATCATTAAATTTTATAAGGAAGATAAGGAAAAGACAGGCAACATTTATAGGCCATTTTATGAGGAAAGGGGAATTAGAACACCTGGTCACAATGGGAAAGCTGGAGGGAAAGAGAGCACCAGGTAGACCCAGGGAGAAGATACTAGACGGACTTGCAGAGTGGCTGTGGACAAGGAGGGTGGAAGGGATGCTTGGGGCAGCAAGAGATAGAGACTGATGGAAGTCCATAATCGCCAACGCCATGTGGCAAGGCACCTGATGATGATGATGATGATGCTACTGCTACTATCACCATTATCGTCACTATTACTACTACTGCTACTACAATTCTGCTTCTACCGTTGATGCTGCTACCACCACAATTACTGCTACTATTATATTGCTAGTTTAGTTGTCACTACTGCTGCTAGTACGACCTCTGTTATTTCTGCTGCTATTCTATTTCCACTGCTACTATGGCTGCTGCTGCAATCACTTGTTTTACTTCCACTCTTACTGCTATTCCCACCACTACTAGTTCTACTACCACTGCTACTTCTGCTGTTTATACTGCTAGTACTATATCCATACTACTGATGCTGCTACTAATACTCATTATACTACCAGTCCTACTGCTGCTAGTACTACTGCTTGTCTATTACACTGCTAGTACTTATTTTCCTCTTCCTCTTCATCATAATGATTATCATTATGATCAACATCTGCAGCATCACCATCATCAACAGCATCATTGTTATCATTAAGATCATAAGCTGGGTAATCATCCTCAGTAGTATCATCGTCGTCGTCATCGTCGTTATCGTATTCGTTGTCTTTATTGTCGTCTTTGTCGTTATCGGGCCATCCAACTGACATCAATACACTCCACGTCCCGGTTCCCTCAGCCAGACACAAGGCGCTGTGGGTTTCAGCCTGTCCCAGTGCTGTGCAGACATGGTCTGTGGGCTGTGGTGTTGGTGTGTGAGTGGTGATACTGCACACATGTCCATCATGGCCCCCAAACAATGGATGGCAGCTGTCATTTTTATTACACTGCAGCCACACACCATATCGCCTGTCTTCCCTGCCCCATGCAAATGGCTGCCTCCCTGACTCTCCCCCCCCTCTCTCTCTCCCCCCCCCTCTCTCAGAGTCTTTTCTGCCTCACTCTTTGTATGTACCAATTTTATGCGTTATTGGCTTCTTATGAACAACGGACTTTTTGTCACCAAACGGGTTTGCAAGGGTGTTTTGATATTCATGCTAAACTGATGAAAGCTTGTTTGGAGTAGGGTGGGGGTGGGGGAGGGGTTATTGGTTGTTCGTGCTCTTCGTGGTGAGACACAGGATCTTGTTCGTAGAGAACTGTACAATAAAGTCGACAGCGACTGGCCTGTGATGTTGATCTGACAAGAAATAGTTCATGATGGTTTGTTTTCGTTTCAGCCCTGAAACCGTTCCCGTGTGTTTGTTTCCATCCAGGGCAAAATATTTAGTTGGTCATTTGTATGCTATGTATGACCTCCACGGTTTTTATATGTATTTGGTGAGTCGCGCGATTATGTGTATTACTGTAGAACTGCAAAGAATTGAGCTTGGAATTTTGTGATGGTTGAGTTATAGCTGTTAGGATAATCTTGTGATAGATCTAGTGAACCAAGCCTGTCTATGGTGTGTGTGTGTGTGTGTGTGTGTGTGTGTGTGTGTGTGTGTGTGTGTGTGTGTGTGTGTGTGTGTGTGTGTGTATGTGTGTGTGTGTATGTGTGTGTGTGTGCGTGTGTATTTGTGTGTATGTGTGTAGTGTGTTGTGTGTTTGTGTGTGTGGTTTGTGTGTGTGTGCTATGTGTGTGTGTGTGTTGTGTGTGTGCGTTGTATGTGTGTGTGTGTGTTTGTGTGTATGTGTTTGGTGTGTTGTAAGTGTGTGTGTATGTGTGTTTGTGTGTGTATATAATTATATATTATATTATTGTGTGATGTGTGTGTTATAATGTGTGTGTGTGTGTGTGCGTGCGTGCGTGCGTGTGTGTGTGTATGTTGTATTTACGCGCACCAGTTGTTGTTAGACATTGAGTGCCAGTTGTTATTTTCATTTTAAATTGTTTTAGATTTGCACAGGTTTGTTTATGAAGCTAACAAAACAAAATGATAACGTAAGGAAGTGGTTCAAAGACCATTCACAAAACAGTGATATGCAAAATACAGACGATGTGCTATCTAAAACGTAAAGTACAAAATCATTATAGTCCACTGATTCCATTATAGATTATGAAAAGTAAATCGTGTTCCTGCCGGAGACTTTTCTGAAAAGACTCGGCAAAACTAGAAAGATGGGGTTAATGCTTATGATTACCATTATTTTATATATTATATCCTTCACTGTCTTCAAATTCTCTCTCTGTCTGTCTGTCTGTCTGTCTGTTCTGTCTTGTCCTGTCTGTCGTCTGCCTTCTGTCTGTCATCTCTCTCTCTCTCTCTCTTCTATGTATTCAGCGTCCAGCATCGACACACAATCCCTGTCTGTCTTCTGCATCCTCTCTTTCTCCCTCTCTCTGTCTGTGTCTCAGGCATATATATCTCCCTCTGACTTCTCTCTCTCTCTGTCGCTCTGCCAGTCTCTATATATGTCTGCCACCTTTCTCTCTCCTCTCCCCCCCCCTCCCCCCGTCTCTCTCTCTCTCTCTCCAGTGTCCTCTCTGTCTTTTTCTCTATCTCACTGTCTCCAGCATCCTGTCTGTCTTTCTGTCTGCAGTTCTCTGTCTGTCTGTCTGTCTGTCTGTCTATCTCTCTCTCTCTCTTTCTCTCTCTCTCTCCCTGTGTTTGCTTGGTCTCTCAGTCTGTTGAAATCTGCTGGTGCCTACATGGCGAAGCTACATCTAGAACATTAGTAACCCCGCACCGTATAACAAGCTGTATTTATTGGGAGAACCGTAAGCTTAATCCAGGACGACAAGTACATTAAATTATGCAGATCAGCAGCGAAAATGAATTTCCGATGGTCGTCTGAATGCCAGGCACGACACTGTGACGAGCATCCTATTGCAGTCAGGTCGCGTAAAAAGCAAGGAACTGCACGTGCAACCAGAACACTTGTGCTATAGACTGCTCTGGTGACCAACACAACGTTACGTGGTTGTCTGTTGATAAAGGAACGAAATGCGTTATTTCCTGAAGGATGTAGATCTCATGCAAAAATGGATGTTTTGTGTGGTGTGTGTGTGTGTGTGTGTGTGTGTGAGAGAGAGAGAGAGATGAGTGGGAGGGAGAGAGAGAGAGCAGACAGACAAACAGAGAGAAGAGTAGACAGTGAGGGGAAGGGGACTTAATGTGTTGTTGGGAAACGTTTATGCTGTTGTTTCTTATCGGTGTGTGTGTGTGTGTGTGTGTGTGTGTGTGTGTGTGTGTGTGTTGTGTGTGTGTGTGTGTGTGTGTGTGTGTGTTGTTGTGTGGGTGTAGTGTGAGGTGAGTAGTAGAGGTGGAGTGTGTGAGTGGGCTGTGTTTGTGTTTGTGTGTTATGTGGGTTGTGTGTGTGTTGTGTGTGTGTGTGTGGATTGTTATGGTATGCGTGTACTCTCGTTGTTTTGCCCACAATGTACAGATGTACTTGGGCGTTCGTGCATGGTGTTTCCCTGTTTCCACAAGCCACCATCCACTGGCATGACTTACAGGATCTTTAACTTAGATGTCTGATATTTTGCGTGTATACGCACACAGAAGGGGCACATCAAAAGTCTGCTGGTGTGTTGACCCGGGATAGATAGGGAAAAAATCTCCACCCTTTGCTCACTAGGCGGGAGGTACCCAGGCATGATCGAGTACCCGACCTTTTGATTGTAAGTCCGAAGTCTTACTCATTAGACTGTCGTACCCATCACTTCAGGTATTGGGCATTGAGGGTTTGTTGTTGTCGTTGTTTGTTGTGTGGATTTTGTGTTTTTGTTGTTTGTTAATTTTGGTTTGGTTTGTTTTCCTGCATCATCTTCTCGATCGCATTTATGTTACTATCCCCATACTATTATTTTTGGTGTTCAAAGCAGCTGCAAACCCATCGAACTTGATGTCACCATGAGGGCTCTGTATGAAGGGCCACAGAAGCCTGGACATTTTTTGTTCTTCCACAATGCAGTGACACTGAGACGGTATGATGGTGATGATGCTACAGAGTTTTCATTTCAGTAGTGATGATGCTGTGAAGTTCCATTTTGTACTGAGGCTGCTTGACAGGCTGTACGCTGACTTTCACAGGAGATCCTGTCATCAACCAGGCCCAAGAGATACAGACGCCTGCGATGTTAGTCAAGACATTTAAGCAACGACCTTAGTGACGTATCAGTGAAGTGGAAGAGACTGGACTGTGTGGTCTCAGTATTTCTAGCGAGCCCATACCACGCTTAACTCAGGGTAGGAGGCAGTAAGTGCTGAAATACTGGGTGTTCGAACCAACCACTTGGCAGTCAGTTGTTGCGTTGACGACTTCGTCAATTTTGACAGGTTTGGGTACTTTACAAGGGCACCCCCATTGAATAAGCAAGAATGTCCAGATAAATTAAAGCATAATTGTTATAGCGCTTTGAAACCCTATACACACCTGAACTAATTTTTCCGTGATCGAATCACGAAATTAAGTGACAAATATTGTGACGTCATTTGTTATGAGGTCACGTTGATTACTGTCATTCTTAGCGTCATGGCCATGTTTAGTATTGATGAATAGCATGATTAGACCAAAATTGAATTTACTCAAGGAAGTCCTGAAGTAGATATGTTAAAAACATTACGAAAAGTATGTGGGACACAAGGTCTTTCGTAAGCTTCAGTTTATAGGTGTGTGTCACTTTTTAAAGACAGACGAAATTACGTTAAAGGGAAACGAACTTCGGAGCCAGTTGAAACAACTGACCAGAAGAAAAATGTTCACAAAGTTAGAGAAATTTTGAACGAAGACAGACGAATAACGTGTGAAGAGATCGCTTATGACATTGGTATTAGTCATGGATCAGTTCATGCGATTTTAACAAGAAAATTTGGAATGAGAGGTGTTACAGCAAGGTACCGCACTGCCTTACTGAAGATCAAAAACTGGTTCTCTGTTAAACAGGTGCAAAAATTAGTGTCACAGCTTTTTTTAATCAGGCAGCCGCCATCGACGAAACCTGGGTCACAAGCTATGACCCAGAATCAAAGAAACACTTGCCAGAGTGGCACACTCGTAGTTCTCCAAGGCCCATCAATTTCCGATGAAAGCAAGAAAATTCTGACCATGCATTGTGTTCCAGTGGGACATACTGTTAATCAGGACTACTACAGGATGTTTTTAATGAAAACACGAGGACCCACAGAAACGTGAACACTGCTAAACGACTGGGCCATTAACATCACATGACAACGCATCTTGCCACAAAGCAGAGAGGGTAGCGTCACTTATGACGTCATGTCAGTGGGGTGATGCTCAACCATACTCCGCCCATTCTCCAGATATGAGCCCCATAGCTACTGGTCTGTTGCCAAGTTGAAAGATTCCTTCGGCGGTGTAGGTTTCTATGACTTTTTGAAGTAGAGGTGACCAACCAGGTACAACATATCAACTCTGGTTACCTGGCAGCGGGCATTTCGGACATTCCCAGTGGTTGCGATTTGATCATTAGATCACGGAATTATTGGGCCAGGTGTCGTGTAAATGTTTGAAAACGCTGCAACAATTATTCGAGTTATTAAGACATTCTTATTACTTATTGATTTTCATCGTTTTTGCAGCTGAAAATTAAACACAAATGCATAGATCTTGTCGTGTAAATGTTTGAAAACGCTGCAACAATTATTCGAGTTATTAAGACATTCTTATTACTTATTGATTTTCATCGTTTTTGCAGCTGAAAATTAAACACAAATGCATAGATCTTGTCGTGTAAATGTTGAAAACGCTGCAACAATTATTCGAGTTATTAAGACATTCTTATTACTTATTGATTTTCATCGTTTTTGCTGCTGAAAATTAAAACACAAATACATAGATCTGATTGAAAATCTACCGCATTATGCATCAGGTGCTACACATTTTCATTTTGTTCTTTGTTAGATAGAATTTGTACAGTTTGAAGGTTTTAAATAAAAAAAAAAAGAGTTCATGTCACGTGGGGTCGGTCCTCAGGTCAGCCTGTAGCTGCTGCATGTAACACAAACTGTATTACTTCATCCTGGAAAACCATCTCTACTACCACCATCACCATCAGTACGACTGGAGCCTGACCCAGTAGGAGGTGGGAGAGAGAGAGAGAGAAGAGAGAGAGAGAGAGAGAGAGAGAGAGAGAGAGAGAGAGAGAGAGCTAAGGAGGTCAGGCCCAGCCGAGGAGTCCCGGCGCCGTTTGGCTTGCAAATGGCCGGGCTGTCCATTTGATTTATTTCGCGAGCCAACAAATGAATATTAGATTGCGTGATTGATGCCTGGCCGTCTCCACTGTCAAGTATATGAAGGATAAGTTGGGGCATTACCATATTCCATCACTCTTCATACTCCCCCAGGACGGGCCCGGCTCCGACTGCGTAAGGACCAGGGGGAGTCTTTATCCGGTCCTGCTTCGGTCTCCCTGTTTGGTCAGATCCGGGGGTGGGGGGGGGTGAAGGGGGAGAATTTGGGGGAAGTGAGAGTGGGGGGGGGGGG
>JAPXFY010000014.1:5477470-5479970 GCA_030674185.1 Monoplex corrugatus | reverse complement strand
AAAGAATAGCAGTAATAGTTGTAATTGTAGTAATTGTTGTAATTGTTGTAACAGTAGTCGTAATAGTAGTTGTTATGATAATAAGAGTTTTAGTGGTAGTAAATGTTTGTTATATAGCATCATTAGCAGTAATAGTAGAGTCTAGTAGTTGTTATAGCATCAGTAGCAGTAATAGTAGAGTCCAGTAGTTGTTATAGCATCAGTAGCAGTAATAGTAGAGTCTAGTAGTTGTTATAGCATCAGTAGCAGTAATAGTAGAGTCCAGTAGTTGTTATAGCATCAGTAGCAGTAATAGTAGAGTCCAGTAGTTGTTATAACATCAGTAGCAGTAATAGTAGAGTCTAGTAGTTGTTATAGCATCAGTAGCAGTAATAGTAGAGTCTAGTAGTAGTTATAGCATCAGTAGCAGTAATAGTAGAGTCTAGTAGTTGTTATAGCATCAGTAGCAGTAATAGTAGAGTCTAGTAGTAGTTATAGCATCAGTAGCAGTAATAGTAGTGTCCAGTAGTTGTTATAGCATCAGTAGCAGTAATAGTAGAGTCCAGTAGTAGTTATAACATCAGTAGCAGTAATAGTAGTGTCTAGTAGTTGTTATAGCATCAGTAGCAGTAATAGTAGTGTCCAGTAGTTGTTATAGCATCAGTAGCAGTAATAGTAGTGTCCAGTAGTTGTTATAGCATCAGTAGCAGTAATAGTAGAGTCCAGTAGTTGTTATAGCATCAGTAGCAGTAATAGTAGAGTCTAGTAGTTGTTATAGCATCAGTAGCAGTAATAGTAGAGTCTAGTAGTAGTTATAGCATCAGTAGCAGTAATAGTAGTGTCCAGTAGTTGTTATAACATCAGTAGCAGTAATAGTAGAGTCTAGCAGTAGTTATAGCATCAGTAGCAGTAATAGTAGAGTCTAGTAGTTGTTATAGCATCAGTAGCAGTAATAGTAGAGTCTAGTAGTTGTTATAACATCAGTAGCAGTAATAGTAGTGTCCAGTAGTTATTATAGCATCAGTAGCAGTAATAGTAGTGTCCAGTAGTTATAGCATCAGTAGCAGTAATAGTAGAGTGTAGTAGTTGTTATAACACCAATAGCAGTAATAGTAGAGTCTAGTAGTTGTTATAGCATCAGTAGCAGTAATAGTAGTGTCCAGTAGTTATAGCATCAGTAGCAGCAATAGTAGAGCCTAGTAGTTGTTATAACACCAATAGCAGTAATAGTAGAGTCCAGTAGTTGTTATAGCATCAGTAGCAGTAATAGTAGTGTCCAGTAGTTGTTATAGCATCAGTAGCAGTAATAGTAGTGTCTAGTAGTTGTTATAGCATCAGTAGCAGTAATAGTAGAGTCTAGTAGTTGTTATAGCATCAGTAGCAGTAATAGTAGAGTCTAGTAGTAGTTATAGCATCAGTAGCAGTAATAGTAGTGTCTAGTAGTTGTTATAACATCAGTAGCAGTAATAGTAGAGTCTAGTAGTAGTTATAGCATCAGTAGCAGTAATAGTAGAGTCCAGTAGTTGTTATAGCATCAGTAGCAGTAATAGTAGTGTCCAGTAGTTGTTATAGCATCAGTAGCAGTAATAGTAGAGTCCAGTAGTTATAGCATCAGTAGCAGTAATAGTAGAGTGTAGTAGTTGTAGCATCAGTAGCAGCAATAGTAGAGTCTAGTAGTTGTTATAACATCAGTAGCAGTAATAGCAGAGTCTAGTAGTTGTTATAGCATCAGTAGCAGTAATAGTAGAGTCCAGTAGTTGTTATAGCATCAGTAGCAGTAATAGTAGAGTCCAGTAGTTGTTATAGCATCAGTAGGAGTAATAGTAGAGTCTAGTAGTTGTTATAACATCAGTAGCAGTAATAGTAGAGTCTAGTAGTTGTTATAGCATCAGTAGCAGTAATAGTAGAGTCTAGTAGTTGTTATAGCATCAGTAGCAGTAATAGTAGAGTCTAGTAGTTGTTATAACATCAGTAGCAGTAATAGTAGAGTCCAGTAGTTGTTATAGCATCAGTAGCAGTAATAATAGAGTCTAGTAGTTGTTATAGCATCAGTAGCAGTAATAGTAGAGTCTAGTAGTTGTTATAACATCAGTAGCAGTAATAGTAGAGTCTAGTAGTTATAGCATCAGTAGCAGTAATAGTAGAGTCTAGTAGTTGTTATAGCATCAGTAGCAGTAATAGTAGAGTCCAGTAGTTGTTATAACATCAGTAGCAGTAATAGCAGAGTCCAGTAGTTGTTATAGCATCAGTAGCAGTAATAGTAGAGTCTAGTAGTTGTTATAACATCAGTAGCAGTAATAGTAGAGTCTAGTAGTTGTTATAACATCAGTAGCAGTAATAGTAGAGTCTAGTAGTTATAGCATCAGTAGCAGTAATAGTAGAGTCTAGTAGTTGTTATAACATCAGTAGCAGTAATAGTAGAGTCTAGTAGTTGTTATAACATCAGTAGCAGTAATAGTAGAGTCTAGTAGTTGTTATAATATCAGTAGCAGTAATAGTAGAGTCTAGTAGTTATAGCATC
>JAPXFY010000014.1:5459970-5462470 GCA_030674185.1 Monoplex corrugatus | reverse complement strand
AGGAAAGATAATAAACATCTTTGTTATGCTGATTTCAGAATATTAAAAAGACCTTCAGAATCACGTGAATATATTAGAAATAGAAAGCAGAAATAAACGGCTGGAGCTGAATAGTAAGAAGATGAAGTCACGGTAATCGGTTAAAGAACAAGAAATCCCCCTGTGTAAAATAACTGCAAATGGACTAACATAGAGACAGATGATACGTTTAAATATCAGGGATTAGTCATTTCACCAGTCGGAAGATAGCACATTGGAAGTATCTAGCAGAACTGGCCAAGCTAAAACAGTATTTCAGAAAATGAGAAGCGTTCTTACCAACAAATACCCATCAGTTATCATCAGGAAGAGAGTTCTTCGGTGTCATATAGAACCAGTAGCTTCGCATATAAGCGAGCCGGGGACAATCGGCAAGCAAACTCAAAACTAGGTCGAGGCAGTTGAAATGTTATTTCGAAGAAGAATGTTAAGAGCTCCATGGACAGCAAAGAAGCGAATACAAAAAGAACATTTGAAGAAGTTTAGGAAAAAAAACCGAGCAACATTTATAGGGCATTTTATGAGGCAAGAGAAATTTGAACACCTAGTCACAACAGGAAAGCTAGAGGGAAGAAGAGCACCGGGTAGACCCAGGGAGAAAATGTTGGACAGTTTTGCAAGTGGATGGGGACAAAAAGGGTAGGAGATATGTATGCAGTGACAAAAGATAGATTTGTATGGAGGGCTATGATCACCAACGCCGTGTGGCAGGGCACATGATGATGATGAATGATGATATATATATATATATATATATATATATATATATATATATATATATATATTTGTAATGAAGCTTGTTAAATGTGATTGTGTAATTATGTGTAGAAAATAAAAAAAAAAAAAAAATTGAAACCTGTTTCTGACAGTTTACCATTGTTCTTTCTTCACGTCTGGTTTTCTTTCATCAGATGTCTCTTGAAGGTCAGTGTGACCTAGGGAAAGACGAAATGTGGATTGTTTTTTGTAGTAAGACTTTTTATAATTAGGGAGATGGTTAGAATGGCTTGATCATCCTGTTTCTTTTTATATTCGCCTTTTCCAAGCCCATGGCATTAAATTTTATGTATGTATTGCCAGAGCTATTCATTTTTCTATGCTGTTTGAGAGTTTTTCCAGCTGCAAGGGGTTTTGGAATGAGAAAACGTATCGGATATTTGTTTTGTTTAATTGATTTTTGTACGAAAAGGGAGGTCATTGAAACGGCCTCTCCGTCTTGTTTTTATTATCATACATCAATTATAACGTGTTGTTTTAAGCTGTGTCCGGTCCTTTCTCTACTGATAAATAAATAATCGTTCACTAGATTCGAACCCTGGGGCACATCTGCTGGGTGCGGAGCGCTGTCACCGAGGCTGTCATGATCTTTGCATACAGTGGGTGGTGATGATGGTGATGGTGGGATGATGATGCGGTTGATGATGATGATGACGATGGTGGTAGGATGGTGGTGGTGGGAGTGGTGGTGACGATGATGAAAATGACGGGTGAGAAAGTTATGATGACGTTGATGATGATAATAGCGGTGTTGATTATGGTTGGTGGTGACGATGATGAAATTCACGGGTGAGATGTTGAGAGAGAGGTATGATGATGATGATGATGATGATGATGATGGCAGTATTGATAACGATGATTATTGGTGATGGTGACGATGATGGTGGCGGTAAAGGTGAAGCTTACACTTCACCCTTAAAATCTGCATACACTCACCCTGACGGTGTCGTTGGATGCTTCTTGATGCCCACAGGCCAGAATATACCCCCAGGACTTTTTTGTTGTTCTTTTTTTCTTTCTTTCTTTCTTTCTTTTTTCTTCTGCTGCTTCTAATCTCATCATCGGTGATGACTTTGGAGGGCGGGGTTTGTTCAAGGGGGATTCATCACAGTCGGATAATTCTGTACGCGTTCCAACCATCGCTGCCAGTATTTATCTGGCAGACTCCCTAAGGTTGCACAAATCCTGTGTGCTGGCAAAGTCTTAGAAAATGGGGGGGGGGGGGGGGGGGAGGTAGATGGACCTATGAAACATTAATTCTGACACTACCAGAAATGATAGAAACGTTAAGATGGGCAGCAAACAGGCCAGGTTTTCATGTTGCGGGCTGGGATTGAACTCGAGATATTAGATGTTGAGTCCCCGGTTCTGTCATCAAAACCAGCGAGCCCGCGTGAAAAAAGGCGGGAGAGCAAAGAAATAAACAAGCAGGCAAAAATGGAGAGATTGATAAGATGGAGCAGCAGATAGGCTCCATCCAATTTTTGGGGGATTCAGCGACAAAGCGGTTCAGACATGCTGAGATTTGGTCCAGTTTTCTTTGTGTAAATTTAAAAAATAATTTTTTACATACATAATGCAACAATTGCAAGTATCCTGAAATTTAGTCAGTGCGTAATCAGTAGATATGATAAACAAGCATTTACTGCATTGGCTACATGTATCGAAATATTGCAGGTAAAGA
>JAPXFY010000014.1:5444970-5449970 GCA_030674185.1 Monoplex corrugatus | reverse complement strand
GATTTGGAAGGATTTAAGTATGTTGGAATTATAATCTTTAGGCATTTCTCACTGTTGGAAGGTGCTGACTCAAGCAACTAAACTACGTCATAGGCATCATTACGTCCCTGGGGGAGGTGGGAGAGGGATATTGTGTCGGCTGGCTGGATCTCTTGATAAAGCAATGGACTTAGAGGATTTAATGTCTCAAGTTGAAACGCAGCCTGCAATATTTTGAAAAAAAAAAGGCCTGTGCCTATTCACTCACTACCCGTCTTAATACTGTTGTACGGTTGCGAGGCGTGGACAGTCAACAAGCAAAGCCAGAACTAGATTGAGGCAGCCGAGATGTGGTTTCTAAGAAGGATGTTGAGAGTTCCATGGACAGCAAAGAAAACAAACGAGACAGTCTTGGTGGAGGCAGACACACTAGATCATTCATAAGGAAGATTAGGAAAAGGCAGGCAACATTCATAGGCCATTTTATGAGGAAAGGAGAATTGGAACACCTGGTCACAACGGGAAAGCTAGAGGGAAGGAGACAGTCTTGGTGGAGGCAGACACACTAGATCATTCATAAGGAAGATTAGGAAAAGGCAGGCAACATTCATAGGCCATTTTATTAGGAAAGGAGAATTGGAACACTGGTCACAACGGGAAAGCTGGAGGGAAGGAGAGCACCGGGTAGACCCAGGGAGAAGATACTAGACGGACTTGCAGAGTGGCTGAAGACAGGGAGGATGGAAGAATTGCTTGAGGCAACAAGAGACAGAGACAGATGGAAGTCCATAATCGCCAACGCCATGCGGCAAGGCACCTGATGATGATGATGCTGACCCGTCTTAATGTTTCAGTCATTGTGATGGTGTAAGGAATGTATGTCAAAGATATCTGTAAACTCCCCCCTTCCTCTTTCCCTCCCTCCCTCCCTCCTTCCCCGGTCCATTTCAAGACCTTGCTGGCACGTACAATTTTGAACAGACCATGGAGTCTGGCAGATAATTACAGGTGGAGCGTGTATGGGATTGCTGAGTGCGATGAATCCTTTCTGAGAAATTTCTCCGAGGAGATTGGAAGGAAAATTTCTACTTTAAGTATGCCGATGAACAAATCGTTATCATTATTCTTTTTAGACAGCTCGTGTTTGCTGCTGACATATTACGGGAATCCACAGCCAGCAGGTATTCAGAATTTGTATTCCCCAGTGTATTATGACTAATTTTTGTCACATATGAACACACCGTGCATGTGCATGCACACACACAGGCACACGCACACACACACACACATATACACACACATACACACACACACACACGCACACACACGCACACACACACAGAGGCACGCGCGCGCGTGCACACACGCTCACACACACACACACACGCACACACGCACACACACACGCACACACACACACGCGGGCACACACATACACACATATACTCATACACACACATACACACACACACACACACACACACACACACACAACACACACACACACACACACACACACACACACACACACACACACACACACCACACACACACACACACACACACAGTCATTTAAAGAACGTAAATGTGTACACAAACATATTCTATCTTTTGGGGTTTCTGATGGCAAATAAATGCCTCGATCACACATGCGCGCGCGCGCGCGCGCCACACACACACACACACAACACACACAACACACACAAACACACACACACACACACACACACACACACACACACACACACACACACACCACACACACACTCTGTCAGTCTTCCTCTGTCTGTCTGGCTGGCTGGCTTTCTGTCTGTCTGTCTCTGTCTGTCTCTGTCTCTCCCTCTCTCTGTCCCTGTCTGTCTGTCTCTGTCTGTCTCTCGCTCTCTCTCTCTCCCTCTCTCCCTCCATCCCTCTCTCTCTCTCTGTCTCTTTCTCTCAGTTACGAATTGCATACACGCACATAAATATATTGTGGAATACCACCCTACCCCACGCCGCCCCTTTTACACCATACCACACCATCACCGTCACCACAACCACCAGCCACCCAACCAACTCCACCCCACTTTTGTTCGGGTGTGGAGAGGAAAAGAAGACGGGAGGGGGGGGGGGGAAGAAAGGCAAGAAAAACAGAAAATGACGCAGACTTCTTCACCTTCGTGTTTGACATTAGGTATAAATCGGGTGGGTTCCCACAGACCAAGCAGGCAGACAGGTAGGCAGGCGGGTTGACAGACCATTTTCACAGCAACCTCCCATGATTGTCAAGTCGCAAGTGTCAGAAACTCATACCCCCTTTCAAGTCGGAAGAGGCGTGTGTGTGTGTGTGTGTGTGTGTGTGTGTGTGTGTGTGTGTTTGTGTGTGTGTGTGTGTGTGTGTGTGTGTGTGTGTGTGAGGGTGGGTAGGGGGTGAGAATGAGGAGACGGGGTGGGGGAAGGACAGGAGTGAGGAGGGTGAGGATACTGACGAACGCAGCCCACAGACGTGTGTGTTGGCTGCCTCCATCTTCTTCTACACCGCGGGCTGGATAGGTTTCTTGTTTTTTGTTTGTTTGTTTATACAGAGCCTGGGACTCGAGCTTTTAATTATTATCTTGAATTCAATACCAGCCCTCAACATTGGCAAAACTGGCCTGTTGGCTGCTTGTCGTAATGTTTCTATTATTCTGGGGTGTCAGTTTGATGATGGTGATGCCGTGAAGGTCCATCATCATCATCAGCATCATCGTCGTCGTCGTCATCCTCGTCGGCGTCATCATCATCATCATCACATCACCGCCACCACCACCCACCACCACGATCATCATCGTCATCATCATCATCATCATGTCGTCATCGTCATCCTCATCCTTCTTCTCCTCTTCCTCAGCCTTCTCCTCTTCTTCTGTGAAGAATCCTTGGTGGCTTTAATTGCAGTGGCAAGTTTTCACCAGCTTCAAGTTTTTCCCCCCACATGTCAAAACAAAACAAAACAAACAAACGAAACAAAACAACAACAACAACAAAAACCCGCAGACTGTGCAGCAACCTAGTGAAATGTGGTCAGCTCGCCTAGCAGCTCAAATTCTCCGTGCCACACCGAAAAGCTTTCTGATTGTCTGTGTCATTTGGCTGTCAGTCTAATTGAGTTTAGAGGACAGCGTTATCGACAACCGATTTATCACACAATCATCATCATCGTCATCAGTATTAATTTCTGTCACCCCTATGTATGCTGCGTGCGATAAGCATCATCCACCAACCCAGTCCAGAGTACCCAGATGATGTGTGAAGGCGGAGAGAATAGCAGCGGTTTGCATGGCTGGAAAGAGTGAAGGACTATAAAGGAGAAGTTGAATGAAGGGAGGTTAGAGCAGGGGAAGGTAAGAGGAGAAGAAACTAAGAAACTTGAAAACATTTTATTACTCAAGAACAGCAGCGTGATGTGTCGCTAGATCTGCATTGCCACTAGTCCTTGCTTATGTATGATATGAGCGTGCAGACATGAAAGCGTAGTACATTTCATTAAAAGCAAATGAAATAATAAATAAATCATATAACTTCCAAAGAAAAGAAGAAAGGGAAGTCAGCAATAAAACAAATAGATAAACGAGGAGGGAGAAGACGTAATTAATGACGAAATAACCACCTGTATAAATGTCTGACACCAATTTATGCACGGAAACAGGCTTCCGTATCAGGCTAGAAGCGGGGATCGGGAAGGTATTAGCCAGGTGCATTAACAGAGTGTATTTTGTTCAAGAGAGATTTATCGCACTCTGACAGAATCGACCAAGCCAAAACAGCATTCAAGAAGATGCAATTAACATCAGGAAGAGAGTTCTTGGATGTTATATAGAACCGATAATGTTATACGGTTGTGAGGCGTGGACAGTCAACAAGCAAAGCCAGAGCAAGATTGAGGCAGCCGAGATGTGGTTTCTAAGAAGAATGTTGAGAGTTCCATGGACAGAAAAGAAAACAAACGAAACAGTCTTGATGGAGGCAGACACAAGAAGATCATTGATAAGGAAGTTTAGGAAAAGACAGGCAACACTTACAGGTCATTTTATGAGGAAAGGGGAATTGGAGCACCTGGTCACAACGGGAAAGCTGGAGGGAAAGAGAGCACCAGGTAGACCTAGGGAGAAGATAATTATTGGACGGACTTGCAGAATGGCTGAAGACAAAGAGGGTGGAAGAGATGCTTGAGGCAACAAAGGATAGAAACAGATGGAAGGCCATGATCGCCAACGCCATGTGGCAGGGCACTTGATGATGTGATGATGACAATCCCGTATGCGCTTCACCCAAACTGCCAGAGACGATTTGGCAGACTTCGTGAGCCAGCGCAAAACTACATGCGTAGGAAGGTCGTGGAATGGGGGAGGAAGAGAGGATGGAGAAGTGGGGAAGGGAGGAGAAATAATAAGACATGACACACTACGCTGACATCAACAGAATGAGTAAAGCATCAATTAAGGTGGGCAACGAGGAGGCCAGTTGTTATGTCACAGGCTGGGATTGAACACGAGACCTCGAACATTGAAAACCCACGACTTTCTCAACAGACCCAGTCAGCCCTGAATTGGGACTGTTTGAGTATTAAAAGTATTCCTCTCTTCTGAAAAGTCTGTGATAGAAATTTCCATTTTTTTTTTTTTTTTTGTCAGTTGGTTTCTGCTTTGCTATTTTCACTTTGTCATATCTTCCTGTCATTTTTTGCCTTGCTGGCCCATTCTCCTGTGAAGGTTCGATAATCCTTACATAGTTTCTATTATGGTTGATAACTGGGTACATGTGTTAACATCATTTTTGGCTCTGATGAAATGTGATATGCAGAAGCAGTTTTAGGTAATTTAAGCCAGTTTGTATATTTGTTTTATACTGAACTTAGTCATATGTATATAATTGTATCAAGATTTTTTAAGCCTCTGGTGATAAACTGGACAAAATCGTCAACGCCAAGGGTGTATCTCCGGATCATTTTCTCAAAGGCATGGATATACGCATCATATGCCCAAAAAGCATTGATATATCAT
>JAPXFY010000014.1:5424970-5429970 GCA_030674185.1 Monoplex corrugatus | reverse complement strand
GTGTGTGTGTGTGTGTGTGTGTGTGTGTGTGTGTGTGTGTGTGTGTGTGTGTGTGTGTGTGTGTGTGTGTGTGTGTGTGTGTGTGTGTGTGTGTGTGTTCATTCAATTAACATCTTTTCACTGCAAAGACGAGTGTGTGTGTGTGTGTGTGTGTGTGTGTGTGTGTGTGTGTGTGTGTGTGTGTGTGTGTGTGTGTGTGTGTGTGTGTGTTCATTCAATTAACATCTTTTCACTGCAAAGACGAGTGTGTGTGTGTGTGTGTGTACGTTCGTTCTTTGATTTAACGTCTGTTCACTATGAGTGTGTGTGTGTGTGTGTGTGTGTGTGTGTGTGTGTGTGTGTGTGTGTGTGTGTGTGTGGTGTGTCTGTCTGTCTGTGTCTGTCTGTCTGTCTGTCTGTGTCTGTCTGTCTGTGTGCACGTTATCTTGTCCACATCACAGTGTTGTCCCAACACCACCCATAAGATAAGGTTTACTGGTGTTGTGCTTCTACAGGCAGTTGGACAGGATTTAATTCCCCACTGTCAAACACGCCAACTGGGCCCGTGTGTATGTATGTAATTTATATGGCTTTGTTGCTTGAGTTAATGTTTATTGATCCCCCCTCTACCTCCTGTCTCTGACTGTCTGTGTCTGTGTCTGTCTCTTTGTCTGTCTCTGTGTCTGTTTCTCTGTTTCTCTGCCTGTCTGTTTGTCTGTCTGTCTGTCTGTCTATTTCTCTGTCTGTTTGTCTGTCTGTCTCTCTGTCTGTCTGTCTGTCTGTTTCTCTGTGTATCTCTGTTTTTGTCTGTCTGTCTGTTTGTCTCTCTGTCTGTCTGTCTCTCTCTTTGAGTTAGTGAGTAAGAAAGTGAGTGAGTGAACGTGAGTGTGTGTGTGTGTGTGGTGTTTGTGTGTGTGTGTTTGTGTGTGTGTTTGTTGTGTGTGTGTGTGTGTGTGTGTGTGTGTGTGTGTGTGTGTGTATGTGTGTGTGTGCATGTGTGGGTGGCTTTGTCTCAGTGTGTGTATTAAAGAGACGATCTGTTTTATTGTTGCAGCATGTGTGAGTGTCTTTGAGAGAGAGAGAGAGAGAGAGAGAGAGAGAGAGAGAGAGAGAGAGAGAGAGAGAGAGAGAGAGAGAGAGAGAACATATACTTATAACACACATGGACACACATAGAAACACACACACACACACACACACACACACACACACACACACACACACACACACACACACACACACACACACATACACACACACAAATACATGTTTGAGAGAGAGAGAGAGAGAGAGCACGTGTTTTTGTGTTCTAAATACTTCCTTCCTTCCGTAGTTACTTAGTTACTTTGTCACTACCTAATATACCATTGACATGTAGAGCAGCAATGAAGGTTCTCCACTTGTATCTGTCACGGACCAGCCTCTGTATAGCACCCAGTACCCATCGTGCGCCTGGAGGGTCTTGAAATCCTCTGTCGCCCGTCGCCAAACGTTCTTTGGTCTTCCTCTCTCTCGCGTCATCCTTCTGGTGTCCAGTGAAGGGACAGTCCAGGTGATGTTATCCCGCTGTCCACGGATGGAATTTACAATCCTTCCCCATGGTCTGTCTTGTCATGATGGTAGTACCCTCATCACTGTCTTGATGGCAGTGGGCCGGTAGATGTTGGAGATGGTCGTTCTCGGTGTGTGTACTTGTACAGGTTAATGTGTGCATTCTGTGGGGACACTGTGACCGAGGTCATTCAAGTCAACAGAGAATTGTGTTAATTAATTAGTCTGTGATCTGAATCGAGCAGTCAGCTAGTGTTCGTATAAATCACAATGAGAGAAGCATACACACGCGCGCGCGCGCCTTCGCGCAAGCATACACACACACACACACGCATACATATACATGTGTGCGCACACAGACACGCACACATGCGCGCGTGCGCACACACACACACATACACAGACATACAAATGCATGCACACACGATTACACACACATACAAGAATACACACTCGCACATGCACACACACACTCTCTTTCTCTTTTCTCCCTTTCACAAACAAGTCAGAAACACACACACACACACACACACACACACACACACACACACACACACACACACACACACACACACACAGAGAGATAGAGACAGACAGACAGACAGAGACAGAGACATAGACATAGAGAAAGAGACAGAGACATAGACATAGAGAAAGAGAGAGACAGAGAGAATGCACGTTCGCGCGCGTGCGCGAGCGCGCGCGCACACAGACAGACAGACAGACAGACAGACAGACATAGAGAGAGAGACAGACAGACAGAAACATAGAGAAAGAGAGAGACAGAGAGAATGCACGTTCGCACACACCCACACACACACGTACACACACACAAACACACACACACACACACACACACACACACACACACACTCTCTCTCTCTCTCTCTCACTCACTCACTCACTCACACGACGCACGCACACGCACGCCACACACACACACACACACACACACACACACACACACACACACACACACACACACACACACACACAAAGAAACAAACACACACACACATACACACAAACACACGCGCGCACACACATGTGCTGTGAAGAGTAGTTTGATTGGTTTAATGGTACAAACACAGACGCATCAATTGATCGTTCATATTCGTTCTGTATGTGTTTATGGTATCTTGACTTCATTTCCTCTCCTATTCATATTTCTTCTTCTTCCATTTTTTTTATTCGATTCATTTGCTGTATTTTTTAATCTTTTTTATCTTTACTGTAAATGAGTATCGCATGTTTTTCATTAAATGAAATCAAAGCTGTGTTCTAAATGACGATACAGTTGAAATGATAATTATAATACTCTTGTTTAAAACAACAACAACAACAACAACAGATTATAAACCAGAGAAGCTTGGCAACATTTGTTTCGGTAACTTAGACTAGCTTTGCCCCCACCATCTCCCAGACTCAAAAAAAAAAAAAAAAAGAAAAAGAAAAAAAGAAGTGTTGTGTGTGTGTGGGGGGGGGGGGGGGGGGGGGAATCTAAAAATGAACACGGGAGAACAGCGAACAAACAAAACTTTACAGTGTAAAGTTACACCATCAAGAATTTAATGACACATAATCTGAAACGATTTTTTGCTTGCAGACATTTAACACTTTTTGGGATGTATGTAAAGTTTCATACAAAAAACAAAAAAAAACCCAACAACAAGCAAACAGATGAGTGTACTGCGTAGTTTAAACAGTTTTGTTGTTGTTGTCCCCCCCCCCCCCCTTTTTTTTTTTTTTTTTTTTTTTTTTTTTTTTGGAACACTTAGCAGTTCATTTGCGGAGTATATTATGTTTCGTGTCGACATTAACGCAGTCTGCATGAGTTTTTCCATCAGCAAACACCTGCGTAGTTTGATAACGTTACTCTTTTCTAGCATAGTAACTACACAGGTTCTAAGTCTTTTGGTGTCCATTTGATATACCGTATTTCCAGCACATAGTGGGTGCAGGTAGTCTGCGTCTGTAGATTGCTTCTTCTTTCCCAGGTGTTTTACATGGTTAGGCCTCATCTGGCCATGTATCGTCTTTTTTTGTGTTTTTGTGTTTTTTTGTTTTCGTTTCTTTTCTCTGGATGTGAAACAGCACACAGCTAAATAAAGACATTGTCTGAAATAAAGGAATTCTTTTCTCTGTCGAACCCCTTCTCTGTCTCTGTCTCTGTCTCTGTCTGTCTGTTTCTCTCTCTCTCTCTTTCTCTCTCTTTCCCTCCGTTTTCCCCTCCCTCTCTTTTTCTCTGTCTCTGTCTATCTGTCTGTCTGTCTGTCTGTCTGTCTCTCTCTCCCTCCCTCCCTCCCTTCCACCTTTCCTCTCTTTTTCTCTGTCTCTCTCTCGCTGTCTGTCTGTCTAATGCGTCATCTGTCAGTATTTGCCTGGCCAGTTGTAGGTCACGCAGAAAGACCACAGCTGCTGCACGTGCGCTCATGTTTCATGTTTCGGGCCTTCAAACCGTCTGCACATGGTGGTCGTCATTCGTACATACGAAAGACTATATAAAGTTTACGACATTTATTGTTAATGCTGCTGTACTGGTGTTTCCGTGTGTGTGTCAGTTTGTGTGTGTGTTTGTGTGTGTGTTTTGTGTGTGTGTGTGTGTGTGAGTTGTGTGTGTGTGTGTGTGGTGTGTGTGTGTGTGTATGTTGTGTGTGTTAGTTGGTTGTCTGTGTGTGTGTGTCTATGTGGTGTGTGCGTGTGTGTGTGTGTGTGTGTGTGTGTGTGTGTGTGTGTGTGTGTGTGTGTGTGTGTGTGTGTGTGTGTGTTGTGGTGTGAGACTCACACACACACAGAGACAGAGAGATTCTGTCTCTATGTGTGTTTTTTCTGTCTGTATGTGAGTGTGTGTCTGTGTCTGCTCTCTCTCTCTTTCTCTCTGTCTCTCTCTCTGTCTCTATTTCTCTCTCTCTCTCTCTCTCTCTGTGCGTGTGTGTATGTGTGTGTGTGTGTGATGGATCACTAATAGTGGAAGGGGGGTGGGGGAACGGTTGAATTCTTAGGAAGATGAGCAGAAAAACAGATCATGTCGGGGAAATATCCATGGCATTTTGTTAACGGAGACTATCAGGAGTCAATTTTGTGTGTGAGAAATCAGGAGAGTCATCATCCCGGCTTTTAAACTGGCCCTTAGAGCTAAAGTGCAGTATGGAGGGTTAATTTTGTGTGTGGGGGGGAGAGAAACCCGAGAGCAATTATCCCAGCTTTTAAACATCCCTGCACTCAGCCTCTGATCCTCCCAAACAGCCCCCGGCCACTTTAGACTATGAGTCAAATGGGCATTGCTGGAGTTAAGTCGTGCACGTCGTTCTTCATCTGCTTATGTAATCTTTTTTTTATTATTTTTTTTATTTGTGTGTGTGTGTGTGTGTGCGTGTGTGTGTGTGTGTTTGTGTGTGTGTGTGTGTGTGTGTGTGAGAGAGAGAGAGAGAGAGAGAGAGAGAGAGTTTGTTTTCTACTTGTTCATATGT
>JAPXFY010000014.1:5409970-5414970 GCA_030674185.1 Monoplex corrugatus | reverse complement strand
GAGAGAGAGAGAGAGAGAGGAGAGAATTTTAAACGAAATGTTAAGATGAGAAAGAGAAGGGGAGAGAGAGAGAGAGAGAGAGAGAGAGAGATTCTAAAACGAAATGTTAAGATGGGAAGAGAGAGGGAGGGAGGGAGAGAGAGAGAGAGAGACAGAGAGAGTTTAAAACGAAATGTTAAGATGAGAAAGAAAAGGGGGGGGGGGAAGAGAGAGAGAGAGAGAGTTTAAAACGAAATGTTAAGATGGGAAAGAGAGAGGGAGGGAGGGAGAGAGAAAGGAGAGAGAGAGAGAGAGTTTAAAACGAAATGTTAAGATGAGAAAGAGAAGGGGGGAGAGAGAGAGAGAGAGAGAGAGAGAGAGAGAGAGAGTTTAAAACGAAATGTTAAGTTGGGAGAGAGAGAGAGAGAGAGAGAGAGAGAGAGAGGAGAGAGAGAGGAGAGACTTTAAAACGAAATGTTAAGATGGGAAAGAGAGAGGGAGGGAGGGAGGAGAGAGAGAGAGAGAAAGAGAGAGAGAGAGGCTTTAAAACGAAATGTTAAGATGGGAGAGAGAGAGGAGGAGAGAGAGAGAGAGAGAGAGAGAGAGGAGAGACTTTAAAACGAAATGTTAAGATGGGAAAGAGAGAGGGAGGGAGGGAGAGAGAGAAAGAGAGACAGAGAACAGAGAGAGAGAGACTTTATAAAACGAAATGTTAAGATGAGAAGAAGAGGAGGAGAGAGAGAGAGAGAAAGAGAGAGGAGAGACTTTTAAACGAAATGTTAAGATGGGAAAGAGAGAGAGGAGAGAGAGAGAGAGAGAGAGAGAGACACTTTAAAACGAAATGTTAAGATAGGGAGAGAGAGAGAGAGAGAGAGAGAGAGAGAGAGAGAGAGAGAGAGGTGTGTGTGTGATTGGGGCGGAAAGTGATGGAGAGGAGAAAAGGGGAAAAGACGGTTGTTTAGTTGGTCATTCTGGGTCAGGAAATGCTAAATGCCACTTGTCACCCAGTCGACCCTGCCGTGTTCCCACTCTGAAAGAAGAAACCGGTTGATGGTGAAAAGCCCTTTGTTTTTCGTCATACGTCGTGTTGTGACTTTTGTCCACCCCGGGTTTTTGTTGTTGTTGTTGTTGTTTCATACTTGTTTGTTTGTTTTCTTTTCTTTTCTATTTCTTTTCTTTTTATTTCCTTTTTTTGTTTTTATTAAGTCATTTCATTTGTTTTGTTTTTCTATTCTTTGTTTTGGCGAAGGATGAGAGGCTTTTTGGGGGGGAGGTACCGTTATTTTAGGAACTGTATTGTCCTTGTAATGGTGTCGTTTTGTGTTTCACTTCTGTAGAAGCATTTGCCGTTTTTGTGCGTCCTGGCGTTTTCAGTCTTGTAGATATAGTTTTAGCTTTTTTGTGTGTGTGTGTGCGTGCGTGTGTTTGTGTGTGTGTGTGTGCGTGTGTGTGTGTGTGTGTGTGTGTGTGTGTGTGTGTGTGTGTGCGTGTGTGTGTGTGTGTGTGTGTGTGTGTGTGTGTGTGTGTGTGTGTGTGTGTGTGAAGATTGACATTGTCAGTCTTGTAGATGTTGTTGTAGTTTATTGTTGTGGGTGTGGTTGTAATGACTGTGCTTACTAATCTTCTGTGGACAAAGTGATTGTTAGTTTTCGGTCTTGTAAGAGGAAAGATTGTAGTTTTTCAGTCTTCTGAGATGAAAGATTGTAGTTTTCAATCTTTGAAGTGGAAAGATTGTAGTTTTTCAAGCTTTCATTAATTCAGTCTGTCTTTCTGCTTTGTTGTTTCAAAGCTTTCATCAATTCAGTCTGTCTTTCTGCTTTGTTGTTTCAAAGCTTTCATCAATTCAGTCTGTCTTACTGCTTTGTTGTTTCAAAGCTTTCATCAATTCAGTCTTACTGCTTTGTGTTTCATAGCTTTCATCAATTCAGTCTGTCTTACTGCTTTGTGTTTCATAGCTTTCATCAATTCAGTCTGTCTTGCTGCTTTGTGTTTCATAACTTTCATCAATTCAGTCTGTCTTGCTGCTTTGTGTTTCATAACTTTCATCAATTCAGTCTGTCTTGCTGCTTTGTGTTTCATAGCTTTCATCAATTCAGTCTGTCTTGCTGCTTTGTGTTTCATAACTTTCATCAATTCAGTCTGTCTTGCTGCTTTGTGTTTCATAGCTTTCATCAATTCAGTCTGTCTTACTGCTTTGTGTTTCATAGCTTTCATCAATTCAGTCTGTCTTACTGCTTTGTGTTTCATAGCTTTCATCAATTCAGTCTTACTGCTTTGTGTTTCATAGCTTTCATCAATTCAGTCAGTCTTACTGCTTTGTGTTTCATAGCTTTCATCAATTCAGTCTGTCTTACTGCTTTGTGTTTCATAGCTTTCATCAATTCAGTCTGTCTTTCTGCTTTGTGTTTCATAGCTTTCATCAATTCAGTCAGTCTTACTGCTTTGTGTTTCATAGCTTTCATCAATTCAGTCAGTCTTACTGCTTTGTGTTTCATAGCTTTCATCAATTCAGTCAGTCTTACTGCTTTGTGTTTCATAGCTTTCATCAATTCAGTCTGTCTTACTGCTTTGTGTTTCATAGCTTTCATCAATTCAGTCAGTCTTACTGCTTTGTGTTTCATAGCTTTCATCAATTCAGTCTGTCTTACTGCTTTGTGTTTCATAGCTTTCATCAATTCAGTCTGTCTTACTGCTTTGTGTTTCATAGCTTTCATCAATTCAGTCTTACTGCTTTGTGTTTCATAGCTTTCATCAATTCAGTCAGTCTTACTGCTTTGTGTTTCATAGCTTTCATCAATTCAGTCTGTCTTGCTGCTTTGTGTTTTATAGCTTTCATCAATTCAGTCTGTCTTTCTGCTTTGTGTTTCATAGCTTTCATCAATTCAGTCAGTCTTGCTGCTTTGTGTTTCATAGCTTTCATCAATTCAGTCAGTCTTGCTGCTTTGTGTTTCATAGCTTTCATCAATTCAGTCAGTCTTGCTGCTTTGTGTTTCATAGCTTTCATCAATTCAGTCAGTCTTGCTGCTTTGTGTTTTATAGCTTTCATCAGTTCAGTCTGTCTGCTTTGTGTTTCATAGCTTTCATCAATTGAGTCTTACTGCTTTGTGTTTCATAGCTTTCATCAATTCAGTCTTACTGCTTTGTGTTTCATAGCTTTCATCAATTGAGTCTTACTGCTTTGTGTTTCATAGCTTTCATCAATTGAGTCTTACTGCTTTGTGTTTCATAGCTTTCATCAATTCAGTCTTACTGCTTTGTGTTTCATAGCTTTCATCAATTGAGTCTTACTGCTTTGTGTTTCATAGCTTTCATCAATTCAGTCTTACTGCTTTGTGTTTCATAGCTTTCATCAATTGAGTCTTACTGCTTTGTGTTTTATAGCTTTCATCAATTCAGTCTTACTGCTTTGTGTTTCATAGCTTTCATCAATTGAGTCTTACTGCTTTGTGTTTCATAGCTTTCATCAATTGAGTCTTACTGCTTTGTGTTTTATAGCTTTCATCAATTCAGTCTGTCTTGCTGCTTTGTGTTTCATAGCTTTCATCAATTCAGTCAGTCTTTCTGCTTTGTGTTTCATAGCTTTCATCAATTCAGTCTGTCTGCTTTGTGTTTCATAGCTTTCATCAATTCAGTCAGTCTTACTGCTTTGTGTTTCATAGCTTTCATCAATTCAGTCAGTCTTACTGCTTTGTGTTTCATAGCTTTCATCAATTCAGTCAGTCTTACTGCTTTGTGTTTCATAGCTTTCATCAATTCAGTCAGTCTTACTGCTTTGTGTTTCATAGCTTTCATCAATTCAGTCAGTCTTTCTGCTTTGTGTTTCATAGCTTTCATCAATTCAGTCTTGCTGCTTTGTGTTTCATAGCTTTCATCAATTCAGTCTTACTGCTTTGTGTTTCATAGCTTTCATCAATTCAGTCTGTCTTACTGCTTTGTGTTTTATAGCTTTCATCAATTCAGTCAGTCTTTCTGCTTTGTGTTTCATAGCTTTCATCAATTCAGTCTGTCTTTCTGCTTTGTGTTTCATAGCTTTCATCAATTCAGTCTGTCTTACTGCTTTGTGTTTCATAGCTTTCATCAGTTCAGTCTGTCTTTCTGCTTTGTGTTTCATAGCTTTCATCAATTCAGTCTGTCTTTCTGCTTTGTGTTTCATAGCTTTCATCAATTCAGTCTGTCTTACTGCTTTGTGTTTCATAGCTTTCATCAGTTCAGTCAGTCTTACTGCTTTGTGTTTCATAGCTTTCATCAATTCAGTCAGTCTTACTGCTTTGTGTTTCATAGCTTTCATCAATTCAGTCTTTCTGCTTTGTGTTTTATAGCTTTCATCAATTCAGTCAGTCTTACTGCTTTGTGTTTCATAGCTTTCATCAATTCAGTCAGTCTTTCTGCTTTGTGTTTTATAGCTTTCATCAATTCAGTCTTACTGCTTTGTGTTTTATAGCTTTCATCAATTCAGTCTTACTGCTTTGTGTTTCATAGCTTTCATCAATTCAGTCTTACTGCTTTGTGTTTCATAGCTTTCATCAATTCAGTCAGTCTTTCTGCTTTGTGTTTTATAGCTTTCATCAATTGAGTCTTACTGCTTTGTGTTTTATAGCTTTCATCAATTGAGTCTTACTGCTTTGTGTTTTATAGCTTTCATCAATTCGTCTTACTGCTTTGTGTTTAATAGCTTTCATCAATTCAGTCAGTCTTTCTGCTTTGTGTTTTATAGCTTTCATCAATTGAGTCAGTCTTACTGCTTTGTGTTTCATAGCTTTCATCAATTGAGTCAGTCTTACTGCTTTGTGTTTCATAGCTTTCATCAATTCAGTCGGACTTATTGCCCTTTGTTTCATCTTCTCATACTGCACAGCTAAAATTCAGAAGAACCGTATTGGTGAATATTACGAGACAAAACCATGGCTTTATTTCTGTTTAATCTGAACCATTAGACTTTTGTTCAAACAGTCAGCTGCGTTTATTATAAAGATAGAACTTTTAAAGTAAAAGTTGAGAAGTTAAAACTAATTTTTTTGTGT
>JAPXFY010000014.1:5379970-5397470 GCA_030674185.1 Monoplex corrugatus | reverse complement strand
TCTCGCTCGGCAAGGGCTGATCACTCCCGTCAGGAATTAATATCCTTCAAGAACTACTTATCTCCCTTTTGGAGCGGCCGTCTTCTCGGTTTGAGGTTTGAGATCGATTTTGTGCCAAGCAGTCAAGATTCCGGCAAGGTGGCAGGCACTTATGGATATCTCCCTCCTTCTGTCTTCTTTTCCTCTCCCCCCCCCCCTCATCTCTGCCCCCCCCTCCCCCTTATCTGGAGCAAAGGTTTAAATGTATCCAGCAGGTTCGGATCAACGAAAAGTCCGAATTTATTGCCCTTTTCAGGGAGTATTGATGTTGTTTTTGGAGGTCGATGACTACTTGCGTTTTGCATCTGCTGTGGATGATCTTGATTTTTATTCCAGCTTTTGGATAGAGAAGGTTTACGTTAGAGGGTTCGCATCTGTAGATAAGCATAGTTTACGTTCATCTTTGCATCGCTGGTATATCAGATTTGTATTTTAGTGTAGTGGTGTGCTTATAGATGTCGTTCAAGATAAACATTTGTCTGGCTATAAACATACTTATACTTCTACCAAGAGAGGTACAAATCCGTTTTGACTGAAGCGTAAATTGTAAGTTTCCTGTACGTTATCTGTTGTGGTAAAAACGTGCAGTTATTTATTTGTGTATTAACGTCTTTATTTTTCGATACACCATCTGTGAACCACGATATCCCTTGTCAGGTTTTGTCTTGGTGGATTTCGTTTCATTATCTTGTGATATAAATATGCTTTCCTAAAGGTTTTCATCCCCCTTCCTAAACTTTGCTAGTATTTCATACTTACTTTTAGCTCCAAAATGTTGACAAATTAATGAAGCACATGTAAAGTCTGTTTATAATTTTAAAAAAATATTCAAACTTTGCTTCTCTAGAGACCAAGGTTAAACTACGTCGTTTTGGATTGTACATTCAGATTATGATTCTGTAGATAAACCAGACTTAAATAAAAGATTATGCCGAGGTTTTCGAATAAAATTTATGTGTGTGTGTTGAAGTTGAACATCTGTCCGTAGATAAACTGGACGTATGTTTAAGGTTTAAGCAGAGTGGTTCATGAACGAAAGCCTGTATATTTAAATGAATTGGTTAATATTCAAAATGAACGCCTGCTTCAGTAAACAAAACAATTAGTGTCTGTGTATACACTAAACTAGGCTCCTATTCAAAGTTTTACATCTCACAGAACAAAAGAGCAGACGCTACCCTGCGGTAAAGATAACAGATGCGGATTACGCTGATGACCTGGCTGTTCTCGCAGACCTCTAAAGGATGCAACATCTTCTTTCACAATATCGAAAGAACAGGAATGGAGATCGGGGTCCACCTCAATGCGAACAAAACAGAGTTCATCTGTCTGAACCAAGATGCATCAGAAGGATGAGAAGTCTCAATGGAGATGCGATCAAACAAGTTCAAGACTTTAAATACCTTGGCAGCTACACTGACTCCACAGAACAAGACGTCAATACCAGACTCGGAAATGCCTGGGGCGCACTAAACCAGCTGGACAAAATCAGGAAATCCAATCTCCAGACAACCTGAAAAGGAACTTCTTCCGAGCAGCGGTAGAGTCCGTTCTACTATGGCTCAATCTATTGGACCCTAACAACGACATTGGAGAAGAAGATTGATGGAGCATATACAAGAATGCTGCGTGCAGCCCTGAACAAATCCTGGAGAGAACATCCAACTAACAAAGAGTTATATGGTAAGAACCCACCAATCAGTAAATCAATACGTCAGCAAAGACTGCGCTTCGCGGGACACTGCTAGCGTAGCAAAGAAGAACTGGTGGGGGATGTTCTACTATGGAGACCCAGCATGGCAAACAAAGACCAGGACGTCCAAAGAAGACCTTCATCGACCGACTGATGGATGGTACGGGCTGTCAGTAAGATGAAACTACCTGCTGCAAGTCTGACAGAGAAGGATGGAAGAAACGTGTCATGAATAGCCGAGCAAGCTCGACATGATGATGATGACATCTAATTATAAATGACTTTTAACTCAAACGTAGTTCCTATCTCTCGCCAAACGTGACTGATTTTAAGCAATGACATCAGTAATACAGTACTTTACAACATAGTGCAAGATAATAAACTTTACATAGCACAATAAAAACATGTGCAAATGTTGCAGTTTGATACATTGAAGTATAACATATTAATTCTTTATATTGATATTCAGTTCAACAAATATTTATTGTCAGTTTAACTAGCGTTTACTGGCAAAATGGAATTCAATCTCAAACAGAAAACACACACACACACCACGCACACACACACACACACACACACACACACACACACACACACACACACACACACACACACACACATATATATATATATATATACACACATACACACACACACACACACAGACACACACACACATACACACAGGCACACACACACACACACATATACACACACGCACACACATATGCAGACACACACCACGCACACACACACACAGACACACACACACACACACACACACACACAACACACACACACACACACGCACACACACACACATACACGCACACACACACACACACACACACACACACACACACACACACACACACACACACACGGCCTGTTTGCTGCTCATCCTAATGTTGTCATCATCTGTGATGTCATCTTAGTGTTTCATAAGTCTCCCCCTCCTCCCCCCTCACCCCCCCCCCTCCACCCACACTTGACGGTGAGCATGGTTTTCAACTGTTGTCCTTTATCTTAACGGGTTGTTCTTTTCTTTTTGACGTGGTGTTAGCCCTGATATGGCTCTAGTGGTCGGCGGGGCTATAAGCAATATGAACTGAACCCTCTCCACACTTCAAGACCAAGCCATGGCATAGGGTTTGGCGCACCAGGCTCAGGGATTCTGTCAGATAATTGCTGGCAGATTTTTGGTAAAGCGCATATGGAGCTGTTCCGAGTGCGATGAATCTCTTTTGAACAAACTTCCTCACTCCAATGACAAATAATTGATACTGGTACATGTGTGTGTGTGTGCTTTGTTAAAAGAATGTGATCAGAAAAAACACGAAAGAAGAATAATTATGAACGTGTATTTAATACAACAAAACAAGACAAAATTTTCGGCCAACTGGCCTTTGTCAAGCGTAAGATTACAACAAACAAACACAGATACAAAAAATTTGAGAAAAAGACTGAAACTTCCTGCTGCTGTCTTCAATGAGAGAAAAGGACTCAAAAGACTGAAACTTCCCTGCTGCTGTTTCAGTGAGAGAAAAGGACTCAAAAAGACTGAAACTTCCCTGCTGCTGTCTTCAATGAGAGAAAGGACTCAAAAGACGAAACTTCCCTGCTGCTGTCTTCAATGAGAGAAAGGACTCAAAAAGATTGAAACTTCCCTGCTGCTGTCTTCAATGAGAGAAAAGGACTCAAAAGACTGAAACTTCCCTGCTGCTGTCTTCAATGAGAGAAAAGGACTCAAAAGACTGAAACTTCCCTGCTGCTGTGTTCAGTGAGAGAAAAGACTCAAAAGACTGAAACTTCCCTGCTGCTGTCTTCAGTGAGAGAAAAGGAACATGTTCCTTTTCTCTCACTGAACACAGCAGCAGGGAAGTTTCAGTTTTTTTCTCAAATTTTTTGTATCTAGTGTTTGTTTGTTTGTTTGTAATCTTACGCTTGACAAAGGCCAGTTGGCCGAAAATTTGCGCCTGTCTTGTTTTGTTGTATTAAATACGCGTTCATATTCTTCTTTCGTGTTTTTTTTTCTGGTTCCTGTTTGCTTGAACGCGGGCAGTCACACTTGTTTTGAAAAGAATGTGACGATCCATTGTTGTCTTCTGGTCGATGGTGTGATCGTTCAAATGCACACAGCATGCTAGCAGTGCTTATCTTCAGCGGTGCTCTGATATTTGTCGTTATCCTGGTTGAATTTTACTAGTATGTTTATTCACACACGATTAGTCGTTGTCCTTGTAAGTGCAGTCAAATGAAAATATTTCAAATACGTTTTATGTATTTTGTTCTTTACTTACTCTCTCTCTCTCTTTCTTCTTTCTCTCTTCTTTCTTTCTTTCTCTCTCTCTCTCTCTTCTCTCTCTCTCTCTTCTTTCTTTCTCTTTCTTTCTTTCTCTCTCTCTCTTTCTTTCTTTCTCTTTCTTTCTCTCTCTCTCTTTAATTCTCTCTCTCTCTCTCTCTCTCTCTCTCTCTCTCTCTCTACTCTCTCTCTCTCTCTCCAGTACTAAGCAGTCATAGAGATAAACTGATCCCCAGAAATTATCATAAACAGCCTTCACTATTTAGACTGAGCTTGCTGATGGCATCCGCCAGGGAAGATCATGTTAAACAGCTTGCCATTTATTTGTATAAAGCCTTTAAACTCAGGAGCTCTTGTGCAAATTGAATGTTTCAGTTTTCTTTTGCTTTGTGTAATATTTATGATAAAACAGTGTGTATTTAAGTGATGTATGTTTATTTCACCCCTTCATGAGGGGCCATGCCATGGCCTGTATTGAATAAATCATCTGAAATCTGAATCTGTCTCTCTCTCTCTCTCCTCTCTCTCTCTCACACACATACATACACACACACACGCACACACACACACACACACACACACACATAATATACACACACACATAATATACACACACACACATAACACACGCACACACACACACACACACACACACACACACACACACACACACACACACACCACACACTACACACACAACACATACAACACACACACACACACACACACACACACAACACACACACACACACAACACACACACACACACACACACACAACACACACACACACACACACACACACACACACACACACACACACACACACACACACAACACACACACAAAACACACACCACACACAACACACACACACACACAACACACACACACAACACACACACACACACACACACAACACACACACACACCACACACACACACACAACACAACCAACCACACCACACACCACACACACACACCACCACACAACACACACACACGCACACACACACAGCACACACACCACACACACACACCACACACACACACACACACACACACACACACACACACCACACACACAACAACACACACACTCTCTCTCTCCTCTCTCTCTCTCTCGTGTCTCTCTCTCTCTCTCTTCAGTCTCAAGATAGTTCTTGATAAACGTCAGTGAATTAAAACCCCATGATTTATCACACTGAATTATTTCAAATATATACACAAGCTAACTGTACATCAGGATCAGTTTTTTAGGCCTTTTGACCATTTCTTTCATTGAACTGAGACGAACGTGACGTCATGTCTACGTCACCGGAATTCCCTTCTTTTTCCGGGAAAGACTTGACGGTAATTTGGCATTGAAATGTACATTAAACCAACGTGAGAATCTCAGATACAGGCTGTTTTATGTATAGATTAATGATAGAATGGAGGTAAGTGCTGACATCATTTATTCAGGTAAGAAGCAAGCAGTTGAGAACTGATAAGAGCAATGACCGGTTATATCTTTCCTACCCAAACATGTGCAGCGCTCAACCAGATAGCGGCAAAACCGTTTCGCGCCTAGATCAAATATCATGCTCGGTTGCGAACGACCGCCGTAAGACTGATTGAAACAAAACACTCTAAGCTTTAAAGGAGCTAGGGGGTTGGGTGTCAACATTTAAATTAACAGTCTTCAGCGAACATGGTCTGGTTCAAAGTGTGGCCATATCAGTACAAATCTCTGCATGCACACAGCTCAAGCCGTCACGTTTTATTCAGATCAAAAGCAAATTGTACACTGCACGAGTATCATATCATTGTATACTTCACAGATCTAGTTGTAATAATTAAGGATGAAATAAAAGCTTTGAAATCCAAAACTTAGTACAAAGAAAGGCAGCAGTACAGTGATCAGTTTTTTGTCGCTGTCGGACCAGCAAGATGGTGAGTTTCCTTGTTTTTTTTCCCCCTGGGATTTGTTGCGGTGGCTGTTTATGTCAGTGCATGTGAGCTGGGTCAGTTTTCAGATGATTAAATCTGATTGGTTCTAATCAGACAAACAGTGAACATTTGATATCACTTGGAGATTGAATGTGACAGGAAAAGAAGAACTGAATAATCATAGCTTTTCTTGTTGTATATTAACGATATGGAATTAATCGTTTTACTGAATAACCATAGCTTTTCTCTTTAACTATATGGAATTAATCATTTTACTTTTATCAGGCGTTTAAGTCCGCTAGGAAAGATAACAGATAAGTTGTGCTGAGACGAGATTTCGATCGGAACTTTCCTGATGATAATGAAATTGTTCTTTGTAATACATGTACTTGCCTGTCTTGGCACTGATGGGAGTACGCGTACACAATGTAAGGGAGGCTTTTGGCATTGACATCCATGTTGAGAGTTCCATGGACAGTAAAGAAAAGAAACGAGACAGTCTTGATGGAGGCAGACACAAGAAGATCATTCATAAGGAAGATTAGGAAAAGACAGGCAACATTTATAGGCCATTTTATGAGGAATGGGGAATTGGAACTCCTGGTCACAACGGGAAAGCTGGAGGGAAAGAGAGCACCGGGTAGACCCAAGAGAAGATACTAGACGGACTTGCAGAATGGCTGTGGACAAAGAGGGTGGAAGAGATGCTTGAGGCAACAAGTGATATAGACAGATGGAGGTCCATAATCGAAATCGCGAACGCCATGCGGCAAGGCACCTGATGATGATGATGATCCATGACCGGTGAACTCTTTATGATATCTTTACATTGACAATTGCTGTAGAATGAACTTTACGAAACAAGTGTTGCACAGTTAAAACGATGTAGCACTATATTACATAGCTGAAAATGGTGTCGTAAATAAAGTGAAATACTGAAGCATATGACGTCAGAGTTCATTGATTCGATATGAGAATGGGTCATGTGGATCTATCGAATTAAATAGATGTAGAGATGTATCGAGATAACTTGGCATGATTGTAGGCTAACACAATAATAAAATTCTTACTTAATGTCTGGAATGATCTATGCATAGCTATGGATGGCAGAGGCTATAGAATTAAGTTACATTTGGTTGTGACAAAATGCGAGGCGTTTTGATAAGGGAGATAAACACACTGCACAATGTGTCATCAGCTAGTGCCTTCGTAAATTAAATGGGCAACAGTTCGTATCAGACCGGGGCTACATTTCATTTATGTTTAATACATTGAATATAAAGCCAACTGCCATGATATTATAGTGTCATACTTTCCCAAGTACAATGTTTTGAACATTTTCTTCTTGTTCTGTCTGTAATTTCTGCGTACACTCGTTCTGTGTCTTCAGCAAGTATTCGCCAGAAATCACATCGAATTGACTGTGATGGTGCTCCTTTGTCTTGTGCAATCGCTAGATAAGTTTGAATACCTGGGAACAATCATTTCACCAGACAGCAGATACGAGTACACATCAGAAATAGCCAGCTGAATCGGCCAAGCCAAAACAGCATTCAAGAAGATGAAAAGCATTCTTACCATCAAATGCCTGTCAGTTAACATCAGGAAGAGAGTTCTTGAATGTTATATAAAGCCAATACTGTTTTACGGTTGTGAGGCGTGGACAGTCAACAAGCAAGGTAACCCAGGGAGAAAATATTGGACGGACTTGCAGAGTGGCTGAAGACAAAGAGGGTGGAAGAGATGCTTGAGGCAACAAGAGATAGAGACAGATGGAAGTCCATGATCGCCAACGCCATGCGGCAAGGCACCTGATGATGATGAATCGCTAGTAAAACCACGTCGAAGTTAATCAGATGCCAGGTGACATTTACATTCAAACAGCCCACACAGGCATTGCTTTCAGGTCAGATCTCTGGACAGGGACACAATCAATCTGTGTAACAGTGGCCTGATCAAAACCAATCCCCCCCCCCCCCCCTGATAAACCAGTAGGCCCAGTCAGTGGCTTGTGTTTAACGTGGATGGTGGTCCTGCAGATGAAGAAAATTCAATGAATGTGCATGTATTTAAACAGCTTAGAAGATAACTCAGACTCTTCCTCTCCTTCTTCCCTTTCCTGCCCGAGTTCATGTGACTTCAAAATTATTTTCAATTGTGATTGTGTCATTGAAGGTTTGTTAAATTGTTTTCATGCGTGAGTGTATAATCTGTCTGTCTGTCTATCTCTCTCTCTCTCGCGCGCGCGCGCGCGCGTCCTCTCTCTCTCTCTTCCCCCCCCCCCCCCCCCACACACAACACACACACGCACATCTGTATATATATATAATTATGTATGTATCATCATCATCATCAGGTGCCCTGCCGCATGGCGTTGGCGATCATGGACTTCCATCTGTCTCTATCTCTCGTTGCCCCTAGCATCTCTCCCACCCCCATCGTCCCCAGTCATTCTGCAAGTCCGTCCAGCATTTTCTCCCTGGGTCTACCTAGTGCTCTCTTTCCCTCCCCCTTCCTCATAAAATGGCCTATAAATGTTGCCTGTCTTTTCCTAACCTTCCTTATGAGTGATCTACTTGTGTCTGTCTCCATCAAGACTGTCTCATTTGTTTTCTTTTGTATTTATATATATATATATGTGTGTGTGTGTGTGTGTGTGTGTGGGGTGTGTGTGTGTGTGTGTGTGTGTGTGTGTGCGTGCGCATGCGCGAGACAGAATTTAATTGAATGTTAGATATGCAATAGACTTCATTGCACATTTAGGATGTAAAGCTACTATAAAGAGATACATAACAAGACATAAAACATGATAATTGATAGTTGTAATAAAAGAAGCCCATGGATAACTTGACAGACATTGTACTTAATAAACAAAGGACAAAGGCACTAAACTCCCCTGTAGCACTCTAAGTAATAGCCAAGAAGTTTAACTACATGGTAAATGGGATATTAAACTGAATTAAGGCAATAAACCTAATGTATTTTATTGAAGGCAAACAGTACATGCTGTAATCTTGAAACAGCTCGAAATTGTAACTGTGCTTAGAATCATTGCAACAAATATAATTATAAAAGAAACGAAAATTGTAAGCAGTGAAAATTGTACAGTACATTTTTTTTTTTACAGAGAAAGAAAGTCAAATTGTTTTGGAGATATAATAGAGGTCAGTGCTTTTTGACAAACTTGGAAAAACTTATCAAGGATGATAAAAATGTATATTATTTAAAACTTACGGACAGTTTGGTTGTTGTTGTTTTTTTAGCTCAACTTGGCATAAACACTGATGATATAGTTGGTTTCGTAATACTGCTTGTTAAATATTACATTTGCAAATGTAAACTAAATACATGTCAACTTGGACGTAATTGTATTTAGTCGACCGCTATATGTAGGAGGTTCGGAATGGAAGCATACAGAGCGTCAGTAGCCATGATAAAAACAGGTTTTGTTGTTAAATGGCACCACAATGAGGCCATGATAACTCACGCACATGTGCTCACGCTCACGCACACGCACGCACGCACACACATACACACAAAACACACACCACACACACATATATATATATATATATATATATATATATATATATATATATATATATTGACGTATATTTAGAATACTATTTGTTCCTGAGCCATATACGATGTGTATTTGGAGTAATTGTTTCATTGTTTTAATCTTATCCTTTTCCCCGTGCATCTGTTCTGTTTAATTCTGATGTATATTTCTAAGCGGATGGGGCATGTTTTTCGTTCATGCCGATTGTCAATATGAATATTTTAGCTCTAAAAAAAGTTACATGTTGTGCCGACACAACCATTTCTTAATCTGAAGAATAAAATGGAGACAGCATTGATGTGATGATACTAATGCACACATAGATATTTGTAAGCAATAGGATCACGGTGAAAGGTAAAAGAAACATTTTCAATACTGCATAGAACAAATTGCTAAGTCGACATGGAATTCACATGGGTTGAAAGCCAAGTGGCTGCCATATTTATTATAGAGTTCAACAGAAACTTGATAGAATTTACATACTTTGAAAGCCAAGTGGTTGCCATATTTATTATAGAGTACAACATAAACTTGATAGAATTCACATACTTTGAAAGCCAAGTGGCTACCATATTAAGTAATTTATTTTCTTATCATAGGGTACAACATAAACTTGATAGAATTTACATACTTTGAAAGCCAAGTGGCTGCCATATTTATTATAGAGTACAACATAAACTTGATAGAATTCACATACTTTGAAAGCCAAGTGGCTGCCATATTTATTATAGAGTACAACATAAACTTGATAGAATTTACATACTTTGAAAGCCAAGTGGCCGCCATATTTATCATAGAATACAACAGAAACTTGATACTATTATTTGTTTATATGTAATTCATATGGTATCATTTGGATTGTGCACAACGAGAATTGACAAACTACTAGTGTATGTTACTGTTTATTTTTTCATGCTTTCAGTTTGTAATTATGTCTCATGCAGGTATATAGGAAACACTGTATGTTTATAAGATGTTTGCGTGTTAGTTTACTTCAGTCTTCGTTTTGTTATCGAAATTACGCTTTGCCATTTCTGTTCTTGTGCCATTTTTGTTCTTGTGTTTTGTACTTCTGTTCTTGTGTTTTGTATTTCTGTTCTTGTGTTTTGTATTTCTGTTCTTGCATTTTGTATTTCTGTTCTTGTGTTTTGTATTTCTGTTCTTGTGTTTTGTATTTCTATTCTTGTGTTGTGTTTCTGTTCTTGCATTTTGTATTTCTGTTCTTGTATTTTGTATTTCTGTTCTTGTGTTTTGTATTTCTGTTCTTGTGTTTTGTATTTCTGTTCTTGTATTTTGTATTTCTATTCTTGGATTTTGTATTTCTGTTCTTGTGTTTTGTATTTCTGTTCTTGTAATGTGTACTTCTGTTCTTGTGTTTTGTATTTCTGTTCTTGTGTTTTGTATTTCTGTTCTTGTGTTGTGTTTCTGTTCTTGTGTTTTGTATTTCTGTTGTATTTTGTATTTCTGTTCTTGTATTTTGTACTTCTGTTCTTGTATTTTGTACTTCTGTTCTTGTATTTTGTATTTCTGTTCTTGTATTTTGTATTTCTGTTCTTGTATTTTGTATATTTCTGTTCTTGTATTTTGTATTTCTGTTCTTGTATTTTGCATTTCTGTTCTTGTATTTTGTATTTCTTTTCTTGTATTTTGTATTTCTGTTCTTGTATTTTGTATTTATGTTCTTGTATTTTGTATTTCTGTTCTTGTATTTTGTATTTCTGTTCTTGTGTTTTGTATTCCTGTTCTTGTGTTCTTTGTATTCTGCTGTTCTTGTTTTTGTATTTCTGTTCTTGTATTTTGTATTCCTGTTCTTGTGATTTTGTATTCTGTTCTTGTATTTTGTATTCTGTTCTTGTGTTTTGTATTTCTGTTCTTGATTTTGTATTTCTGTTCTTTGTTTGTGTTTCTGTTCTTGTGTTTTGTATTTCTGTTCTTGTATTTTGTTCTTGTATTTTTGTATTCTGTTCTTGTATTTTGTATTTCTGTTCTTGTATTTTGTATTTCTGTTCTTGTTGTTTGTATTTCTGTTCTTGTATTTTTTGTTCTTGTATTTTGTATTTCTGTTCTTGTATTTTGTATTTCTGTTCTTGTATTTTGTATTTCTGTTCTTGTATTTTGTATTTCTGTTCTTGTATTTTGTATTTCTGTTGTATTTCTGTTCTTGTATTTTGTATTTCTGTTCTTGTATTTTGTATTTCTGTTCTTGTATTGTGTATTCTGTTCTTGTATTTTGTATTTCTGTTCTTGTATTTTGTATTCTGTTCTTGTATTTTGTATTTCTGTTCTTGTATTTTGTATTTCTGTTCTTGTATTTTGTATTTCTGTTCTTGTATGTGTATTCTGTTCTTGTGTTTTGTATTTCTGTTCTTGTATTTTGTATTTCTGTTCTTGTATTTTGTATTTCTGTTCTTGTATTGTATTCTGTTCTTGTATTTTGTATTTCTGTTCTTGTATTTTGTATTTCTGTTCTTGTTTTTTGTATTTCTTTCTTGGTTTTTGTATTTCTGTTCTTGTATTTTGTATTTCTGTTCTTGTATTTTGTATTTCTGTTCTTGTATTTGTATTTCTGTTCTTGTATTTTGTATTTCTGTTCTTGGTTTTGTATTTCTGTTCTTGTATTTTGTATTTCTGTTCTTGTATTTTGTATTTCTGTTCTTGTGTTTGTATTTCTGTTCTTGTATTTTGTATTTCTGTTCTTTGTTTTGTATTTCTGTTCTTGTATTTTGTATTTTCTGTTCTTGTATTTTGTATTTCTGTGTCTTGTGTTTGTATTTTGTTATTGTATTTCTGTTCTTGTATTTTGTATTTCTGTTCTTGTAATGTGTACTTCTGTTCTTGTATTTTGTATTTTCTTTTCTTGTAATTTGTGTATTTCTGTTTTGTGTTTTGTATTTCTGTTCTTGTATTTTGTATGTATGTGTTTCAGTTTTTGATATTTCTGGTTTGTGATGTGTCTTTGATCGTGCTTGTTTTTGTAATTTCTGTGTCTGTTGTAGTTGGTTTTCTGTTGTGTGTGTGTGTTGTGTGTTTTTGTTTTGTGTTGTGTATGTGTGGGTTTTTGTATTTTGTGTGTTGTGTTTGTGTTTTTTATTTTGTGTTGTGTGTGTTATTTTGTTGTTGTTGTGTGTGTGTTTTTGTTTTGTGTGTTGTGTGTTTTTATTTTGTGTTTTGTGTGTGTGTGTTTTATATTTTGTGTGTGTGTGTGTGTGTTTATTTTGTGTGTGTGTGTTTTTATATTTTTGTGTGTGTGTGTTTTATATTGTGTGTGTGTGTGTGTTTTTTTATTTTGTTGTGTTGTGTTTTTTATTTTGTTGTGTGATTGTTGTTTTTAATTTTGTTGTGTGTTTGTATTTTGTTTTTGTGTGTTGTGTTTTTATATTTTGTGTGTGTGTGTGTGTTTTTTATATTTTGTGTGTGTGTGTTGTTTATATTTTGTGTGTGTGTTGTGTTTGTAATTGTTGTGTGTTTTGTATTTGTGTTGTGTGTGTTTGTATTTTGTGTGGTGTGTGTTTTATTGATTTGGTTTGTGGTTTTTTGTGTGTTGTGTTTGTTTATATTTTGGTGTGTGTGTGTGTTTATATTTGTGTGTGTGTGTGTGTGTGTTATATGTGTGTGTGTGTGTGTGTGTGTGTGTGTGTGTGTGTGTGTGTGTGTTTTATATTTGTGTGTGTGTGTTTTATATTTGTGTGTGTGTGTGTTTATATTGTGTGTGTGTGTGTGTTGTTATGTGTGTGTGTGTGTGTGTGTGTTATATTTTTGTGTGTGTGTGTGTGTGTTTTTATATTGTGTGTGTGTGTGTGTGTTTTATATTTGTGTGTGTGTGTGTGTGTGTTTATATTTTGTGTGTGTGTGTGTGTTTTATATTTTGTGTGTGTGTGTGTGTGTGTGGGTTTTATATTTTGTGTGTGTGTGTGTGTTTTATATTTGTGTGTGTGTGTGTGTGTGTGTTTTATATTTGTGTGTGTGTGTGTGTGTTTTATATTTTGTGTGTGTGTGTGTGTTTTATATTTGTGTGTGTGTGTGTGGTTTTATATTTGTGTGTGTGTGTGTGTTGTGTTTTATTTTGTGTGTGTGGTGTGTTTATATTTGTGTTGTGTGTGTGTTTATTTTGTGTGTGTGTGTTATTTTTGTGTGTGTGTTTTATATTTGTGTGTGGTGGTGTGTGTGTGTGTTTTTATTGTGTTGTGTGTGGTGTTGTTGTGTGTTTTATTTGTGGTGTGGTTTTGGTGGTGTGTGTGTGTTTATATTTTGTGTGTGTGTGGTTTTGTGTGGTGTGGTGTTTATATTTGTGTGTGTGTGTGGTTTTATATTTGTGTGTGTGTGTGTGTGTTTTATATTTTTGTGTGTGTGTGTGTTTATATTGGTGGTGTGTTTATTTGTGTGTGTGTGGTTTTATATTGGGTGTGTGGGTGTGTGTTTTATATTTTGTGTGTGTGTGTGTGTTTTATATTTGTGTGTGTGTGTGTTTTATATTTTGTGTGTGTGTGTGTGTTTTATATTTTGTGTGTGTGTGTGTGTGTGGTTTTATATTTGGGTGTGTGTGTGTGTGTTTTATTTTTGTGTGTGGTGTTTATATTTTGTGTGTGTGTGTTTTATATTTTTGTGTGTGGTGTGTTTTATATTGTGTGTGTGTGTGTGTGTGTTATATTTTGTGTGTGTGTGTGTGTTTTATATTTTGTGTGTGTGTGTGTGTGTTTTATATTTTGGTGTGTGTGGTGTTTTATATTTGTGTGTGTGTGTGTGTTTTTATTTTGTGTGTGTGTGTGTGTTATTGTGTGTGTGTGTTGTGTGTGTTTTATTTTGTGTGTGTGTGTGTGTGTTTTATATTTTGTGTGTGGGTGTGTTGTTTATATTTTGTGTGTGTGTGTGTGTGTGTTTTATATTTGTGTGTGTGTGTGTGTTTTTTATTTTGTGTGTGTGTGTGTGATGTTTATATTTTGTGTGTGTGTGCGTGGGTGTTGTTATATTTTGTGTGTTGTGTTTATATTTTGTGTGTGTGTGTGCGTGTGTGTGTGTTTTATATTTGGTGTGTGTGTGTGTGTGTGTGTGTGTGTGTGTTGCATATTTTGTGTGTGTTTTTTTCACGGTATTTTAAAGCTTCTCATAAACGTTTCTACATGCTAGTCCTTAAGCACATTTCGAATGGTAAGGACTTCAAACCACAACGAACGAACGAACGCATTAAGACAAAAGTTGGTTGATTCTGTACGTCGACTGCAAGATGGAAATGCTGATTTATCCATGTGTAAATACACACACTGACTCAGAAAATGTGGACGTTGTTGATGAAGTTTTCTATATGGAATCAATATAATGAAACCCAAAAAATGATTAGAAGTAGAAAAACGAGACAGTGCTAATTAGTGAGTTTTGTATGGTTGGAGTTTTTTGTTTGTTTTTGGGTTAAACCCCTCCTTATACATAGCTGAAATAATGAACGATTGATTTGAAACATGAGCCATTTACCACGAAAAGCAGATCAGTTACCTAGCTATCTCCGTGATGATCGACGATTGGACACTAGTGGCTAGACTTCTTCTTCTTCTTTTTTTTTTTCTTTTCTTTTCTTTTTTTCTTTCTTTCGCTGTCTGCGTGGTTAGACCGCACTTAATTTGAATTGGTTATTTTTTTGTTGTTTTTGTTTTTTTTCAGTTCTTGCCGGCTGGTGTGGTGTTTCGTGATTAGCGGGGTTGTAGTAGTGGCTGTGTCTTCTGTCGCTCCACTTCATAGAGGCGACATCGCTGCAATTTATGTCCAAGTCTGGTCCTGTTGACCACAAGAACACATTGGTGAAAGCGTCAGATTTGATTGATGTATTGATTTGGTTCAGTTTTTTCGTCGACACCCACCTCAGGTGATATGGCCGACGGGGATAACTATCCCAGGGAAGTAGGGGAAGGGGGACTTATCTAATTCTATACTGACACCACCAGAACAACAATGATGTTAAGATGGGACAGTGAGAAGGTCAGTTTTAATGGGGGGGGGGGGGGGGCTTATCTAATTCTATACTGACACCACCAGCACAACAATGATGTTAAGATGGGACTGTGAGAAGGCCAGTTTTAATGTAGCGCACCCCGGGATTTGAGCCCATAACCATTAGCATGTGAATCCGACGCTCAAACCAACTGAGCTACTGAGGCCCGCAAGGTGAAAGCATCAGCTTGAACTGGCGGTTCATATGGACGTTGAGCCGGTAGTGGCAGGAGCGGGAGCTTCATCACGACCACTTGCTGCTCTCTGGATAGAAGGTGGTAGGCATCGCTTGTAAATCCGTAGTTTACGTAACGCGTAACGTGATGATGCTCTGCTTGCTGTAGCTGTTCTTGTTCTTCCCAAGCTCCTCTTGTTGCTAGCTCATCTACCTTGAATACGACGAAATCCAAAACAAGTGTGACTGCCCGCGTTCAAGTAAACAGGAATCAGAAAAACACAAAAATAGAATCAGAACGCGTATATAAACAACAAGAGGACTGTCAGGGACTGGAACAGTCTGCCCCCCGAGGTTATCTCTTCAGCCTCGGTGGAGTGCTTCAAGTCCCGAATCTGACCAGTCAGCCCCCACCTCCCCCATCCTCTACCGCCACCCCACCCCCAAAGCCAGTTCTACAAACCAGCGTCCTAGCCAGCGGAAACCCCCAGTTTCTATACACACCAGAACCATCAAAACGATGATGGTGGATGTTCCAAGAAAAGAAGAAGAAGACAAGACAGGCGCAAATTTTCGGCCAACTGGCCTTTGTCAAGCGTAAGATTACAAACAAACAAACACCAGATACGAAAATTATGTGAAAAAGAGTGAAACTTCCCTATTACTTTGTCCAGTTGGAGAAAGGCACTAAATGAAATTGCAATGTGTCTGTGAGTAATGGTAAAAAGTGGGGAGAGGGGAGGCAAATATGATGTCAAAGGGGAAGTGAAGTGAATTCTGCAATTTGAAAAGTGGTCATGCCATATTGGTATTGTTGTGTCTTGAAAAGGGTCCAGGGCTATAACTATGAGAGGTAAGGCTGATGTCAATGGATCGTGCCTAGTGCAACGAATCCAGTCTTGACCTTGGAATAGGAAGAAAAACGGGGGTAACCAAGAAGGACAACTCCGTGCTACGTACGTGAAGGAAGAGGCCAGAAAAACGAAGGGAACACAGGGTGAAGAAACAGCTGCACACTGGGCAGAACATACCGCCAGGGGAAGGGAAGGGAAGGGAGAGAACGCGGGATAAGAGGGCGGAGTTGTCAAAAGCGATCACTACTAACACACCCGATCAATTCTCTATCACACTATTAGCTTTCTGCTTCCACCGCTCCGTCCTTCCTCCTAACACCCTACTTTTCTCCCTCCCATCCTCCCTCCCTCACTCTCTCTCTCTCTCCCAGACTGAAAAAGAGAAAGCGGCGGCTGTGATGGAGGAAGGAGCAGAGACATTGTCCACCAGCCATTCACCAACACGGCCAATTATCTGCTCCTGATAGCCGCCATGTTGGCTGTAGACATTCTCCATTGACACAGTTTTGCACGTGTATGGGAGAGAATGGCGGTGGATAGTAGTGTGTGTGTGTGTGTGTGTGTGTGTGTGTGTGTGTGTGTGTGTGTGTGTGTGTTAGGGATGGGGTATTGAATTGATGAGTAAAGGAAGGATGTTTGGATGGATGAGGGATGGGGTATTGAATTGATGAGTAAAGGAAGGATGTTTGGATGGATGAGGGATGTGTATTGGATTGATGAGTAAAGGATGGATGTTTGGATGGATGAGGGATGGGGTATTGGATTGATGAGTAAAGGAAGGATGTTTGGATGGATGAGGGATGGGGTATTGGATTGATGAGTAAACGAAGGATGTTTGGATGGATGAGGGATGGGGTATTGAATTGATGAGTAAAGGATGGATGTTTGGATGAATGGGATGGGGTATTGGATTGATGAGTAAAGGAAGGAGTTGGATGGATGAGGGATGGGGTATTGGATTGAT
>JAPXFY010000014.1:5352470-5367470 GCA_030674185.1 Monoplex corrugatus | reverse complement strand
GTGAAATATAAAGTCAGGAGAGTTTAACTCTTTGTGAAATATAAAGTCAGGAGAGTTTAACTCTTTGTGAAATATAAAGTCAGGAGGGTTTAACTCTTTGTGAAATGTAAAGTCAGCAATGTTTGTGGTGATTATGAAAGCTCAGCTCAAAAGAGTTTGTCAGTGATAGTTTTAGAAGCATGATTTGAAAGGAGTGATAGAGGTCGAGATGAAGAAGGAAACTGTTTTAGAACGGAAAGAAAACACGCTCAGATTGTGACGTGTTCGTCTCGTGTTGAATGTTAATTGGACCATGACTGTCAGAAGTTGCTTTCCCACAATCTCCACCGGAAACCGGAAGCGGAACTGGAGTCTTTGAGATGCTCTGTGGTGATACCCTCGCGGTGCATCTTGGTTTAATTACAGTTTTTTTTTTTAGTTTAGGGGTGGTTGGGTGGGTGGTAGTGATTTGGTGGTCAGTGGGGTGTGTGTGTGTGTGTGTGTGTGTGTGTGTGTGTGTGTGTGTGTGTGTGTGTGTGATGGTGAGTGTGTGTGTGTGATAGTGAGTGTGTGTGTATGTGTGTGCGCGCGCGCGCGCGCGCGCGCGCGTGTATGTGTGTGTGTGTGTGTGTGTTGATGACAAGACTTTTTTTATTTTTTAACTCTGTGACATTTGCCTGTCATCTCAAGGGCTGAATATGCAATCTGAATATCGCACAGTTTTGAAAATTCACACATTTTCATATAACATCTGTTTTATTGTTATTGTTGTTGTTGTTGTTTTTGTTGCTGTTGTTAGCCTCTCTTTCTGTCACTCTGTCTCAGTCTCTCTCTGTCTCTCTCTCCCTCCCTCCCTCCCTCTCTCTCTCTCCCTCCATCAGTATTTGCTAGTGATAAAATTGTTTAATCGTTATGTTTTTGTATTCGTCTGCTGATTTGGTCTTTTTTTGATCCATTTATTTATTTATTCTCTCGATTGCATAAATCGTTCATTTCTTCATAAATCGTTCATTTCTTCGGACAATAATGTTGTTCTTCGTCCGCCTGTTTGTCGTCTTTCATTCTTTGGTCGTCTTATGTGTGTGTGTGTGTGTGTGTGTGTGTGTGTGTGTGTGTGTGTGTGTGTGTGTGTGTGTGTGTGTGTGTGTGTGTGTGTGTGTGTGTGTGTGTGTGTGAGAGAGAGAGAGAGAGAGAGAGAGAGAGAGTTACAACTACTTTCGTATAATTCCTGTATACCTTCAAGGCCGTAACATTGATCTGTGCATATATTTATACACGTAGACGTACTCATTGAGAAATAGATTCATACTGGATTTTCAACAGTTAACATTGTCAGCTTGAGAACTCAGTATTCAGTTTGTTCATATCAGCACCCAGGACCGATTCCGACAACGCATGGGCTTCCATTAGTTTGAAAATCTGTCTTGTCAAATAGAGGGATAGGATGCAGATTCTGCTTACATGCTTAGCGGAAGTGTTGGCTGGATGAGTTGTGTGCTCTTCTTCTTTCTGTATCTGTCTGTCTGTCTTGTATCTGTCTGTCTGTCTGTCTGTCACTGAGGGTTGATCTGTTTCTCGGGTGTCTGTGAGTTCTCTGACTCTGTGTCCCTGTCTGTGTCCCCCCCCCCCTCTCTCTCTCTGTCTGTCTCTCTTTCTTTCTCTCTTTGTCTCTCTCTCTCTTTCTCTCTCTTTCTCTCTCTGTCTCTCTCTACCTCTCCGTCCGTCTGTCTGCCTCTGTCAGTCTCTGTCTCTCTGTCTCTCTTTCTCTCTCTCTGTCTGTCTGTCTCTCTCTCTCTCTCTCTCTCTCTCTCTCTCTCTCTCTCTCTCTCTCTCTTTTCACCTGATTATTTTGTGTGTGGCGAAACAGTTCATTGCCCTAAGTTTATGAAATCTGCATTCGACTGTTTCCTTTATTGGCTTAAAAAGATTATGTATGGATAAGTTTAGGATGCCGCAGGAAGCATGTAGACTGTTACGTGATTCAGATGCTAGTGACAAGGAAAACAGGGTGTCTCGTGTACATTATGCCTGTATGAATGTTGATTTGGGTTTGTGTGGCTAAACCAGAGCGTTGGTACTATAAATGGTTTTATACGTGTAATTGTCGTCACTTCATATGTTCATTACACAAGGAATCAAGAAAAGATGAGGTTCATTTTGCCCTCAGCAGAGATGAGGTTCCCTTTGTCCTCAGCAGAGAAGATGAGGCTCATTTTGTCCTCAACAGAGAAGATGAGGCTCATTTTGTCCTCAGCAGAGAAGATGAGGCTCATTTTGTCCTCAGCAGAGAAGATGAGGCTCATTTTGTCCTCAACAGAAATGAGGTTCATTTTGTCCTCAGCAGAGAAGATGAGGTTCATTTTGTCCTCAACAGAAATGAGGTTCATTTTGTCCTCAGCAGAGAAGATGAGGTTCATTTTGTCCTCAACAGAAATGAGGTTCATTTTGTCCTCAGCAGAGAAGATGAGGTTCATTTTGTCCTCAACAGAGAAGATGAGGTTCATTTTGTCCTCAGCAGAGAAGATGAGGTTCATTTTGTCCTCAGCAGAGAAGATGAGGTTCATTTTGTCCTCAACAGAAATGAGGTTCATTTTGTCCTCAGCAGAGAAGATGAGGTTCATTTTGTCCTCAGCAGAGAAGATGAGGTTCATTTTGTCCTCAGCAGAGAAGATGAGGTTCATTTTGACCTCAGCAGAGAAGATGAGGTTCATTTTGTCCTCAACAGAGAAGATGAGGTTCATTTTGTCCTCAACAGAGATGAGGTTCATTTTGACCTCAGCAGAGAAGATGAGGTTCATTTTGTCCTCAACAGAGAAGATGAGGTTCATTTTGTCCTCAGCAGAGAAGATGAGGTTCATTTTGTCCTCAACAGAGAAGATGAGGTTCATTTTGACCTCAGCAGAGAAGATGAGGTTCATTTTGTCCTCAACAGAGAAGATGAGGTTCATTTTGTCCTCAACAGAGAAGATGAGGTTCATTTTGACCTCAGTAGAGAAGATGAAGTTCATTTTGTCCTCAGCAGAGAAGATGAGGTTCATTTTGTCCTCAGCAGAGAAGATGAGGTTCATTTTGTCCTCAGCAGAGAAGATGAGGTTCGTTTTGTTCTCAGCTGTAAAACACTTTCGGATGTAAGAAAAAAAAATTATGCAGCCTAAATATTATTGACAGTCCTGATTGTTCGAATTGACCCCTTCTGTAAACTTCTCTCCTTTTCTCCCTCCTTCACCTCCCTTTCTCCCCCCCCCTCTCTCTCTCTTTCTTTCCTTAGATACCGGATTTGATTAGCTAAATTAGCAGCATGATTGTTGTTTGAGCGATGCTGTCATGTGGTGGTTAACTTGTCTGTAACTGGATATTGTTGTTGTTGTTGTTGTTATTGTTGTTGTTGTTGTTGTTGTTATTGTTGTTGCTATTCTCATTGTTACTGTTGTGTATTTTGAAATCAGCCCCTTGTCTTGTTTGGGCTGAATGCTTTAAAAGACATTAGATCATCAAATTGACGACTCTCTCTCTCTCTCTGTCTCTCTGTCTCTTCTGTCTCTGTCTCTCTCTGTCTCTGTCTCTCTCTTTCTCTGTCTCTCTGTGTCTCTGTCTCTGTCTCTCTCTCTCTCTGTCTCTCTGTCTCTCTATGTCTCTTCTTATCTGTCTTCTTGTGTCTCTCTCTGTTTCTTCTTTCTTGTCTCTATCTCTGTCTCTCTCTGTTGTCTCTGTCTCTTGTCGTCTGCTTTTCTTCTTTGTCTGTCTCTGTCTCTCTCCTCTGTCTCGTCTCATTCTCTCTCTGTCTTCTGTCTCTGTCTCTTTCTCTCTCTCTCTCTCTTCTGTCTTCTTCTCTCTCTCGTTTTCTCTGTCTTCTCTTTCTCTCTTCTCTCTGTCTCTGGCTCTCTGTCTTTCTGTCTCTGTCTCTCTCTGTCTCTCTCTGTCTCTGTCTCTCTCTCTGTCTCTCTCTGTCTCTCTCTGTCTCTGTCTCTCTGTCTCTGTCTCTGTCTCTCTCTGTGTCTCTCTCTGTGTCTCTGTGTGTGTGTCTCTCTCTGTCTGTCTCTCTCTCTCTGTCTCTCTGTCTGTCTGTCTGTCTCTCTCTCTGTGTCTCTGTCTCTGTCTCTCTCTGTGTCTCTCTCTGTGTCTCTGTGTGTGTGTCTCTCTCTGTCTGTCTCTCTCTCTCTGTCTCTCTGTCTGTCTCTCTCTCTGTGTCTCTCTGTCTGTCTCTCTCTCTCTGTCTCTGTCTCTGTCTCTCTCTGTGTCTCTCTCTGTGTCTCTGTGTGTGTGTCGCTCTCTCTGTCTGTCTCTCTCTCTCTGTCTCTCTGTCTGTCTGTCTGTCTCTCTCTCTGTGTCTCTCTCTCTGTCTGTCTCTCTCTGTCTCTGTCTCTCTCTGTCTCTGTCTCTCTGTCTCTCTCTGTGTCTCTCTGTCTGTCTGTCTCTCTCCCTCCTTCCCTCCGTCATGGAGTATGGCCCTGAAGTGTAAAAATTCAGAACATTCCAGAAAATTGGCGATGTTCATATTTCATGCTTTAAAGCTTCGAGAAGAGGTAACAGTGTGAAAATGTTTGTACACTGCTACTACAAAACGGACGATGAATGAAAAGTATGCCAGATGTATGTTAACAATGTAATCCCCTCCCCCCCAATCCCTGGTTTGTGTATGGGTCGGTGGCCTTCACAATAAACCATGTGTCAGTGTCAGTGTCTCACTCTCTCTCTGTCTGTCTGTCTCTCTCTCTCTCTCTCTCTCTCTCTCTCTCTCTTTCTCTCTGTCTCTGTCTTTCTCGCCTCTATCTCTCCATTGACCTCTGTGTTTAAATTGGATATTGTGATTGTCAGGATATCAAATGATCATGCTGATTGTGCTTATATATATCCTCTTCACGGGGGGGCAGTGACCTCCGTAATTATGAGTGAACCATCCGAAGTCTGTCACCAGCCCTCTGTCAGTCTCATATTCTCTATTGATCTCTCTCTCTCTCTCTCTCTCTTGTTGTGTGTGTGTGTGTGTGTGTGTGTTGTGTGTGTGTGTGTGTGTGTGTGTGTGTGTGTGTGTTTGAATGGTTTAAACTCCATGATGACAGTTTGGAATTTATTCCACAAAAATATCTGTCAATGGAATATGGAATCAATATTCTTATTGTGTAACTTCATATCTGAAGAAAAGCAGTATTTACGAAACGTTGTGATATTGTATAGTTGTCTTCTAAAGATTTGAGAGTCCAGTTGTAAGGTAATTTGAGATGTTCCTTTTCTGTTGGACTCTTATATAAATTCTTTCTGCTTCCTTTCATATGTTAATCCCGGTGGTTTTTCATTAATTAATTGGCTGTTATCTTCCGTATCCCAGTTGGGGTTAAAATCTATTAAGGCTTTGAACATTGAATATTGAACATTGTCTCTCTCGAGTGAGATTCTGTCTCTTTCTGTCTGTCTGTCCGTCTCTCTGCCTCTGTATCTGTCTGTCTGGCTGGCTGGCTGGCTGGCTGTTTGTCTGTCTGTGTCTCTGTCTCTGCTTGCCTGTCTGTCTGACCGTCTCTCTGTCTCTGTCTGTCTGGCTGGCTGGCTGTTTGTCTCTCTCTCCCTTTCTGTGTCTGTCTGTCTGTCTGCCTGCCTGTCTGTCTGTCTGTCTGTCTCTGCTTGCCTGTCTGTCTGACCGTCTCTCTGCCTCTGTATATGTCTGTCTGTCTGGCTGGCTGTTTGTCTCTCTTTTTCTCTCTCTGTCTGTCTCTCTGTCTCTGTCTGTCTGTCTGTCTCTCTCTCTCTGTGTGTCTCTGTCTCTGCAGGCCTGTCTGTTTGTCTGTCTGTCCAGCTCTCTCTCTCTCTGTTTTTCTCTCTGTCTTTCACTCAGTCTCTTAACTCATCATTTTCTGTCAGCAAGATCTCTGTCTTCTCTTGTCTCTCGTCTCCATCCATCTCCTCTCTCTACTTTCGCCTTGCCTCTTTCTGTGTCCCGTATTGTTTTTCCTTCGCCCATCTGTCCTTCTGTGCTTGTCATTTTCATTGTCATCCGTCCCGTCCCTTCTCCCACCCCTCGGGCCAGTGCTTTTAGCAGGACCTGAAGAGCAGAGAGCATGGGAGTGGGGGTTTGAGGGGTGATGGACGAGACTCTGGGAGAGGGGGTGGGGTGGCACAAGGTAAATAACTTGAAGAATAGGAAGGAGAAGAACCGAGGATGACAGAGACTAGTGGAACGAAAATGGGAAGAATAGGCTATAGTTTTGTTTGTTTGTTCTTGTTTTATTTTATTTTATTTTTATTCTATTTTATTTTATTTTATTTTATTTTATTTTATTTTATTATTTTATATGTATTTTATTTTAATGTGTTTTATTTTACTTTATTTTAGATTATTTTATTTTATTTTACTTCATTTTGTTTTATTTTATTCATTTATTATATTTATTATTATTATTATTATTGTTGTTGTTGTTGTTATCATTATTGCATTTTAGACTGTAACACGGTGCACTCAGATGTATGTGTAGGCTTTTATGTTGTGTGATTTTTATTGCGTTGGTTTCTTTTCATGTCTATTTCTTTTTTGAAGTGTGTATGCTGGAAATGTTCGTGTCTCCATAAGCTACCGAACACTGACATAGCTTACAGGATCTTTAACGTACACAGTTGATGTTCTCCGTGCATCGTATACTTACAACGGGGGTTCAGGCACTAGCAGACCTGCTCGTTATGTTGACAGGAAAGATCGGGGAGACAAATCTGCACCCTTTGCCCACCAGGCAGTACTTAAGCAGGTTGGAACCCAGACCTCCCTGTTGGCAGATTGGTGTTGTAACCAGTCGACTACCACGCCCGTGTAGTAGAGAGTTCTTGAATGTTATATAGAACCAATACTGTTGTACGGTTGCGAGGCGTGGACAGTTAACAAGCAAAGCCAGAACAAGATTGAGGCAGCCGAGATGTGGTTTCTAAGAAGGATGTTGAGAGTTCCATGGACAACAAAGAAAACAAACGAGACATGTCTTGATGGAGGCAGACACAGAAGATCATTCATAAGGAAGACTAGGAAAAGACAGGCAAAATGTATAGGCCATTTTATGAGGAAAGGGGAATTGGAGCACCTGATCACAACAGGAAAGCTGGAGGGAACGAGAGCACCGGGTAGACCCAGGGAGAAGATATTGACGGACTTGCAATGGCTGAAGACAGGTAGGGTGGAAGAGATGCTTGAGGTAACAAGAGATAGAGAGAGATGGAAGTCCATAATCGCCAACGCCATGCGGCAAGGCACCTGATGATCATGATGACGATGATGATGAAGGAGGAAGGGCGAACAGTCAAAAAAAACATGGTTAGCTTGGTCATAGTAGTAGTTATGGTGAGGGCGGGAGAACTACAGAAAGAGGAGAATAAGAGTAATAGACATTGACACAGAAGATGAATGCAACATGAGTTATAAACAAAACAGTCGTAATAAATCATTGCTGTATAGCGTTGTTCTCCCAACTCTTTTGTACTCGTTGTGCTTGACACATTTTACAAGACACGGAGGGTAGTACATACATTAGCACTGACATGTCACACACACATACATACTTGTCAGAACACACACATTGATAGCACACTTGTACATATGAATATATACTCACATTGTCCGTACACTCACGTATACATAGGATTATAAACGTGTACATGAATGTTGTATAGAACTTCTCAGATCTGACACAGCCTACGCTACCCATTCAGATAGCATAGAAGCAGATACTTGTACAAAAACAGTAAGCTCAGAACACTCCTCTTACTGTTTTTGTGCTTTGTATCTGCTTCTATGCTAGCTGAATGGGTAGCGCAAACTGTGTTAGATCTGAGAAGTTCTATACAACATGGGAGATAATTCTCAAGAGTTATGTCCTTTGATTTATATTATAAAAAATTTTCTCTGCTTCCCTCTTATTTCTTTGGTGTACATGAATGATTACATGACGCCTCATGGTTGGCTGAGAGTAAGAAAAACGACTTATGTACTTTCTGCCTATTGTGGCGTTGGCGTGTTGGGCAGCAACGAATGTTTCCATTTTCCTGTCTGTCTTGAGCCAACCAGTGTATATAGTGTCTGTGCTCCTCAGGTGTGTTTCGGGGCCTTGAAATTCTCCTTATGTTGTTCGTCGTCTTTTGTTCATGGACCTCCGTCTCCTGCGTCTTTCCTCTGGTGTCCAGTGAAGGGCAGTCCGGATGATATTACTCTACTCTCTTCGGATGATGTGCCCAATCCATCTCCATCATCTTTTTGTGTTAGTAGTGTTCGTAATGTTCCATGGACAGCAAAGAAAACAAACGAGACAGTCTTGATGGGGGCAGACACAAGTAGATCATTCATAAGGAAGATTAGGAAAAGACAGGCAACATTTATAGGCCATTTTGTGAGGAAAGGGAATTTGGAGTACCTGGTCACAACGGGAAAGCTGGAGGGAAAGACAGTACCAGGTAGACCCAGGGAGAAAATGCTAGACGGACTTGCAGAGTGGCTGAAGAAGAGGAGGGTGGAGGAGATGCTTGGGGCTACAAGAGATATAGACAGATGGAAGTCCATGATCGCCAACGCCATGCGGCAGGGCACCTGATGATGATGATGATGATGAGTGTTCATACGCTGTTGATTGTATTTGGCAAGGAGTTATTGGCTGGAGACGATGTAGGGCCAGAAGATTTGTATGATTCTTCGGAGTTACTTTGTGTGGAAGGTTGATAGCTTGCAGTTTAGAGTTTGTCCAGGAAGGAGTCATCACGCACAGGTAACTTAGTATGTGCTCCACCTGAATCTCTCAGTAAGGATTTGGCAGGTTCCTTGTGCCTGCGCAAAATCCAGTGCGCTGGCAAAGTTTTGATATATTCAAAATGGACATCGAAGAACAGAATACATGAATCACTAAGCTGACACCATCAGAACGATCGGAGCTTTAAGAACGGCAGTGAACAGGCCAGGTTTTATATTACAGGCTGGATGTGAACTCAAGGTATCAATCCGAATCCATGGCTGTATCAATAGAGCGAGCCAGTCTAGGTGTTGATGATGTGGTAAGATGGCATTCTGTCATCCTGGAAGAAAAGCGAGGTGTGGTTAGACTCTAAGAAAGAGGGCAGGGGAGGAGTAACAGGAAGAACGTGGAAAAAAAAAAACAGCGCTGGCACCAGAAGCAGAGATAGCTAGCAATGATTCTGATGGTGATAGTGAACGAAGAATAGGAGCTGACTGAAGAGGATGAGAACAAGAGTAGACACACATCCACGAAATACATGACAGGAATTGCAAGGATGCAGAAACTAAGAAGAGGAAGAGGAACAGTAGGAATGTGGTAATGATGGCAGTGATGATACCGAGACTGAACAGAAGCTTAAGAAAAAGAAGACAGGGAGAAAAAAAGTGGAGTTGTGATACACTGATGAAGATCGCAGAAAGCTGAAGAGAATGAATATGAAACATTAGAAAGTTGGTCATCGTAGTGGGAATGATGATAGTAAAATTACTTCGGAAGATTAAGAGGGAGGGGGGAGAAGGGGGGGGGGGGAGGAAGGAGAGAATAAAGTAAAAGAGAAAAGGAGTAGTGGCGACGAAAAGTATGTAAGAATTTTTTAAGTAGTGGCGACGAAAAGTATGTAAGAATTTTTTAAATGCAGAAACTCAGGAAGAAGTGAATTAAAAAGATGCACAAACTGAGAAATGTTTCACAAGAGTTATAAAACGCAGAAACAAAGCTTAAGAGAAATACAGTTATCACAAGAATAATAAATATGCACAAACTAAAGTGAACACACATGCTTTGCAAGACTTAGGTACATGCACAAACAGAAGTATACAACATAAGTTAGGCAAGCAGAAAGTACACTATAGCTCTGTAGTGTACACTATAGACAAATAGAAGTAGACAACAAGAATTAAATAGACAAACAGAAGTGTACAACAAGAAATAGATGCACATAGAGAAGTATGCAACAGGAACTAGATGCACAAACAGAAGTACACTATAACTCTATAGTGTACACTATAGACAAATAGAAGTAGACAACAAGAATTAAATAGACAAACAGAAGTATGCAACAGGAACTAGATGCACAAACAGAAGTACACTATAACTCTATAGTGTACACTATAGACAAATAGAAGTAGACAACAAGAATTAAATAGACAAACAGAAGTATGCAACAGGAACTAGATGCACAAACAGAAGTACACTATAACTCTATAGTGTACACTATAGACAAATAGAAGTAGACAACAAGAATTAAATAGACAAACAGAAGTATGCAACAGGAACTAGATGCACAAACAGAAGTATGCAACAGGAACTAGATGCACAAACAGAAGTATGCAACAGGAACTAGATGCACAAACAGAAGTATGCAACAGGAACTAGATGCACAAACAGAAGTATGCAACAGGAACTAGATGCACAAACAGAAGTATGCAACAGGAACTAGATGCACAAACAGAAGTATGCAACAGGAACTAGATGCACAAACAGAAGTATGCAACAGGAACTAGATACACAAACAAAGTGTACAAACAGACTAGGTAAAAGTAGTCAGATAAAAGGAAAGAATGTGGGGAGGGGGGGGGGAATCAGAACGTGGCGCCGGTGATGGGGGAAATAGATGCAGCAGTGGTGATAATGATGATGATGACAGAGGTAGCAGTCAGTGGTGGTTCTAGTGGTGGCTGGTGGTAGCAGTGTTGTTGGTGAAAATGAATCAGCTGCGAAGAAGAAATTGGGTCACAGCGACGTAAGGGGTTATAAAGATAATGTAGAAAATATACAGAAAAGACAAAGGGAGTGGAAGAAGGAACAGTGGCGCTACGGCTTTTGTATCAGTAATGATTGCAACAGTAGGAAGGAGAGAAGGAGTGGGGGGGGGGGTGGGGGGGGAGGGAGAGAGACAGAGCCAGAGAGACAGACAGACAGACGGACAAGCAGAGACAGACAGACTCTGCAGAACTCATTGGATCATGAAGAGAAGTATTAAAAGCAAAACAAGCGAGAGAGACAGACAGACAGGCAGACAGGCAGAGACAGACAGACAGACAGACAGACTCTGCAGAACTCTTTGGATCATGAAGAGAAAAGTATTCTATCAAACATAAGCAAGACGAGAAGATGAACAGAGAGAACTTGGTACCAAAATGGCAGCGGTGACTGGGACACAGAATGTCAGCCATGACAACAAAGCAAAAACTGAACCCTTTCAGTATCACTCCCTTCCCGTATCCGAGCTGGTATAAGGTGAGCGAGTGAAAGGACCCACTTTTGGCAGCTGGTAGATAGGATGAGTGAGTCAGATTGGGCAAGCTGAAGGAAATAAAAAGAGGTGGAAGAGGAAACAGCGGTGGTGAGGAAAAGAGACCGTAGATAACGAGAGCTAGAAAGATGCGAGAAACGAGAAGTTTAAATATAAACCAAATGTTAAAAACTATGACGAAGACAAGCACACAACAAAAATCACAAAGACGCAGAAACTTAGTTGATGGAGGAACCAACAACAACAACAACAACAACAACAACAACAAAAAACAAAAAAACAAAAAAAACGAGAAAAGTGCAGAAACAAAATTGAAAGAAATGCAGAAACTAAGAGAAGTGTATTAAGAGAACTTTAAACGATGCACGAAGTAAGAGAAATTTCTAGCACAAGAATTAAAAAAGATGCAGAAACTGAGAGAAAGGTATCACAAGAATTTTTGTTTAAAAAAAAAATGCAGAAAGTAAGAGAAGTGTATCAAGAATTGAAAAAAGATGCAGACACTGCGAGGGAGTTTTTTGGAGAACGATGTGGCAGTGGTGAGTGGCACCGGTGATGAAGATGAAGGTAGCAGTGGTGGCACCGATGATGGCGGAAAAGAAAAAGGCAGCACAGTAGAGTTGGCTCTGGTGATGGTGGTGATGGGTGGTGCTGGCGGTGGCTGAAGCTGCGGCGGAGATGGTGATGGTGATGGTGGTGGTGGTGGTGGTCGTCGTAATGCAGGCATAAATCAGCAGCCCGGACTTGTCTTCCGAAGACAGGGGACCATCCATCAGCGTGGCAGGAGGCCCCGGTAGCAGAGCCCATGCAACGTTCTATCAAATTATGTCAGCCAGCCTCTCAGTCTCAGCAGCCATAACCCCCCCTCCCCTCACCTTCACCCTTCTCTCTCTCTCTCTCTCTCTCTCTCTCTCTCTTCCCCCTTACCCTCTAAACTCTCTTCCCTTCTTCCGTTCCTTGTAGCTTTTTCCGTTTCCACACCACCGCCACCACCACCACCTCCACCACCATCGTCGTCGTCTTTTCTGTTTTCCTTTTCTCTCCTGTTTCTATTCCTTCTTTTCTTTCTGCCTCTCTCTCTCTTTCTCTCTCTATGTCTTCCTCTCTCTCCCTCCCTCCCTCCCTCTCTCTCTCTCTTTCTCCTAATCTCCTCCTTTCCTCCCCCACCCTTCTCTCACTCTGTAGCATCTCTTCCTCATTGCACTTGTCTGTCTGTTTTTACAACATGCCCTCCTTATTCTCTTCCTGCTTTTTTCTGTCTTTCCCATCTGTCTGTCAGTCAGTAGTTCCCTCCCTTTGTCTGTCTGTTTCATCCACTCCCAGTCTTCTTTTTCTGTGTCCCATTTCCTTCTCTTTCTGTATTTGTCTTTGTTTGTCTGTCTATCTGTCTCTCTCTCTGTCTCTCTCTCTGTCTTTCTCTCTCTCTCCCACTCTCTGTGTTTTGATATTTAGTCGTTTGGACATTTTAATGGGGCAAGGGGCTGGATGAAAAAAAAAAGCACATAGGAGTATCGCGCATACGTATTGCCCTTGGAAATAAAGATTTATCTTATTTTATCTATCTTCATTCTGTCTCCATGTCTTTTTTTCTGTCTCTTTCTCTGCCTGCCTGTCTGTCTGTCTGTCTGTATGTCTGTCTGTCTGTTTCTTTTTTTCTCTCTTTCTCTGTCTTCCTGTCTGTCTCTTTTTCTCTCTGTTTGTCTGTCTGTCTTTCTTTATTTCGCTCTCTCTCTCTTTCTCCCTCTCTCTCTCTCCTCCTCTCTCTCTCTCTCTCTCTCCCCTCGCTCTGTGTCTGTTTTTCTGTATCTGTTTGTCTGTCTGTCTGTCTTTCTTTATTTCGTTCTCTCTCTCTCTCTCTCTCTCTCTCTATCTCACACACACACACACACACACACATACACACACAAACTTATTTTAGTCATTTAGACGTGCTTATCCATTACTTTGGAGACTGATGCTGTCTATCGTGTGTCTGTTGATAGAGCAGCGGACGCAGGATCTAATGTCTTGAGTTCAATCCCAGCCTGCAGCATTAAAAACCGGTCTGTTCGCTGTCCTTCTTTAATGCTTCGGTCATTGTGGTGGTGTCAACTCTGTGTTTGATTGGTACTGTTTTTCCCCTTCCCCTGTCCTTATTTGAAGACCTTACCAGTGTATAGCTTTTTGCGCAGGCTCAAAGAGTCTTGCTTTGATCATTTACTGGCTGATTTGAGTGGAGTGCATATGGAATTGTCCGAGTGTAGTGTGGTGATTTACCTCTTGCCCAAACTGCAAACGTTCGTCTGACTTTATGCATCTGTCTCTCACCCCCTCCTCTCTCGCTTTGTCCTTAATTTAAGCCATGTTACTTTTTCTGTTTTCTGACGTTTTGTCTGTTTTTCCCATTTTCTCTATTTCTCTGTTCCTCTCTCTCTCTCTGTCTCTCTGTCTGTGTCTCTCTCTCTGTCCCTGTCTCTCTCTGTCTCTCTGTCTCTGTGTCTGTCTCTCTCACTGTCCCTGTCTGTCTGCTCTGTCTGTCTCTGTCTGTCTTTCTCTCTCTGTCTTCTCTCTCTCTCCCTCTTCCTCTCTCTCTCGCTGTCTCTCTCTCTCTCTCTCTCTCTCTCTCTCTAAATTGTTGATGTGTTCAACTCGTTTCGGTTATATTAAGAATTTTGGTTCGCTCCTGCTTAAAGCAGCTAAAAACCAAGAAAATTGATTTATTGTAACAATTTATACAGTTTATTTTGTTGTTGATTGTTAATCCTATTATTTCATTATACTTACAAGCACCCCCTTCAGTATATTGCCTTTCTTCCATAAACAGTCTGAAGTCTCTCTCTCACTCTCTCTTTCTCTCTCTGTCTCTGTCTGTCTGTCTCTGTCTGTCTCTTTTGTCTGTCTGCTGTCTGTCTGTCTCTCTGTCTCTCTGTCTGTCTGCTGTCTTTCTGTCTGTCTGTCTGTCTGTCTCTCTCTCTCTCTCTCTTTCTACTCCTTCCCCCTTCTCCCTTCGCATCTTTCTCTTAAATCACCACTTCACTTCTCCACTGTCATTTTTCTGTCCATCTGTCTCTGTTGTTGTCTGTTTGTCTCTGTCTTTTTCCACCCCTTCGTCTTTCTCTGATGTCGCTCCTCCCCCCCCCACCCCCACCCCACACACACACTCCTTCTGGCTGGCTGTCCATCAGCGCTGCTGGCTGTCCAGTGCACTCTTGTTGCCATCGTGTCTTTTTCAATCTCTGTAAAACAAAATGTGACCTCCCACCACGAAATCAGTCTTAACTCGCAGTCAGTCGAACAGCACTAGGAGCTGAAAAGGTGACCTGAGGGTCTATCTGGGGTGTTTTGACTTTTTCTCAAAATTGATTTCTGTAGACTATAATCTATCCCCCCACAGAATTTTGTTTCTTGAAAACAATATATTATTAATCAATTCAAAATGGTATTTTAATGCACTGATCGCAGCAGAAAGAACGCAATTTCCTACCAAAAGTACCTATTTTTGTCTCTTATTATGAACCGTAACCTATACAGTACTCGCACATGTAATATACTGATGGAAAGCTCTTTGGTGCACCTTTCAGATAATGACAGCCAAAATTAGAAACAAACTGGGTCAAAGCCACCGAATAAAGAAATTTAAGGAAAATATGTAGGAGAGCACACAAAAACTTTAGAGGCCGTTTTCTCAAAATGGCCGTCATACAACTTAATGACTTTAAACAGACATAACTTCTACAATTTTTTTTTTTTTTAGTACAAGCTTTATTCAAGTACCAAAATAATCAGCAGAATGCACACTTTCAAGTGAACGTG
>JAPXFY010000014.1:5339970-5347470 GCA_030674185.1 Monoplex corrugatus | reverse complement strand
TCAACGATTATCTACACATTTGGTAAAGATTCAGCAGAGAGAGAGAGAGAGGGAGGGTGACAGAGGGAGGAGAGAGAGAGAGAGAGAGAGAGAGAGAGAGAGAGAGGAGACTAACACTGTCTCTAACATTTACACATGGTCTGTAGTGAAGGCCAACAACCGTTCTGTAGTAGGCATGTACAAAAAAAAAAAATCAAATTGTTTCATCATCTTGAGAGGCTTTAAGGCATAGACAATAAACAGACCCAGATTTCTGGAATGTAACACTTAAGGGTTTCAGTCCCAAGAGGGATCACAGCTATTTCCATTGGTTGACGCCAGGATAAATTGATAAAAGGGAGCGTAGAGTGCAACCCTGTCACGTAGTCTCAATCCTAAACGGAACTCCGTAGCGTCATCACAGCCATCCCCATTGTCATCATCATGACACTGTGAAAAATTGCCTAAGAATTCTGTGTCCCTTCATGGCCTGCTCTCGTGGTGACCAAAGTTACGGTGGTATGGAGGTGTCCTGGAGAACTGGAATGAGCGGCATGAGGGTCGTGACACACACACGGTGCAGATGATGCAGAAAAAGAACTAGAACAGGGACACGTATAAGTGGGATAGCCTCCCCTCCCACCATCCCCAAACACCACCACCACTCCCCTCTACCTCTGCTTCCAACTGCCACGACGTCACAGAGCGTGCAGATTCGTCCAGCGGAAAGCGATGACGGAAAGGAGGGTGGATGGGTGAGGAGGAGGCAGTTCTGACTTGGTTAGTTCTAGAAGGAATAACTCCAGTAAGTCTTATGGAACAGAATATACATCTGGGGATAAGCGTAATTATGACATTTCTGACCCGAGTTGCCATGGTGATAAAAATTTCTTGAAATACTATAGATGATTTACTTGCATCCACAAGGTATACTGGTATTGTCTCGATGTGATTTGTTGGTTACTTGTGGCTCTTAATACGACAAAGCCGACGAACACAGAGATTTGTGCGTGCTGTGGTAAAGCAGTGTCAATTTAGAAATTAGAACACCAGTATTTTGTCAAAGTAAGGCCTAATTCTGGTCACCGATAATTGAATTAATCTGTCCTGATTATGTGGTCCAATAACCCGCTTCAGTCAGCGTGTGACTTATCACTTTCCTACTTCAGTCAGCTGTGTGACTTATCACTTTCCTACTTCAGTCAGCTGTGTGACTTATCACTTTCCTACTTCAGTCAGCTGTGTGACTTATCACTTTCCTACTTCAGTCAGCTGTGTGACTTATCACTTTCCTACTTCAGTCAGCTGTGTGACTTATCACTTTCCTACTTCAGTCAGCTGTGTGACTTATCACTTTCCTACTTCAGTCAGCTGTGTGACTTATCACTTTCCTACTTCAGTCAGCTTGTGACATCACTTTCCTACTTCAGTCAGCTATGTGACATCACTTTCCTACTTCAGTCAGCTATGTGACATCACTTTCCTACTTCAGTCAGCTTGTGACATCACTTTCCTACTTCAGTCAGCTGTGTGACTATCACTTTCCTACTTCAGTCAGCTTTGTGACTTATCACTTTCCTACTTCAGTCAGCTGTGTGACTTATCACTTTCCTACTTCAGTCAGCTGTGTGACTTATCACTTTCTACTTCAGTCAGCTGTCTCATTTGACTCAGTCTGTGTGACTTATCACTGTCCTCATTATGATCAGTTGTGTGACTTATCACTGTCCATTTATGATCATTTTCTACTTCAGTCAGCTGTGTGACTTATCACTTCCTATGATCAGCATGTTGATTTAACGCTTTCCCATTATGATCAGTTGTGTGACATCACTGACCTATTATGATCAGCATGTGTATTTAATCGCTGTCCCATTTATGATTAGTTGTGTGACTATCACTGACCATAATTATGATCAGCATGTGTGATTTAACGCTGTCCCATTATGATCAGTTGTGTGACATCACTGACCATTATGTCAGCAGTGTGTATTTAACCTGTCCCATTTATTATCAGTTGTGTGACATCACTTCCTATTATATCAGCATGTGTGATTTAACGCTGTCCACTTTATGATCAGTTGTGTGACTTACATGTCCTATTATGATCAGTTGTGTGACTTATCACTCTGTCCCATTATGATCAGTTTGTAACATCACTGTCCCATTATGATCAGTTGTGTGACATCACTGTCCCATTAGATCAGTGTGTGTAACATCACTGTCCAGTTATGATCATTCCATTCGCTTGTGACTATCACTGTCCCATTATGATCAGTTGTGTGACATCACTGTCCCATTCATGATCACTTGTGTGACATCACTGTCCCCATTATGATCAGTTGTGTGACTATCACTGTCCCTATTATGATCAGTTGTGTGACATCACTGTTCCATTCAGTCATTGTGTGACTTATCACTGTCCATTAGATCAGTTGTGTGACTTATCACTTTCCCATTATAGTCATTATGTGTTGTGACTTATCACTGTCTCATTATGATCAGTTGTGTGATTTATCACTGTCCCATTATGATCATCTGTGGGACTCGTCAGTGTCTGATTATGATCAACTGTATGATTAAACACTGTCCCATTATTATCATCAGTGGGACTCATTACTGTTTCACTATGCACATCACATGAGCCCATGACTGATAATCTGATGATCCCTCAGAGAAAACTTTCAGGCAGATATTGAAGATTTACTAGCTTATGACATGTGACATTCTTTGCAGAATTTCAAATGGGCAGTGAAAATTCTGAACTAGGATCTGTGGGAATGGCAGTTGTCGCGGGTAAGATCGAATTTGCCTGCGAAAAATCTTCGTCTTTCAAAGCCTTCCCACGGGGCAGATCTTTCTGTTGCACGTGCCAGCGTGTGTATGTTAGGGGATGGGGGGTGGGTGGAGATAATTGTGCACGTATATAGACTGATGGAATTCGAAGCGGCATGGTACAGTTTAGTGGTGTGTGTGTGTGTGTGTGTGTGTGTGTGTGTGTGTGTGTGTGTGTGTGTGTGTGTGTGTGAGTGTAGAGAGAGAGAGAGAGAGAAGAGAGAGAGAGAGAGGAGTGTGTGTGTGTGAGAGAGAGAGAGAGAGAGAGGATGAGTGAGAGAGAGAGAGAGTGTGTGTGTGTGAGAGAAGAGAGTGAGTGATGTGAGTGTGTGCTGTGTGTGTGTGGGAGAGGAGAGGTGTGTGTTGTATTTGAGAGAGGATGGGTGAGTGAGTGAGGTGTGTGTGGTTGTGTTGTGTGTGTGTGTGTGTGTGTGTGTGTGTGTGTGTGTGTGTGTGTGTGAGACATCCTGAATTAGCCATGCAGAGATCAAAACAGACCAAGGGGAAAGACCTGTTCCTTATTCTTCTCTCCTCTTTCGTCTTCGGTCTCTTTTCGCCTAGGGACGTTTTCCTTGTTGACACATTTTTTCTTCTTTCCTTTTGTCTTTGTCTCTTAAACTTGGAGGTTTTTTTTAACATGGTGTTAGCCCTGATATGGCTTCAGTGGTCGGCTGGGCAATATAGCAACGTGAACGGAGCTGAGCTGTCTTTGTCTTCTTTCCTTTTTTGCCTCCTTGTCTTGCGTTCTTTGTTTTGTTTTATTGTTTATCTGTTTTGCTTTCTGCCTTTGTTACTTTTTTTTTCTGTTTTGTTTGGTTGAGATTTTGTTCTCTTTTTATATTTTTTTTTCTTTTTGTGTTTTTCTTCTTTTTTTTTCTATTTATTTGTTTTCATTTATTTTTTGCTTTGTTTCTTTGTGCGTGTATGTGTGTGCGTGTGTGTACGTATGCCAGTGCGTGTGTAAGGGGATGGTGTAGGCCATGGGGTGTGTATTGTGCGTGTGTGTTTGCGCGTGTGTGTATGTGTGTGTATGGGGGGGGGAGGAGGAGGGCAGAGCGAGGCTTTTTCTTTTCTTTTCTTGTGTTATTTTTTCATTTTATATTTTCATCTTACCTGCTACAGACTTTCTTTACTTTTTCTTTCTTTTTCTTTTGTTTCTTTTTATGTCGTTTCTTTTCGATTGTTTTTCATTGTTCTTTTCTTTTCTTGTCTTCTTTCATTTGTTCTTTTTTCTGCTAAGGGACTTTGTTCCCTTTGTTATTCTTTTACTTTATTTACTTTCTTTTTCTTTCTTTCTCTCCTTCTTCCTGTTTTTGTTTCTTTCTCTCTGTATTTCTAGTTTTCTTTCTTTCTTTCTCTCTTTCCTTCTTTCTTTCTTTCTTCCTATTGGTTTTTCCTTCTTTCTGTTTTTATTTCATTCTATCTATCCTATTTTTTCTGTTTGTTTTCTTTCTTTTTTTTTTTCTCCTATGTTTCCTTTTTTTTTTTGGTGTGTGTGTCTTTCCACCTGTCATGTTTTCTTTCTGTCTGTCTTTTTGTCTGTCTGTCTATCTCTGTTTTCCTGTCTGTCCGTCTTTGTCTTTCTGTCTGTGTCTGTCTTGCACTTCATCCCTCGTTCCCTGTCTGTTCTGTGGCTGTCGATGTAGATCATTACTGGATTCTTACAATGTCTCCTTTGGTTCATTTATGGCGCTCTGTATCCGAAGTTAGCAACGGCATGTGACTGCTCTGCCTTTAATGTGTGTGTGTGTGTGTGTGTGTCGTGTGCGTGTGCGTGTGCGTGTGGTGTGTGTGTGTGTGTGTGTGTGTGTGTGTGCTTGCTTGTTCACGTTCGCGCGTGCAGCTGACATTGTGGATGTTATTGTTGAGCGCTTTTGCATATCGACTGGAGGTGTGTGTGTGTGTGCCTGCATGTGTGTGTGTGTGCGTGTGCGTGTGTGTGTGTGTGTGTGAGGAGAGAGAGAGAGAGAGGAAGAGAGAGGGGGGAAGAGAGAGAATGTGTTAGCAAGATTCTCTGTTGTTGCAGCATGCGTCTTTTGCCAAATTTGGGTCAAAGGTGTGGACCGTTGAGATGATGATGTGAATGCATAAGTTTGGAAATTATGACGCAAAGGTCAAGGTCACATGGGTAGAAAAAAGGGTTGGGGAGTTGCCAAAATCTTTGGGGGGGGGGGGGGGGGGTATTTTTTAACATTTTTTTTGAAAGGTGTGTGAGTGACGGCACTTTCTTTCACAGAATTTGACAATATTTATGTTTTGTTTTCACTGTTTTTAACAGTCTGTTATTGTCCTCGCTTCACGTCAAGTTTTATTTCATCCAATGCTTCTTCAAGGTCGCAGTGACCTCTAGAAGTACAGATTCTGGATATTTTCTAAAAGAAAAACAAAAGGATATTGTTACAATGGTTTGACCATCTTCACGTTTGTTTGTGGTGCCGTAATGTCTTCAAAATTAGAAATGTGCTGGGACTAGCCCTGTCTTTAATGTGTGACCGTGGCGCCAGTTTGGCCTCCGTGTGTGTGTGTGTGGGGTGGGTGTGGTGGTGTGTGTGGTGGTGTGTGTGTGTGTGTGTGTGTGTGTGTGTGTGTTGTGTGTGTGTGTGTGTGTGTGTGTGTTTGTGTGTTGTCTGTGTGTGTGTTGTGTGTTTGTGTGTGTGTGTTGATGTGAGTACGTGAGGGTGCATGCGTGCATGCGCGGTGACCGTCACTGTGGATGCTGTTGTTGAGTGGGGGAGGGGGGGGGTTGTTTGTTTGCTTTTGTGGCGCATGTGTGTTCTTTTGCTTAATGACTATTGACTGACTGTCCGTGCCCTTATTGTGAGTTGTGGCGGCAGTTTCAGCTTTTAACCTTTTTCAAGCCCATTGTTTAAGAACTGGAGAGTTCGTTCGTTCGTTCTAGTAGGGAATTACGTCAGCGCCCACCTTAGGTGACTTTGCCAACGGAGATAACCATCCCAAGGAAACGGGGAAGGGGGAACAATCAACCCAAATATACAACAGAGACGCTGTCTCTTGTTAGTAATCACTGGAGATTTATATCACCACCGGTATACCGCCGTCTCATTGCACCGCTTCTTATCGTCGGCGTTTTCAGCACTCGTTTTAAGCCTTTGATTCCCTCAATTTATCCGCCAGCTTTCTGCGGTTATTAGTCATTGACAGCAAAGTAGAAACTTAACACTTTTATTCTCTCACCCTATCCATCAGCTTTCTGTAGATTTTTGCCAAGGGACGGCTCTTTTGAAAACAATTATGAAATTTGTTTTACATGCTTTCACTACCGTTTTCTCCTGTTCTGCGAAACGTGAGGGATGTTTTGCTGTTTTTTGGATTTTTTTCTTCTAAGTTTTGCTTATTTGTTCTTTGTTGTGTTTTGTTCACGCTTGACAAAGGCCACTTGGTCGAGTATTTGTGCCTGTCTTGTTTCCTGTTTTAAGTGCACGTTGTCATTCTTTTGTTTGTGGGGATTCTGGCAGTCCCTTTGATTTAGATTTCTTTTACATAGGCAGCCTGGGTTTATTGCTTCGTCCTGAACGTCTAGGTGAAAGGAGAGGGGGAGCGAAAATCCGTAAGATGGATATTTTTCATCCTTTCATAGAATCTTGTGTTGTGTCAAATTAGAACTTTACCGTGTCGTAACATTCAACACGCAAAATGAAATGGTACGGACATACCACAAGATCCTCAGATCTTTAAAAAGACCACCTGCAAGGCACAGTCCCGGGGCAAGAAGAAGAAAACAGAAGAAGAAGAAAACAGAAGAAGAAGAAAACAGAAGAAGAGGAAAACAGAGAAGAAGAACAGAAGAAGAAGAAAACAGAAGAAGAAAACAGAAGAAGAAGAAACCAGAAGAAGAAGAAAACAGAAGAAGAAGAAAACAGAAGAAGAAGAAAACAGAAGAAGAAGAAAACAGAAGAAGAGGAAACCAGAAGAAGAAGAAAACAGAAGAAGAGGAAACCAGAAGAAGAAGAAAACAGAAGAAGAGGAAACCAGAAGAAGAAGAAAACAGAGAAGAAGAAAACAGAAGAAGAAGAAGAAACAGAAGAAGAAGAAACCAGAAGAAGAAGAAAACAGAAGAAGAAGAAGAAACCAGAAGAAGAAGAAAACAGAAGAAGAAGAAACCAGAAGAAGAGGAAACCAGAAGAAGAAGAAAACAGAAGAAGAGGAAACCAGAAGAAGAGGAAACCAGAAGAAGAAGAAAACAGAAGAAGAGGAAAACACAAGAAGAGGAAAACAGAAGAAGAAGAAGAAACCAGAAGAAGAAGAAAACAGAAGAAGAAGAAACCAGAAGAAGAAGAAACCAGAAGAAGAAGAAAACAGAAGAAGAAGAAAACAGAAGAAGAGGAAACCAGAAGAAGAAGAAACCAGAAGAAGAAGAAAACAGAAGAAGAAGAAAACAGAAGAAGAAGAAACCAGAAGAAGAAGAAACCAGAAGAAGAAGAAAACAGAAGAAGAAGAAAAAACAGAAGAAGAAGAAACAGAAGAAGAAGAAAACCAGAAGAAGAGGAAACCAGAAGAAGAAGAAACCAGAAGAAGAGGAAACCAGAAGAGGAGGAAACCAGAAGAAGAAGAAACCAGAAGAAGAGGAAAACAGAAGAAGAAGAAAACAGAAGAAGAGGAAACCAGAAGAAGAAGAAAACAGAAGAAGAGGAAAACAGAAGAAGAAGAAAACAGAAGAAGAAAGAA
>JAPXFY010000014.1:5327470-5329970 GCA_030674185.1 Monoplex corrugatus | reverse complement strand
ATCTCTCTCTGTCTACCTGCCTGCCTATCTGTCTGTCTGTGTCTCTGTCTGTGTCTCTGTCTCTGTGTCTGTCTGTCTGACTCTCTCTCTCTCTGTCTACCTGCCTTCCTATTTGTCTGTCTACCTGCCTGCCTATCTGTCTGTCTGTCTATCTCTCGGTCTACCTGCCTGCCTATCTGTCTGTCTGTCTGTCTATCTCTCTCTGTCTATCGTGTACTGTGTGCTGTCTGCCTGCCTGCCTATCTGTCTGTCTGTCTCTGTTTCTCTGTCTCTGTCTGTCTCTCTGTCTGTCTCTATCTCTCTCTGTCTACCCTGCCTGCCTATTTGTCTGTCTGTCTTCTCTCACTGTGTTCATTTTCAGTTCAACAACCATTTAGTGTCAGATTAACTAATATCGTACTGACGTGTGTGTGTGTGTGTGTGTGTGCGTGCGTGCGTGCGTGCGTGCGTGCGTGTGTGTGTGGTGCGTGCGTGCGTGTGTGGTGCGTGCGTGCGTGCGTGCGTGCTGTGCTGTGTGTGTGTGTGTGTGTGTGTGTGTGTATGTGTGTTGTGTGCATGTGTGGGTTGGGGGAAATTCCTTGTATCGGCCCTTTCTTGAAGGCCTCGATGGGAATTGTACAGACCAAGAGATTGGACAGTCATGGTTATGAAGTCGTCTTTGCTATTTGTTTTAATTTGTTTTGTGTAGGTGTTTTTGTTTTGTCTTCCTTAAAAAGGGTTCTATTTGATGTCGACTGGAGGAAGACGTGTGTGTGTGTGTGTGTGTGTGTGTGTGTGTGTGTGTGTGTGTGTGTGTGTGTGTGTGTGTGTGTGTGTGTGTATGTGTGTGTGTGAGAGAGATTGAGAGAGAGAAGAGAGGCATCAGCAAACTGTTTTTCTTTCTTGCATGTGTGTATTTGTGTTTCTCCCTCCCTCCCTCTCTCTCTCTCTCTGTCTCTCTCTCTCTGTCTCTCTCTGTCTCTCTCTCTCTGTCTCTCCCTCTCTGTCTCTGTCTGTCTCTCTCTGTCTCTGTCTGTCTTCTGTCTCTCTCTGTCTGTCTCTCTCTCTCTCTCTCTTTGTGTGTGTGTGTGTGGGTTATCATATCTCTGATAGGTTATCATATTTCTATCAGAGATACTGTCCCGCAGAAACATACGACAGCACAAGTGTGGCAAATGAACATGCCATTGCCGTGTAAAGTAACGTGTTTGTCTTGTATGTGTTTTGAAATTTCAAGTCTTTGGTGCAATGATACTGCATTCCTGGTGGTACCTTGGCTTTGTTTCTTGTTAAAAAGGAAGAACTTTTGTATTGCTTGATTAAAAAAGACATTGCACATTTTGACGCTACCGCCTTCGCTGCTGCCACTGCCGTAGCGTAACTCTAAATTTACTCAGGACGTCAGTCATTTTTTTTTTTTTCGTTCTGTAGTTTTGGGTAAGTACACGGAGAATGTTGACTGAAACCTGTTTGTTTTTAAATGGGTTTCGAAAATGAGGCGTTACAGATTGCCGTGAGAACAAATTATGCGTAAGAAAAGTTAAACAAGGGAAATCACTGGCTGTCTAGCCGTCTCATGGTCCTGTACTTGTGTGTTTGTGATTCATGTTTTTTTTGTTTTTTGTTCTCAAATCGTTATCTAAATTTTACTTATTTAGTTTGAAGTGATGCATTTCACTTTTATGTCTTTATGCATATGTTTTATTTTGTAGTGTGGAACCTGATGCTGTTATCCTTCTGTAATAAAGTGTTTTGAAGTTTGAAACTTTTAAGTGATAGCTGGGCCCTTGCCTATGGTTTATTTATATCTGTATTTGTGTCTAATTTCTTTCTTCATATTTTGTATGTGTATTATGTACTTATCTATATTGATATAAGAAGAATGTACCTTCAAATTCAAAGCAGTTTATTACGGTGTAGATAAATGGCCAAATTGTACGCCAAAGCAGACCTGTTGTATATACGATTGTATGCACCAGAACAAAGAATAATACATAAATTTACGCCAAAGCAGACCTGTTGTATATACGATTGTATGCACCAGAACAAAGAATAATAACAAAGAAGTACAATAACAACAGTCAGTTCTATCAATAAACAGAGGACATTTGTTGCCAGGCTACTCATATTGGCTGTTAAATAACAAGCAAACTAATTGATAGAAACCATAATCATGGCTTATGGGGAAGATGGACCACACTATCGAGTCGCATCCGCTTCGTGGATGGCGTTGCTCAAATCTGACAAAGACTGCAGGTGTTTGTATCTCTCGGGACTGGTTGACGCCAGGGTATATTATCATAGTAAGCGTAGGGTACCACTCTGTCACGCAGTCTCAGTCCTAGGTGGAAATTCAAAGAATCATGATTATTATCCCCATCATCATCATCATCATCATCATCATCATCATCATCATCATCATCATCATCATCGTCGTCGTCATCATCATCATCAGGTGCCTTGCCACATGATGTTGGCGATCATGGCCTTCCATCTGTTTGTATCTCTTGTTGCCTCAAGC
>JAPXFY010000014.1:5319970-5322470 GCA_030674185.1 Monoplex corrugatus | reverse complement strand
ATGATGATGATGATGATGATTATGGTGGTGGTGGTGGTGGTCATAACAATATTGATAATAATCATATTATTAATCTCGCCTTTCACCCACCAGGCGGGAATTACTTAGACGGGATCGAACCTCAGACTTTGTGATACGAAATCTGACGTCTTCCCCACTCGACTACCGCGCCCTTCGATGACAAGTTAATATCAGTACAATTTAACTGGCATAGGAAAAGGCGTAAGCTTGTTCTTTCATTCATGCTTTTGGCTTTTTGTTGTGTTTATAGCGTGAGACCAGTACAGGCACATCACTTAACACGAGGTCCCTTTCTCCTTCTTCCCTATTTCAGGACCTTACTAGCGCTTAGAGTTTTGCGCAGGCTGAAGGAGTCTGCCACATAATTGCTGAGTGGAGCACATATAGAATTGTCTGAATGCGATGAAACAGTTCGGAACAAACTCCGAACTTGTGGGAGTGTTTGCCAATCTAATGAACACAGCGTCTGTTATCACATGAATATGATGTATGCTATATGTAATTAGTTGCCGTGGTGTACTGGTTAGCACAACGGACTACAGACTGGAATGTTGTCGGTTCAAATCCACCATCAGTCCTATCGATATCAGAATGGGGTTTTTTTTCGGCCCTAACCAGCTTCTATCCACAGTTGAACGTGCTGTGGGATCATCATCATCATCATCATCACCATCATCATCATCATCATCATCATCATCATCATTATCAGGTGCCTTGCCGCATGGCGTTGGCGATCATGGATTTTCCATCTGTCTCTATCACTTGTTGCCTCAAGCATCTCTTCCACCCTCCTCGTCTTCAGCCACTCTGCAATCCGTCTAGTATCTTCTCCCTGGGTCTACCTGGTGCTATCTTTCCCTCCAGCTTTCCCGTTGTGACCAGGTGTTCCAATTCCCCTTTCCTCATAAAATGGCCTATAAATGTTGCCTGTCTTTTCCTAATCTTCCTTATGAATGATCCACTTGTGTCTGCCTCCATCAAGACTGTCTCGTTTGTTTTCTTTGCTGTCCATGGAACTCTCAACATTCTCATCAGAAACCACATCTCGGCTGCCTCAATCTTGTTCTGGCTTTGCTTGTTGACTGTCCACGCCTCACAACCGTATAACAGTATTGGTTCTATGTAACATTGAAGAACTCTCTTCCTGATGTTAATTGATAGGCATCTGTTGGTAAGAATGCTTTTCATCTTGAATGCTGTGGGATCATTGGGAAGAATTGAACTATGTAATCCAGTCTCGCCCACTTCACAGATGCGTCAGTGAGGTATTGCTCGAATCTCTTGACCAACACCGCAAGTATCTGTATTTCTCGGGCCTGATTGACGCCAGGGTATGTCATGATTGTAAGCGTACAGTGCTAGTGCGGCACTGTCACGTAGTCTCAATCTTATGTGGAACTCCATAGCATCGTGATTGTCAGCCACATCGTCATCATCGTCATAGCATTGAAGCAAATTTCCGACTATTCTGTGGCCATTTATGTAACGTAGAAAATGGTAAAAACAAACAGACAAATATACAAACAAACAAACGGAAGAACAAACAAACAAACAAGCAAACAAACAAACTAACAAACAAACAAACCGGTGAATACGTATGCAAATGCCTAAACGCGATGAGCTTCACTAAATGTATGGGTTATTGGTGTTTAAAACATTGTTGCAATAATTGCAGTGAGTATTTAGTGTGGCAATGAATAAGTTGTAGTAATTATTGTAGCAATGAATGTATTGGAATAATTGTTATCGCATTGGAATAAATTGGAGTAATTACTGTGATAATAAACAGTACGGAGCCGTAAATGTGGTAGTAAATAAAATGGAGTGGTTAGAGTCTACGAGCTTAGCAAGATTCGTTATTTTCGTCTCTCTGTCTCTCTGTCTCTGTTTCTGTTTCTCGGTCTCTGTCTCTTTCTCCCTCCTTCCCTCTTCCCTCTTCCCCTCCCCCCTCTCTCTCTTTCTCTCTCTCTTTCTCTGTCTGTCTGTCTCTCTGTGTCTGTCTCTGTCTCTCTGAGTTTGTCTCTGTCTCTCTCTCTCTGCTCTCTCTCTCTCTCTCTCTCTCTTTCTCTTTCTCTGCTCTCTGTGTCTATCTGGCTCTCTGTCTCTCTTTTTCTCTCTCTTTTCTCTCTCTCTCCTCTCTCTCTCTCTCTCTCTCTCTCTCTCTCTAAACTCTTTTGACTGACGTGGGCTATATTACGTTAACTCCAAAAGAAGCCGCTTTATTATGGACTCTGTTTTGTAAAGAGCTGTTTTCATTTGCTTTATTTTGCTTTGTTTGCCGATAATTTAAGAGTAGCTAATAACATGAAAATAATGGTATATTTTAGAATATGTTAGAAGTGGATATTGAAAGGGTATATAGACACTTAAAGGTCTACTATACATCTTAACAATAAATAAATAAATAAATGAATAAATAAAAGGCATAGTTATGTCCCTTGTTAACAGAGTATTATGGGGCAGTTATGTGAAGATTATA
>JAPXFY010000014.1:5292470-5299970 GCA_030674185.1 Monoplex corrugatus | reverse complement strand
ACATCATACAGCGCATTCAAAACAATGCTGTACGCCTTGTACTCAAAAAGAAAAAAGCTGACCACATATCTCCTCTCCTGGCACAACTTCACTGGCTCCTGTATCAAAGCGCATACAGTACAAACTAGACACCATGTGCTACAAAAGCCTCAATAACGCAGCCCCCGATTACCTGTCAAGCCTACTTGAGATCTATCTTCCCTCACGTACCCTCCGCTCTGCCTCCGATCCTCTGACTTTTCGCTTTCCACGCACTAAGCTCAATACCTATGGTCCACGAGCCTTCTCTGTTTCTGGTCCACTCTCCTGGAACAAACTTCCTCTCTGTCCGTCAGCAACCTACTTTTGTCTCCTTCAAGTCCGCTCTCAAAACTCACCTTTTCTCCTCCGCATAAAATCCTAACCTCACTCAACCCCCCCCCCCCCCTCTGCAGCCTGTCTCCGCTCGGAGGGGAATCACATGGTTATAATATATAATTGTATATGCTATGCTCTCTATAATTTTCCATTGCTTTTATTCTTGCTTTTATTGCTTTTATTCTTTCTCCCATTTATAGCCATGCGTGTGGTGTGTGTGTGTGTGTGTGTGTGTGTGTGTGTGTGTGTGTGTGTGTGTGTGTGCGTGCGTGCGTGCGCGTGCGTGCGTGCGTGCGTACGTGCGTGTGTGTCTGCTTCAGCGCTTAGATTTGATTTTATCAAGATTTTGCGCTATATAAATATTGTAATTATTATTATTATTACAACTCTGCGTTATGAACATGGTGCTCTTAACACCTGGGCCTCGTTCGATGAATGTTAGGGAGACAGAAAGAGGGTTAAGACCTAGAGTATGTAGTGACAGTAGAAATGTTGTACATTGTTTTGATCTTTGACCTCTAGCCCTGCCATATAAGGAACACCACGGGTCCCGGATGTACAGTAGGTTTCCATCCCTTCCATGCATTATGATGATGAGGATGATTATGATGATTGTTGTTATCATCATCACCATCACCACCACCACCATCATCATCATCATATCGTCGTCGTCGTCGTCGTTCTCGTCATCATCATCATCTAGAATTGTATAAATTGTTTTGCGCTGTTTTCCAAGGTCATTTGGACTCAGTGCTGTTATACATAATCAGACTTTTTAGTGGACACAGGCGAAGAACTCAAGCTTAGAGACGAGCTCACCACCATGCTCTCTCTCTCTCTCTCTCTCTCTCTCTCTCTCTCTCTCTCTCTCTCTCTCTCTCTCTCTCTCTCTCTCTCTCTCTCTTTCTCTCTCTCTCTCTCTCTCTCTCTCTCTCTCTCTCTGTCGCTTCCTCTCTCTCTCTTTGTCTGTCTCGTCTGTCTATCATTCTCTCTCGCTCTCTCTCTCTCTGTCGCTCTCTCTCTCTCTCTCTGTTGTCTGGCTCTGTCTGTCTGTCATTCTCTCTCTCTCTCTCTCTCTCTCTCTCTCTCTCCCTCTCTCTGTCTCTGTCTGTCTGTCTGTGTGTGTGTGTCTTGTCTATCTCTGTCTGTCTGTCTGTATTGTCTGTCTGTCTGTCTGTGTCTTGTCTGTCTGTCTCTATTTCTCTATGTCTGTTTGTCTGTCTCTCTCTCTTTCTCTCTCCCTCTCTGTCTCTGTCTGTCTGTCTGTCTGTCTCTCTCTCTCTCTCTCTCTCTCTCTCTCTCTCTCTCTCTCTCTCTCTTCTCTCTGTCTGTATTGGTGAGCGTACATATGGGTATTGTCATATTTCCATTAGCCACGAGATGTGAACAGACTTTCAGTTTGACACACGTTCTTGCAAAGTAAAATAAATGGATATGTTATTGTGTCATAATCCCAATAGACGGAAAGAAAGATTGTCCCCATGGCAGTGATCAAGTGGGAAAGACGTCAAACTGTGAATAGGAAAGTTGGGGGTTCGATTCTGCTTGGGTAGCTACCGCTTCATGGGTAAAGGGTGGAGATTTGTTTCCCCTTCTTCCAGGTCAGCGTGTGTACAGATGTGTTTGTGCCTAAACTCCTGTTGTATGTATGTATATACACGCAGAACGTCAAGTATGGACGTTAAAGATCCTGTGCTGTAAGTTATGTCAGTGTCCTGTGACTTACGGAAATATGAAAAAACACCCAGCATGCACGCCCAACAAAGACGAAGTGTGCAGACTGTGCAGCAACAAATCACCTGCACAGTGTCATTGTGGGTAAAACATCGTGCGTATACGCATTCGAGAAAACCGGAACGCTAGAAATAAATAAATGAATAAATGAATAAATAAATAAATAAATAAATAAATGAAATAAAAAATAAATGAACAAATAAATAAATAGATACTACTACTACTGATGTTAATAATGACGATGAAGATAATAATAATAATGATAATGATGATCCTACTACTACTACTACTGCTACTACTACTACTACTACTACTACTACTACTAATAATAATAATAATAATGATAGTGATAATAATGATAATAACGACGACGATGAAGATGATGATGATGATGATGATGATGATGATGATCAAGTAAATATAATTTAGATACGTAAATACCATTAGACCAGTCTGGCTCAGAGCTGTTCCAACGGCCGTAAAGGTAGAATTTTTTGCCGCCTGTCAGACGCCTGATGAACAAAAGCCACGACACTGAGCGTTTGTTGCCCGTGCGTTCTTGTTGGCTGAGTTACAGTGGGGCGATCTGTCAGTGTTGTTCTCTCTCACACACGAATTACCGCCCCTTCTCTAACTGATTCCTTCCCCTGTTTGTTCATCTGTGACTGCTGGTAGGCCTGTCTTTCTTGTTTCTCTCTCTCTTCATATCTACCTCCCTCTCCCTCCCCTTCTCTCCCCTTCTCTCTTTCTCTCCCTTAGCCTTCTACCGCTCCCTCCCTCTCTCCCTCACCTCCGCTCTGTCCCCGACCTCCCGCTCTGTCTGTCTGTCTGTCTGTCTCTCTCTGTCTCTGTCTGTCTGTCTGCCTCTCGCTGCTCCCACCCTCTCTCACCCCGAATTTCTCTCTCTCTCTCTCTGTCTCTCTCTGTGTCTTTCTCTCTCTCTCACCCCGAATTTCTCTCTCTCTGTCTGTCTGTCTGTCTGTCTGTCTCTCTCTCCTCCTCTCTTCTCTCTCTCTCTCTCTCTCTTCTCTCTCTCTCCCCGAATTTCTCTCTCTCTCTCTCTGTCTTCTCTCTCTCTCTCCCCCGAATTTCTCTCTCTCTCTCTCTCTTCTCTCTCCTCTCTCTTCTCTCTCCTCTCTTCTCTCTCTACGTCTCTTTCCCACTCTGTCTTTCTGTACCACCTTCACCTGTCAGAATGTTCACGTCATTACGATGTTATTACATATAAACGAGTGTAACATTTCTAATGAAATACATAAAAACAATAAAACGGAAAAGAAATACAAAATCCAAAACAAGTGTGACTGCCCGCGTTCAAACAAACAAGAACCATAAGAACACGAAAATAGAATCAGAACACGTATTTAATACAACAAGACAAGACAGGCGCAAATTTTCGGCCAACTGGCCTTTGTCAAGCGTGAGTGTAAATCACAAACATCAAAATACAAAATTAGGACAAAAAGACTGAAACTTCCCTGCTGCTTCGTCCAGTGGGAGAAGAGGACGAAGCAGCAGGGAAGTTTCAGTCTTTTTCTCCTAATTTTGTATTTGGTGTTTGTTGGTGATCTTACATTCACGCTTGACAAAGGCCAGTTGGCCGAAAATTTGCGTCTGTCTTGTCTTGTTGTATTAAATATGCGTTCTGATTCTATTTTCGTGTTTTTCTGGTTCCGGTAAAGAAATAAATGAATAGATTGTTGCAAAGATTATTCTGGGCTTTCTTTGTCAAAACTGTAGGCCTACAACAACATAAGCTTATAAACGAATGGAATTGGGAGAGGGTTTTCTGTTGCGGAGAATGTTTTCTTTCTTTTTTATCCAAAGAATGACATCAACATGAACCTGTAGACCATTGTGACATATAGGAGAAGAGGAAGAGAAAGAAGAAGGAGAAAGACGAAGGAGAAGAGCCTGCCTGCCCCTTGTTAAAGAAAAGTTATTTGGTCAGATTACAGTAAGACCCACCCCGCGATACAAAAGTTCACTTGTTCGCTGCCCGTCTTAACACTCCGATCAGTCTGGTGGTGTCAGTGTTTCATAAGAGCCGTCCCCACCCCCACACACACCCCCACCCTCACACACTCCCCCACCCTCACACACACACACACACACACACCCGCTTCTATTTATACTGTGTATTCAGTTGCGTGCGTGTGTGTGTGTGTGCGTGCTTGCGCGCGCGTGTGTGTTGTGTGTGTGTGTGTGTGTGTGTGTGTGTGTGTGTGTGTGTGTGTGTGTGTGTGTGTGTTTAATAATCATAATGGGTTTTTAAAGGATCATTGCACTTAGAGATATTTCCTTCGTGTTGATGTTGATCATCACACTTAGGGATATTTCCTTCGTGTTGATGTTGATCATCGCACTTAGGGATATTTCCTTCGTGTTGATGTTGATCATCACACTTAGGGAGATTTCCTTTGTGTTGATGTTGATCATGGCACTTAGGGAGATTTCCTTCGTGTTGATGTTGATCATTACACTTAGAGATATTTCCTTCGTGTTGATGTTGATCATCGCACTTAGGGATATTTCCTTCTTGTTGATCTTGATCATCGCACTTAGGGAGATTTCCTTCTTGTTGATGTTGATCATTGCACTTAGGGATGTTTCCTTCGTGTTGATGTTGATCATTGCACTTAGAGAGATTTCCTTCTTGTTGATGTTGATCATCGCACTTAGGGAGATTTCCTTCTTGTTGATGTTGATCATTGCACTTAGAGAGATTTCCTTCTTGTTGATGTTGATCATCACACTTAGGGATATTTCCTTCGTATTGATGTTGATCATCACACTTAGGGATATTTCCTTCTTGTTGATGTTGATCATCGCACTTAGGGATGTTTCCTTCGTGTTGATGTTGATCATCGCACTTTGGGAGATTTCCTTCTTGTTGATGTTGATCATCGCACTTAGGGATATTTCCTTCTTGTTGATGTTGATCATCGCACTTAGGGATGTTTCCTTCGTGTTGATGTTGATCATCGCACTTTGGGAGATTTCCTTCTTGTTGATGTTGATCATCGCACTTAGGGATATTTCCTTCTTGTTGATGTTGATCATCACACTTAGGGAGGCTTCCTTTGTGTTGATGTTGATCATGGCACTTAGGGAGATTTCTTTCGTGTTGATGTTGATCATTACACTTAGGGAGATTTCCTTCTTGTTGATGTTGATCATGGCACTTAGGGAGATTTCTTTCGTGTTGATGTTGATCATGGCACTTAGGGAGATTTCTTTCGTGTTGATGTTGATCATGGCACTTAGGGATATTTCCTTCTTGTTGATGTTGATCATCGCACTTAGGGATATTTCCTTCTTGTTGATGTTGATCATCGCACTTAGGGAGATTTCCTTCTTGTTGATGTTGATCATCACACTTAGGGATATTTCCTTCGTATTGATGTTGATCATCACACTTTGGGATATTTCCTTCTTGTTGATGTTGATCATCACACTTAGGGATATTTCCTTCTTGTTGATGTTGATCATGGCACTTAGGGAGATTTCTTTCGTGTTGATGTTGATCATGGCACTTAGGGATATTTCTTTCGTGTTGATGTTGATCATGACACTTAGGGAGATTTCTTTCGTGTTGATGTTGATCATGGCACTTAGGGAGATTTCTTTCGTGTTGATGTTGATCATGACACTTAGGGAGATTTCTTTCGTGTTGATGTTGATCATGACACTTAGGGAGATTTCTTTCGTGTTGATGTTGATCATGGCACTTAGGGAGATTTCTTTCGTGTTGATGTTGATCATGGCACTTTTAAAAATATTTCTTTCGTGTTGATGTTGATCATGACACTTAGGGAGATTTCCTTCTTGTTGATGTTGATCATGGCACTTAGGGATATTTCCTTCTTGTTGATGTTGATCATGGCACTTAGGGATGTTTCCTTCGTGTTGATGTTGATCATTGCACTTAGGGAGATTTCCTTCTTGTTGATGTTGATCATTGCACTTAGGGAGATTTCCTTCTTGTTGATGTTGATCATTGCACTTAGGGAGATTTCCTTCTTGTTGATGTTGATCATTGCACTTAGGGAGATTTCCTTCTTGTTGATGTTGATCATTGCACTTAGGGAGATTTCCTTCTTGTTGATGTTGATCATTGCACTTAGGGAGATTTCTTTCGTGTTCCATCTTTTTCCCTATCTCTCTTATCCTTTAATTCTTTTTTTTTTCTTTTCCCATTTTCTTCGCTACCTTTATGGCCACAGACACTGGCAGTTTTTAATTTACAATGCAAGGATGAGGATGATAACCGTGATGCTTTGGAATCCCATCTAGGATTGAGACTGCGTGACAGGGCTGTACTCTACGCTTACTATCATAATACAGGGTGTTTCAGAAGTCTTGGGCACATTTCAAGTCCTCATATCTGCTGAACTATGAGCGATAGTAAGATAAAACTGGTATCATTTTAAAGCTGAATCCATGAATTTTATTTGGGACGATAATGATGGTTTTGTATGTGGATGAATTGAAAACCCGAATAACGGACGCTGTTGGAACAATCAACAACGCACTGCTGGAACGCGTTTGGCAAGAATTTGACTATCGCCTTGATGTGTGCCGAGTGACCAACGGTGCTCACATTGAGCATCTTTGAACAGTCAACAGAAAACTCAAAACAGCCAGTTTTCGGAATATGTAACATGCATTGTTGTATTCTTCAGGGTTTTTGGGGTAATCAATGTTAAAATGTGCCCAAGACTTTTGGAACACCCTGTATATCCTGGCGTTGGTCAGAAGATTTGAGTATCACCGTCAGTGACGCATCCGTGAAGTGGGTGAGAATCGACCGTGTGGTCCTGGGTCTTCCCAAAGAGCCTGTTGCACGCTCAGCTCTGGGTAGGAGGTGATCGGAGGCAGAAACTCCCATCATGATTTTTGAAGGGACTGATGGGGATTTGAACCCACAACCTTCCAGTCGGTAGTCCGTTGCGCTAACCACTACACCACGGCGACTGGTCATCGTAATGGATTTAGTCATGCGAAATTCGGGCTGCTTTCCTTTGGGAGAGCGCATCGCCGCACTGAAGCACCACCCTTTTTGTGTGTGTGTGTGTGTGTGTGTGTGTGTGTGTGTGTGTGTGTGTGTGTGTGTGTGTGTGTGTGTGTGTGTGTGTGCGTGCGTGTGTGTCTCGCTGTGCGATAATGTTTACCCTATGAAAGTGGTTTTTTTTCCCGACACAATTTTTGCCAGGGACAACTCCTACACATTTAAAGACATTACCAGCACTTAGGGTTTTGCTTTGCTCTAAGGTCAAGGAGTTTATCGGGCAGCTGCTGGCAGATTTGGGTGGAGCGCATATGGAATTGTGCTGTAAATTTCTCTTGAAGAAACTTTAAACTCCATTAAAAGGGAACTGTAAAATTGCCGATTACTGTAACATATTT
>JAPXFY010000014.1:5279970-5289970 GCA_030674185.1 Monoplex corrugatus | reverse complement strand
CCAGGCTGCCCTAAGGGGGGCGGGGCTTAGCGCCTCGCGGTGCCTACAGTGTAGAGCGCTACCAGTAAAACTAGGGAGTGCTCATTTTTATGTTCGAAGTCTCGACTGAATTTTTGAATTCTATAAACGTTCATCTATTTCTTCTTGTTTCGTCGCGTTGACATCAGTTTTGATGTAGACAAAGACGTGCCAATAACTTATGAATTAATTCGTACTTAATCTGACGTTATGAATTAATTCGTACTTAATCTGACGTTATGAATTAATTCGTACTTAATCTGACGTTATGAATTAATTCGTACTTAATCTGACGTTATGAATTAATTCGTAGTAATCTGACGTTATGAATTAATTCGTACTTAATCTGACGTTATGAATTAATTCGTAAGTAATCTGACGTTATGAATTAATTCGTAATTAATCTGACGTTATGAATTAATTCGTAATTAATCGACGTTATGAATTAATTCGTAATTAATCTGACGTTATGAATTAATTCGTAATTAATCTGACGTTATGATTAATTCGTAATTAATCTGACGTTATGAATTAATTCGTAAGTAATCTGACGTTATGAATTAATTCGTAATTAATCTGACGTTATGAATTAATTCGTAATTAATCTGACGTTATGAATTAATTCGTAAGTAATCTGACGTTAGATTTTCGCAGTTCGACGCTTTGAATCCATTAATGACAGTGGTTCACGTTACCGACATGACATAGGGGGTCACTTGTATCCAGCATAGTTGGCGTAGAGGTAGCGCTCTCCACTGTCCAGTCGGACACAGTGTCAGTTTCCGTTTTCTCACGGGAGCGGTTTTGGGTGGTTTGTGCCTGTTTGTGTATATGTTTTGGTGTCCTTATGTGTGCCTTTATATTTGTGTTCGGGTGTGTTTTTTAAATTTCCCCTGTGCGATGGGTCGGACGGGATGGTCCCGCGCCGGGGGCATGTCCTTGGATTGTGTGCGGGAATGCATTGATATGTGTACTTAATTTTCTTTTCTTTTTCTTTGTTTTCCCCTGTTGAAGTTTTGTGTGTTTTGAAGCGGTTATAGCCCTGATATGGCTCTGCGCAGTCGGCTGGGCTTTAAACAACGATAATATAACACAAGATGGTGTGTCTGCGTTTGGAATAAATTCTGTATGAATTGACGCCACACACACACACACACACACACACCACACACACACACACACACACACGCGCGCGCGCGCGCGCGCATACACACACACACATACACACACATACACACATACACACATACAAACACACACACACACACAAACACACACACAAACACACACACACACAACACACACACAAACACACACACACACACAAAACACACACACACACAAACACACACACACAACACACACACACACACACACACACACACAACACACACACACACAACACACAACACACACACACACACACACACACACACACACACACAACACACACACACACACAACACAAACACCCCACAAAGCACACACACACACACACACACAAACACACACACACACACACACACACACACAAGGTCCAAAACGGTCATGGTATTAGACCTGTACCTGCACGTAAGCCCTAGTGCGGGTCTATCCTTTCAAACCAAGCCTGAGAACAAAATCATGGTGTGTGTGTGTGTGTGTGTGTGTGTGTGGTGTGTGTGTGTGTGTGTGTGTGTGTGTGTGTGTGTGTGTGTGTGTGTGTGTGTGTGTGGCATCCAGTTCAGCCAGTTGTCATTTGGTACCTGATCCTGTTAGGTGATAATAAAGGTGAACTGGCGACCTGTTGACTAATTTTCAGTACTGAAAGCGGCGCTGATTTCTTCACACAGTTTGCAATCATTTGTTCGGGCTCAGGAACCCTAACACTAAAGTTTGCCGCGAATTAACGGGCGCGAAACAATCCCACCCTAACACTTACCGCCACCCCCACCCGACCTTTATATCAACATGATATTTTCCCCTTCTAAGGTGGCGGCGACGATGTCAGTGCCAGGCATCAGTCGCTGAGCCAAGACAGACCCCGCAATGCGCAAGACAGAGGAGGAAGAAGAAAAAGGTCTCCAGGGGTACCCTAAAAATCCCACACCTCCCACCCACCCCAAACTCAAAGACAGAGAAGAAAGAAGACTCTGAGATCTCCCTCCACCCTACCCCTGCAAGCCTTCCATCCCCTCCCTACTCCCTATCATCCCCACCCTCTACTTAAGCCCTGCCCCCACCCCTAAGACCATAGCAGCAGCACACCACCACCATCACCACCACCACCACACCACCACCGCATACCAGCACCAGAGCCTTATGTCACCTCCAGCATCCTAAAGATTTACGGGCCTGTTTTGAATTCCGCCCCAATATAACTGCAGCTCCCCCCCATTTGTCTGCCCTGCCCGACTCGCGGCCCATAAAGCATCTCTGATTAGTAATTTGTGGGCCCGCGCCTCGTTTGTTTTCATTATTTGATAAGTCTGGCATGATAAAAGAATATACATCACTGGCACAGGGAAAAGAGTCGAGCCGCTTGCTTGAGGAGTGACGGGTGCGAGTTTTCGTCTTCCTCCTCACTGACTGGCACTGGCTCGGTATGGTGGGGGGGGGGGGGCAGAGAGAGTGGGGGGGGGGGAGAGTAGAGTTTGTGTGTGGGAGCGGGGGTAGGCTGTTGCTTTTTGCTCTGTCTGGTGGATCGTGGGGGGATGTGGTGAGTGAGGGAGAGAAATGGAATGAGTGAAGAGAGAGAGAGAGAGTAGACGCGATTAATCTTTATTTCCAAGGGTGTTATATAAACACCAACTTTTTTGTTGTTGTTGTTGTTTTTTATCCAGCCCTTCTTGCCCCATGAGGGATTAAAATATTCAGTGCAAATGATTGAATGTTAACACATATTAATTTAGTTTTACATATATCATCACACACAAGGAAAATATAGGCAAAACAGAAGATATTGAATTGCAAAACATGCAACATAACATGCAAAACTACCCAGTTGTTAACTATCAGGATCGACCAACAAAACAAACAAAACACAAAAAATAAATAGATAAAATAAAAAATAAGATGATGAAAGATGAAATGATAGGGAGAGGAGACAGCATAGCATGAAGGCACAGCTGTTTTGTTGTTGTTGCTCTTTTCGTTTTAAAAATGGCTTTTAGCCAAAAACTTTCTCATCATCATCATCAGGTGCCCTGCCGCATGGCGTTGGCGACCATGGACTTCCAACCATCTCTATCTCTCGTTGCCCCCAGCATCTTCCCCACCCTCTTCATCCCCAGCCACTCTGCAAGTCCGTCCAGCATTTTCTCCCTGGGTCTACCTGGTGCTCTCTTTCCCTCCAGCTTTCCCGTTGTGACCAGGTGCTCCAAATCCCCCTTCCTCATAAAATGGCCTATAAATGTTGCTTGTCTTTTCCTAATCTTCCTTATGAGTGATCTGTTTGTGTCTGCCTCCATCAAGACTGTCTCGTTTGATTTCTTTGCTGTCCATGGAACTCTCAACATCAATAACTTCTACCGTTGGAAAACGTGATATTATTGTCATTGTCTGAATGAAAGTGACTGCCAGCGGTCAAGCAAACAGGAACCAGAAATACACAGAAACAGAATCAGAACACGCATCAGTTTGATTAGACAAGACAAACAGACAAGACAGGACAAGACAAGACAGACAAGACAGGACAAGACAAGACAGGACAAGACAAGACAGGACAAGAAGACAAGACAGGACAAGACAAGACAGGACAAGAAGGACAAGATAGGACAAGACAGGACAGGACAAGACAGGACAAGACAAGACAAGACAAGACAAGACAGGGCAGGACAAGACGAGACAAGACAAGACAGGACAAGACAGGCGTTTCATGATGTTACGTTGAGCAGGCCTATTATAAGACGCAAGACAAAAATGAAGATTTGACTGTAAAATGTGACATGATAACACGAGTCTTGTCCTGTTCTGTGAAATATGTGTTCTGATTTTATGTAGTTATGGTTTCTACATAAAATTAGAACACATATTATGGTTTCTTCCCCCGTTGGGTTGCCGGGGGCTTTTTCAGTATAAATAGTATCCCCCACCTTCTGGAAATTCTGTGCGAGAAATTTCCTCTTTTCTGTCACTCTTTTTGTTTCTGCCTTGTTGCCTTGCTTTCTGTCATTTCTACTTATTTTCTGCCTTAATGGTCCATTCACCTGTATTTTTTCGATAAAGTCTTACGCGTATACGTACTTTTTCTTCGGATTGATAATTGGGTACATGTATTAAGTGCATTTTTGGCTCTAGGGAGGTGAGATATGCGGAAGCAATGTTAGGTAATTTATGCCTGTTTTTTATATGTTTTGGTGTCCTTATGTATGCTTATATTTGTATTCAGGTGTGTTTTTTAAATCTCCCCTGTGCGATAAATCGGACGGAATGGTCCTACACCGGGGGCATGTCCTTAGATTATGTGCGCGAATGCATTGATATGTGTACTTAATTTTCTTTTCTTTTTTTTTTTTCTGTTGAAGTTTTGTGTGTTTTGAAGCGGTTATAGCCCTGATATGGCTCTGCGCAGTCGGCTGGGCTTTAAACAACAATAAAAGAAAAAAAAGAAAGAAAGTTACGGTTTCTGTTGTCTTTGTAATTTCCTTTCTCCATACTGCCTGATGATAACGATGACGATGATGACAACGATAACGTTATGCTGACTGTAAGTCGTGTTCGTATTTTTCTTTCTTTTTTGTCTGATTGGGGTTACCATGTGAAATTCGAGCTGTTTTCCCAGGGGAGAGCGCGTAGTCGATAGTACAGCGCCACACATTGTTTCCTGTATTCGTGTATTGCTGCTTGTTTATGAAAGTGGATTCTTCTTCAGAATTTTGCCATGGACGACTCCTTTCTTGTCGTGGTATCTTTAACGTGCGCTTAAGGTATGCGGCAGACCGGACCTGGGTTTATCGTCTCTTCTGAAATACCAAGCGCCGAGACCACGAGTTAAGATGTAGAGGAAAAGGGAGACAACAGTCCTGTCCAATCGTTCATTCCAGTTAGTTTCTGACGTCCTAGGAAGGTGCTTCCATTTAACCACTGTGCACAACACTGCACCAGTCGTGACGATGATGATGATGGTGATGGAGGAGGAGGAGGAGAGGAGAGAAGAAGAAGAAGAAAATGATGATGATGATGATGAAAAGAAGATGATGAGTGGTGGTGGTGGTGATGATGATGATGATGATGATGATCGTGATGATGATGACGACGACGATGGTCCGAGGGTCGGTCCTCTGAGTAGCAGGTAGTTAAAGATTAGTGTTTAACAGATCATTTGACCCCAATCAGGGCACAGAGGATAACATCACATGAACGAAAATCAAACGATAGCAATATATAACATGATGCAGAAAAAATATAACAGTCCAACAGAAAAAAGTGATTTGAGATTGTCTTACGATGAGATATAAACATTCATAAGATACACATAGAATTTTAGAAAATTTAATCAAGTTTTGGTCATTTCAGTTGATCTTTTTCCCTCCCAGAAATAAAGTTACACTACGATAGGAAATACAATTAATCAGAAGATAACTATAGAATTTTAGAAAATTTGATGAATTGGAGTAATTTCAGTTGGTCTTTTTTCCGTCCAGAAATAAAGTTACACAATGAGAACATTGATTTAACAAACGGTTATTTTTGTGGGATAAACTTCAGTCGGTCACCATGGAATTTAAAGTATTCGAAAATAAAACGAAATTCATCGCCTGAGCCACTGTCGTCACAAAACTTACATATTCTGCGTTGTCTATCCACTCATTTACGTCTACCTAATTCAGTCTCAAGCTTATGACGGCTTCATCGAATTTTAATCAAAGTGGAAACACCGCTAGCGAGGCATTAATTTACGCTGGACTGGTTCGTTCTTTTGATAGAGTCGTACACTCGAGATCTGGTGTATCGTGATTAGTCCCAGTCCTCGATTAAAAGAAATGAAAAAATAAATAAATAAATAAATAGAGATCTGTGTATCGTGAATAGTCCCAGTCCTCGATTAAAAAAAAAAAGAAAATAAATAAATAAATAAATAGAGATCGTGTGTATCGTGAATAGTCCCAGTCCTCGATTAAAAAAAAAAGAAAATAAATAAATAAATAAATAAATAGAGATCGTATGTATCGTGAATAGTCCCAGTCCTCGATTAAAAAAAAATGAAAATAAATAAATAAATAGAGATCGTGTGTATTGTGATTAGTCCCAGTCCTCGATTTAAAAAAAAATTAAATAAAAATAAATAAATACTGGCCTGTTTGTTACTCATCTGAATTCAGCGCTTAGATTTGATTTTATCAAGATTTTGCGCTATATAAACATTGTAATTATTAATTATTATTATTATTTTCATCATTCTGGTGGTAGGTCAGCTGACCATTTCCTAGATCCCTACCCCCTTCTCCATTTCAAGACCTTGCCATTGTATAGGATTTTGCGCAGGCTCAGGGAGTCCGCCAGGTAGTTGCTGACAGATTTGGTGAAGCGCGTATGGATTTGTCCGAGTGCGATGAATCACTCTTGAACTCGCCAAAACTCAAAACTGAAAACTCAAAACTGAAACTCAAACTGAAACTCAAAACTGAAAACTCTAAGATCGTCATGAAAGGAAGGAAGATTTTGAGTATGGCTGGACTGTCGTATTACAAGCTTTGAGGAGAGCATCGTGAGAGGGGGGGGGGAGGGGAGGGTGGAGAAGAACGAAAGGAGTGGGAAAGGAGGAGGGTGTGGTGGACGGATGACAAAGAGAAAAGAGTGAGAGAGTGGAGGGGAGAGAGCCACATCCATCACAACAAATCGTCACTGCACAGCTGTCATCTTTCACCCCGGAGCTTTTGGTTATGGGGGCCGTTAGGCTTGCAGGCACGCACACACACTGTTACACAAACTAACTAAAAAAAATAAATAAATAAATAAAAGGTAGACAAGCTAAATTTGAAAAAAAAAAAGTGTGCGAACACATACGCATGCATTCTGTCTGTCTGTCTGTCAGTCTTTCTGTCTGTCTCTGTCTGTCTCTCACACATACACATGCATTCTGTGTATCTGTCTGTCTTTCTGTCTGTCTCTCTCTCTCTCTCTCTCTCTCTCTCTCTCTCTCTCTCTCTCTCTCTCTCTCTCTCTCTCTCTCTCTCTCCTCGTCTCTTTCCCATCTTCATTCCATTTCTTACCCACTGAGACGGATTTTAGTCCCGTTTTTATTATCCATTGTTTGGTGTCTGTGATCTGTTTGTGACCGTGCGTTTCGCGCTTGACAAAGGCTGGTTGGCCGAAAATTTGCACTTGTTTTGTTTTGTTTTGTTGGATACGCGCTTATATTGGTTTTCTTGTTCTTCTGGTTCCTGTTTGCTAGGGCGCGGGCAGTCACACTTGTTTTGGATCTTCTGTGTTTTCAATTTTATGCTAATGATTACGTAGATTAACAATGGAAAGTTGTTGTTGTTGTTGTTTTTTGGGGGGGAGAGGGGGATCTGCTTTAAAACTGGCGTCAGAAATTCTTCTTCCGTTGGAAATGAAGTACTGTTGTCATTATCAGTGTCGTCATTCTCACACATGCACACACATGCACACACACACACACAACACACACACACACACACACACACACACACACACACACACACACACACACACACACACACACACACACACACACACACACACACACACACACACACACACACACACACACACACACACACACACAACACACACAACAACACACACACACACACACACACACACACACACACACACACACACACACACACACACACACACACACACACACACACACACCACACACACACACACCATCGCCTCATTGAACTAACGAAGGGCTATAAATTGCACTCAACTCTGTGACCACTTTCTTCCGGTTATCGCCTCTGAAATAAGTTTGCGCGAAGTTTATCGCTGGATCTACAAAGTTGAAGGGAGAGAAAACTTCTCTACCCTTTGCTGTCTTCTGCATGTGATGTTTTATGTATTTGTATGTGATATTTATGTATGTTTATGTGATGTTTTATGTATTTTATGTGATTTTATGTATGTTTATGTGATGTTTTATGTATTTGTATGTGATTTTATGTATGTTTATGTGATGTTTTATGTATTTTATGTGATTTTATGTATTTTATGTATTTTTATTGTATTTGTTATGTAGTATTTATGATGTTTATGTGATGTTTTATGTTTTTTATGTGATGTTTATGATGTTTATGTGATGTTTTATGTATTTGATGTGATATTTATGTATGTTATTGTGATGTTTTATGTATTTGTATGTGATATTTATGTATTTTATGTGATTTTTATGTATTTTATGTGATGTTTTATGTATTTCTATGTGATATTTTATGTATTTTATGTGTTTTATGTGATATTCTATGTATTTTGATGTGATGTTTTATGTATTTTGATGTGTTTTTATGTGTATTATTGATGTTTTTATGTATTTTGGATGTGATATTTATGTATTTTGATGTGATTTTATGTATTTTGTATTGAGTATTTTATGGATATTTTATGTATTTTGATGTATTTTATGTATTATTTTGATGTGATATTTATGTATTTTATGCGATATTTTATGTGATATTTTATGTATTTTGATGTGATTTTTATGTATTTTGATGTGTATTTTATGTAGTGTTTTATGTGAGTTTTATTATTTAGTGATTTTTATGTATTTATGTGATTATTTTATGTATTTTTGATGTGATGTTTTATGTATTTATGTGATGTTTATTATTTATTGATGTTATGTTTTTGATGTGAGTTGTTATGTATTTTATGTGATAGTTTTATGTATGTTTATGTGAAGTTTATGTATTTTATGTGATGTTTTATGTATTTTATGTGATGTTTTTTTTGTATTTTGATGTGATGTTTTATGTTTTTGATGGATGTTATGTTTTTTGTTTAATGTATTTTGATGTGATTTTTTATGTATTTTGATGTGATGTTTTATGTATTTTGATGTGATGTTTAGTTATGGTGTTTTATGTTTGATTTTGTTTTTATGTGATTTTGATGTGATTGATTTTTATGTATTTTGATGTGATGTTTTATGTTTTTGATGTGATGTTTGTTTTTGATTGTTTGATTTGATATTTTATGTTTTTGATGTGATGTTTTATGTATTTTGATGTGATGTTTTATGTTTTGATGTGATGTTTTATGTTTTTGATGTGATGTTTTAGTATTTTGATGTGATGTTTTATGTTTTTATGTGATGTTTTATGTATTTTGATTATGTTTATGTTTTGATGTGATGTTTTATGTTTTGATGTGATGTTTTTATGTATTTTGATTGATGTTTATGTTTTTGATGTGATGTTTTGATGTGATTTTTATTGATGTTTTATGTTTGATGTGATGTGGTTTTATGTATTTTGATGTGATGTTTTATTTTTTGATGTGATTTTTATGTTTTTATGATTATGATTGGTGATGTTTTATGTATTTGATGTGATTTGTTTTATGTGATTTATGTTGATGTATTTTATGTATTTTGATGTGTTATGTTTTTATGTTTATGTTTGATGTGATGTTTTATGTTTTTGATGTGATGTTTTATGTTTTGATGTGATGTTTTATGTTTTATGTATTTGATGTTGATGTATTTTATGTATTTTGGTGATGTTGTTTGATTTTTATGTTTTGATGTGTATGTTTAGTGTTATTTGATGTATATGTTTATGTTTTTATGTTTGATTGTTTTATGTATTTTGATGTGATGTTTATGTTTTGAGTGTTTTATGTTTGATGTGATTTTGTATGTGTTTGATGTGATGTTATGTTTGATGTGATGTTTATGTATTTTGATGTATGTTTTATGTATTTGATTGATGTTTTATGTTTTTGTATTGATGTTTTATGTTTTTGATGTGTGTTTATGTTGATTGATGTTATGTTTTATGTGATTTTTGTTATGTGTGATGTTTTATGTTTTGAT
>JAPXFY010000014.1:5252470-5259970 GCA_030674185.1 Monoplex corrugatus | reverse complement strand
TCACCAGCTTCTATGTCACCAGCTGTCTATGTCACCAGCTGTCTATGTCACCAGCTGTCTATGTCACCAGCCCTCTATGTCACCAGCTGTCTATGTCACCAGCTGTCTATGTCACCAGCTGTCTATGTCACACCACATGTCTATGTCACCAGCTGTCTATGTCACCAGCTGTCTATGTCACCAGCTGTCTATGTCACCAGCTGTCTATGTCACCAGCTGTCTATGTCACCAGCTGTCTATGTCACCAGCCCTCTATGTCACCAGCTGTCTATGTCACCAGCTGTCTATGTCACCAGCTGTCTATGTCACCAGCCCTCTATGTCACCAGCTGTCTATGTCACCAGCTGTCTATGTCACCAGCTGTCTATGTCACCAGCTGTCTATGTCACCAGCTGTCTATGTCACCAGCTGTCTATGTCACCAGCTGTCTATGTCACCAGCCCTCTATGTCACCAGCCCTCTATGTCACCAGCGTCTATGTCACCAGCTGTCTATGTCACCAGCTGTCTATGTCACCAGCTGTCTATGTCACCAGCTGTCTATGTCACCAGCTGTCTATGTCACCAGCTGTCTATGTCACCAGCTGTCTATGTCCACCTCTAGTCACCCTCTATGTCACCAGCTCTAGCACCAGCTGTCTATGTCACCAGCTGTCTATGTCACCAGCTTCTATGTCACCAGCTGTCTATGTCACCAGCCCTCTATGTCACCAGCTGTCTATGTCACCAGCCCTCTATGTCACCAGCTGTCCTATGTCACCAGCTGTCTATGTCACCACCATGCACCAGCTGTCTATGTCACCAGCCCTCTATGTCACCAGCCTTCCTGTCATGTCACACTCTAGCCCACTCTATGTCACCAGCTGTCTATGTCACCAGTGCTATGTCACCACTGTCTATGTCACCACTCTATGTCACCAGCTGTCTATGTCACCAGCCCTCTATGTCACCAGCTGTCTATGTCACCAGCTGTCTATGTCACCAGCTGTCTATGTCACCAGCTGTCTATGTCACCAGCTGTCTATGTCACCAGCCTAGTCACCACTCTATGTCACAGCTGTCTATGTCACCAGCTGTCCTATGTCACCAGCTCATGTCACCAGCTCTATGTCACCAGCTGCTATGTCCACCCACCATGTCTATGTCACCAGCTGTCTATGTCACCAGCTCTAGTACTGTCTATGTCACCAGCTGTCTATGTCACCAGCTGTCTATGTCACCAGCCCTCTATGTCACCAGCTGTCTATGTCACCAGCTGTCTATGTCACCAGCTGTCTATGTCACCAGCCCTCTATGTCACCAGCTGTCTATGTCACCAGCCCTCTATGTCACCAGCTGTCTATGTCACCAGCTGTCTATGTCACCAGCTGTCTATGTCACCAGCCCTCTATGTCACCAGCTGTCTATGTCACCAGCCTCTAGTCACCACTCTATGTCACCAGTCTATGTCACAGCTGTCTATGTCACCAGCCCTCTATGTCACCAGCTGTCTATGTCACCAGCCTCTATGTCACCAGCTGTCTATGTCACCAGCCCTCTATGTCACCAGCTGTCTATGTCACCAGCCCTCTATGTCACCAGCTGTCTATGTCACCAGCTCTCTATGTCACCAGCTGTCTATGTCACCAGCTGTCTATGTCACCAGTCTGAACTTCACCAGCTGTCTATGTCACCAGCCCTCTATGTCACCCTAGCTGTCTATGTCCCATACCAGCCCTCTATGTCACCAGCTGTCTATGTCACCAGCTGTCTATGTCACCAGCTTGTCAGTATGTACACCAGCCCTTCTATGTCACCAGCCCTCTATGTCACCAGCGTCCTCTATGTCACCAGCTGTCTATGTCACCAGCCTGTCTATGTCACCAGCTGTCTATGTCACCAGCCCTCTATGTCACCAGCCCGTCTATGTCACCACTCATGCACTGTCTATGATCACCTAGCTGTCTATGTCACCAGCTGTCTATGTCACCTAGACCCTGTCTAAAGTCACCAGCCTGTCTATGTCACCAGCCCTCTATGTCACCAGCTGTCTATGTCACACCACGCCTCTATGTCACCCAGCCCTCTATGTCACCAGCTTCTATGTCACCAGCTGTCTATGTCACCAGCCTGCTCTATGTCACCAGCTGTCTATGTCACCAGCTTCTATGTCACCAGCCTCTATGTCACCAGCCCTCTATGTCACCAGCTGTCTATGTCACCAGCTGTCTATGTCACCAGCCCTCTATGTCACCAGCCTCATGTCAAGTCATGTCACCCTCTATAGTCACCCAGCCCTCTATGTCACCAGCCGTCTATGTCACCAGCCTGTCTATGTCACCAGCTGTCTATGTCACCAGCTGTCTATGTCACCAGCATGTCTATGTCACCAGCTGTCTATGTCACCAGCCCTCTATGTCACCAGCTGTCTATGTCACCAGCTGTCTATGTCACCAGCTGTCTATGTCACCAGCGCTCTATGTCACCAGCTGTCTATGTCACCAGCCTCTATGTCACCAGCTGTCTATGTCACCAGCCCGTCTATGTCACCAGCTGTCTATGTCCCACCAGTCACTGTCCTATGTCACCAGCTGTCTATGTCACCAGCCTGTCTATGTCACCAGCCCTCTATGTCACCAGCCCTCTATGTCACCAGCTGTCTATGTCACCAGCTGTCTATGTCACCAGCGTCTATGTCACCAGCTGTCTATGTCACCAGCTGTCTATGTCACCAGCTGTCTATGTCACCAGCTGTCTATGTCACCAGCCTCCTATGTCACCAGCTGTCTATGTCACCAGCCTGTCTATGTCACCAGCTTCTATGTCACCAGCCTCTATGTCACCAGCTGTCTATGTCACCAGCCCTCTATGTCACCAGCCGCTCTCTATGTCACATCACAGCTGTTTATGTCACCAGCTGTCTATGTCACCAGCCTCTATGTCACCAGCTGTCTATGTCACCAGCTGTCTATGTCACCAGCCTCTATGTCACCAGCTGTCTATGTCACCAGCTGTCTATGTCACCAGCCTCTATGTCACCAGCTGTCTATGTCACCAGCTGTCTATGTCACCAGCTGTCTATGTCACCAGCCCTCTATGTCACCAGCTGTCTATGTCACCAGCCTTCTATGTCACCAGCTGTCTATGTCACCAGCTCTATGTCCCACCACCCTCTATGTCACCAGCTGTCTATGTCACCAGCTGTCTATGTCACCAGCCCTCTATGTCACCAGCTGTCTATGTCACCAGCGTCTATGTCACCAGCTGTCTATGTCACCAGCTGTCTATGTCACCAGCCTCTATGTCACCAGCTGTCTATGTCACCAGCTCTATGTCACCAGCTGTCTATGTCACCAGCTGTCTATGTCACCAGCTGTCTATGTCACCAGCTGTCTATGTCACCAGCTGTCTATGTCACCAGCCCTCTATGTCACCAGCTGTCTATGTCACCAGCCCTCTATGTCACCAGCTGTCTATGTCACCAGCCCTCTATGTCACCAGCTGTCTATGTCACCAGCTGTCTATGTCACCACTGTCTATGTCACCAGCTGTCTATGTCACCAGCTGTCTATGTCACCAGCTGTCTATGTCACCAGCCCTCTATGTCACCCAGCTGTCTATGTCACCAGCTGTCTATGTCACCAGCTGTCTATGTCACCAGCCCTCTATGTCACCAGCTGTCTATGTCACCAGCTGTCTATGTCACCAGCTGTCTATGTCACCAGCTGTCTATGTCACCAGCCTTCTATGTCACCAGCTGTCTATGTCACCAGCTGTCTATGTCACCAGCCCTCTATGTCACCAGCCCTCTATGTCACCAGCTGTCTATGTCACCAGCTGTCTATGTCACCAGCTGTCTATGTCACCAGCTGTCTATGTCACCAGCTGTCTATGTCACCAGCTGTCTATGTCACCAGCTGTCTATGTCACCAGCTGTCTATGTCCACGTCTAGTCACGCCCTCTATGTCACCATGTACCACTTCTATGTCACCAGCTGTCTATGTCACCAGCATGTCAATGTCACCAGCTGTCTATGTCACCAGCCCTCTATGTCACCAGCTGTCTATGTCACCAGCCCTCTATGTCACCAGCTGTCTATGTCACCAGCTGTCTATGTCACCAGCCCTCTATGTCACCAGCTGTCTATGTCACCAGCCTCACCATGTCACGCAGCCCTCTATGTCACCAGCTGTCTATGTACCAGCCCATGTCCTATGTCACCAGCTGTCTATGTCACCAGCCCTCTATGTCACCACTGTCTATGTCACCAGCCCTCTATGTCACCAGCTGTCTATGTCACCAGCTGTCTATGTCACCAGCTTCTATGTCACCACCGTCTATGTCACCAGCTGTCTATGTCACCAGCTTCTATGTCACCAGCCTCTATGTCACCAGCTGTCTATGTCACCAGCTTCTATGTCACCAGCTGTCTATGTCACCAGCTGTCTATGTCACCAGCTGTCTATGTCACCAGCCCTCTATGTCACCAGCTGTCTATGTCACCAGCGTCTATGTCACCAGCTTCTATGTCACCAGCCCTCTATGTCACCAGCCCTCTATGTCACCAGCTGTCTATGTCACCAGCTGTCTATGTCACCAGCTGTCTAGTCACCAGCTCTATGTCACCAGCTGTCTATGTCACCAGCCCTCTATGTCACCAGCTGTCTATGTCACCAGCTTCTATGTCACCAGCTTCTATTCACCAGCTGTCTATGTCACCAGCTGTCTATGTCACCAGCCCTCTATGTCACCAGCTGTCTATGTCACCAGCTCATGTCACCAGCTCTATGTCACCAGCTGTCTATGTCACCAGCTGTCTATGTCACCAGCTGTCTATGTCACCAGCTGTCTATGTCACCAGCCTCTATGTCACCAGCTCTTGTCACCAGCCCTCTATGTCACCAGCTTCTATGTCACCAGCCCTCTATGTCACCAGCTGTCTATGTCACCAGCCTCTATGTCACCAGCCTCTATGTCACCAGCCCTCTATGTCACCAGCTGTCTATGTCACCAGTGTCTATGTCACCACTGCTTGTCACCAGCCTCTATGTCACCAGCCCGTCTATGTCACCAGCTGTCTATGTCACCAGCTGTTATCCCACTGTCAAGTTCACCACTGTCATTGTCACCAGCCCTCTATGTCACCGCCCTCTATGTCACCAGCCCTCTATGTCACCTGCCCTCTATGTCACCAGCCTCTATGTCACCAGCCCTCTATGTCACCAGCTGTCTATGTCACCAGCCCTCTATGTCACCAGCTGTCTATGTCACCACTGTCTATGTCACCAGCCCTCTATGTCACCAGCCCTCTATGTCACCAGCTGTTATGTCCACTGTCTATGTCACCAGCTCTATGTCACCAGCTGTCTATGTCACCAGCCCTCTATGTCACCAGCCCTCTATGTCACCAGCTCTATGTCACCAGCCCTCTATGTCACCAGCTGTTATGTCACCAGCTCTATGTCACCAGCTGTCTATGTCACCAGCTGTCTATGTCACCAGCCTCTATGTCACCAGCTGTCTATGTCACCAGCTCTATGTCACCACTGTCTATGTCACCAGCCTCTATGTCACCAGCTGTCTATGTCACCAGCCCTCTCCATGTCACCAGCTGCTGTCTATTGTCGCCCAGCTCTATGTCACCGCTCTATGTCACCACTTCTATGTCACCAGCTCTTGTCACCAGCTGTCTATGTCACCAGCTGTCTATGTCACCCTCTATGTCACCACCTCTATTCACCACCTATGTCACCAGCTGTCTATGTCACCAGCTGTCTATTCACACGTCTATGTCACCAGCTTCTATGTCACCAGCCTCTATGTCACCAGCTTCTATGTCACAGCATGCACCACTCTATTCACCAGTGTTTCACCACTGTCTTGTCACCAGTGTCTATGTCACCAGCTGTCACCAGCTTTATGTCACCACTTCTATGTCACCCCTCTAGTCACCAGCTGTCTATGTCACCAGCTCTATGTCACCAGCCTCTATGTCACCAGCTGTCCTCTATGTCACCCCTCTATGTCACCAGCCTTATGTCCCAGCTCTATGTCACCACGTCTATGTCACCAGCCTTGCCACCCTCTATGTACCAGCTCTATGTCACCAGCCTCTATTCCACTTCTGTCACCACGTCATGTACCATGCTTGTCACAGCCTATGTCACCAGTCTATGTCACAGCTCTATGTCAGCCCTCATGTCACCATGTCTATCACCTTTATGTCACCACTCTATGTCACCAGCTCTATGTCACCAGCCTATTACCACTGTCATTCACCACTTCTATGTCACCAGCTTATGTCACCAGCTTCTATGTCACCAGCTCCCCTATTTTCACCAGCTTCTATGTCACCAGCTGCTATGTCACAGCTCTATGCACAGCCTCTATGTCACCACTGTCTATGTCCACCAGCCCTCTATGTCACCAGCCCTCTATGTCACCCTAGCCGCTCTATGTCACCACTCTATGTCACCAGCTGTCTATGTCACCAGCCCTCTATGTCCCAGCCTCTATGTCACCAGCGTCTATGTCACCACCGTCTATGTCACCACGCTGTCCCAGCCTCTATGTCACCAGCTGTCTATGTCACCAGCTGTCTATGTCACCAGCTGTCTATGTCACCAGCTGTCTATGTCACCAGCTCATGTCACCAGCTGTCTATGTCACCAGCTGTCTATGTCACCACTCTATGTCACCAGCTGTCTATGTCACCAGCTCTATGTCACCAGCTCTATGTCACCAGCTGTCTATGTCACCAGCTCTATGTCACCAGCTGTCTATGTCACCAGCCTCTATGTCACCAGCTGTCTATGTCACCAGCCCTCTATGTCACCAGCCCTCTATGTCACCAGCTGTCTATGTCACCAGCTGTCTATGTCACCAGCCTGTCTATGTCACCAGCTGTCTATGTCACCAGCTGTCTATGTCACCAGCGCTCTATGTCACCAGCTGTCTATGTCACCAGCTGTCTATGTCACCAGCCTCTATGTCACCAGCTGTCTATGTCACACAGCTTCTATGTCACCTTAGCCGCTCTATGTCACCAGCCTTCTATGTCACCAGCCCTCTATGTCACCAGCTGTCTATGTCACCAGCCCTCTATGTCACCAGCTGTCTATGTCACCAGCTCTATGTCACCAGCCTCTATGTCACCAGCTGCCTCTATGTCACCAGCTGTCTATGTCACCAGCTGTCTATGTCACCAGCCCTCTATGTCACCGATGTCTATGTCACCAGCTGTCATATGTCACCCAGCTGTCTATGTCACCAGCCCTCTATGTCACCAGCTGTCTATGTCACCAGCGTCTATGTCACCAGCCCTCTATGTCACCAGCCCTCTATGTCATCCAGCTGTCTATGTCACCAGCTGTCTATGTCACACCAGCCTCTATGTCACCAGCTGTCTATGTCACCAGCCCTCTATGTCACCAGCTGTCTATGTCACCAGCTGTCTATGTCACCAGCCTCTATGTCACCATGTCTATGTAGCTCTAGTCACCAGCTCTATGTCACCAGCCC
>JAPXFY010000014.1:5224970-5237470 GCA_030674185.1 Monoplex corrugatus | reverse complement strand
AGTGGAAGTTTGGCAGCAGAGAGAGATAGATCAGTCTTGTCTGTCTTGTCTGTCACAGGGAGACCGGCACCCTTTTGCATATATATTCCTCTCGTTTTTCACTGCTCTGCTGCTTTGCACCTGACATTGCGTACCGCTGTGTCGACGGCAGGCAGTACCACCCCGCTCGCTACATCGTCTCGTCGCTATTCAGTTCTTTAGCTCGAAATACGTATGTACTGGTCTTAGTAAAATGATTTATAGAATATAAGAGGGGGTCTTAGTAAAGTGATTTATAGAATATAAGAGGTGGGTCTTAGTAAAGTGATTCATACACTGTAAAAGGATGGTCTTAGTAAAGTGATCCATGGAATATAAGAGGGGTCTTAGTAAGTATTCATGAATATAAGAGGATGGGTCTTAGTAAAGTTATTTATGGAATATAAGAGGAGGGTCTTAGTAAAGTGATTTATAGAATATAAGAGGTGGGTCTTAGTAAAGTGATTATAGAATATAAGAGATGGGTCTTAGTAAAGTGATTTATAGAATATAAGGTCTTAGTAAAGTGATTATAGAATATAAGGTCTTAGTAAAGTGATACATACAATATAAGTCTTAGTAAAGTGATACATACAATATAAGGTCTTAGTAAAGTGATACATAGAATATAAAGGTCTTAGTAAGTGATTCATAGAATAAGGTCTTAGTAAGTGATTCATAGAATAAAAGAGAATGGTACTTAGTAATATGATTTAGTAGTATATAATAAAGGTCTTAGTAAAGTGATAATACAATATAAGGTCTTAGTAAAGTGATTAATAAATATAAGGTCTTAGTAAAGTGATTCATAGAATATAAGGTCTTAGTAAAGTGATTCATAGAATATAAGGTCTTAGTAAAGTATTCATAGAATATAAGGTCTTAGTAAAGTAATTCATAGAATATAAGGTCTTAGTAAAGTAATGTCATAAATATAAGGTCTTAGTAAAGTGATTATAGAATATAAGGTCTTAGTAAAGTATATCATACAATATAAGGTCTTAGTAAAGTGATTTATAGAATATAAGGTCTTAGTAAAGTATTTATAGAATATAAGGTCTTAGTAAAGTGATTCATAGAATATAAGGTCTTAGTAAAGTAATTCATAGAATATAAGGTCTTAGTAAAGTGATTCATGAATATAAGGTCTTAGTAAAGTGATTCATAGAATATAAGGTCTTAGTAATATGAATTAAATCATAAATTCAACAATATAAGAGGAAGAGTTTCAATTATATACCGTTCTAGTATAACGATTTTCTGCAAACTTATTTAGAGTCGCTGCGCATTACACACACTTTTAGTGGAACAAGGCGAACTTAAGCTGTTAGAGGAGCTGACCACATTCCACTTACGTTGCTCCACAATCTGTATCTTTTTGGTGGGCGTGCATGCAATGTTGTCATGTTTCGATATCCCAGCCGCTAATATAATTTGCAGGATCTTTAACGCGCATGTTGGATATCTGCGTGCATGTCAGACAAAGGGGTTTAGGCTGTGGCTGGTTTGCACATGATGTATTTGACTCAGGAAATCCGAAAAATTCTCCACTCTTTTACCTACCAGGCGGAGTGTTTGGTGGATCGATTCCAGAACTTTCCGATTGCAGTTCTGCGTTTTGCTTGTGTGATTACCATTCCTATCAACAACGGTGACATCAACAGTTTGCAACTCTCAATACTATCTCTAACAATATTTGGTTGAATCGGCTTGAATCACTTGGGCACCACGATACTTTCAAAAAGTGGTTGATTTACATCATCCTTCCTCAATCTCTCTCTCTCTCTCTCTCTCTCCTCTCTCTCTCTCTCTTCTCGTCTCTCTCTCTCTCTCTCTCTCTCTCTCTCTCTCTCTCTCTCGCTTCGCTCTCTCTCTCAGGCACACTCACGCATTCAAACACTTCACACGTCTCTCTCTCTCTCCCTCTCTCTCTCTCTCTCTCTCTCTCTCTCTCTCTCTCCTCTCTCTCTCTCTCTCTCTCTCTCTCTCTCTCTCTCTCAGGCACACTCACGCATTCAAACACTTCACACGTGGCACAAGCAGACAATAATTATCGTTTGAATTATTCTGTTGAACGACCGTGAAGTTTATGTGTTATCATTTTCTTTTCCAGTGTTCGTATTTGCTTATTCTGAAATATGCCTCTTTGTCTTCATAGGGGCAGATGTTTTTTTTTTCCAAGGACATTAAGACATCCAATTGTCGATTGTCTCACAGACGCGCGCGCGCGCACACTCACGCACCACACACCACACACACACACACTCATACGCACGCACGCGCGCGCGCACACACACACACAACACACACACACACAACATACACACCCGAGTCGCACACACAGTCCTCTCTCTCTCTCTCTCTCTCTCTCTCTCTCTCTCTCTCTCTTTCTCTGTCTCTCTCTCATCTTTTTCTCTCTCTCTGTCTCTCTCTCTCACGCGCGCGTGCACACACACACACACACCACACACTCACACACACAACACACAACACACACACACACACACACACACACACACACACACACACACACACAGTGTGCGAGCGCTCGCCGCACGTGCTGAGGTAGGCTGGCTGACTCCGCCTCATTGAAAGACAATGGACCGGAACGCAGTGGCATGCACCTTGATTTGTCTGCTGTTTCTGGAGGCTGTCGGTGTCAGTGTGTGTAGTGGGGAGGAGGTGTGTGTACGGGGGGTGCGTGCGCGCGCGCGCCTCTCCCCTTCCATATGTCGCGTTCTCTGTATCTTCTTTTTTTGTTTGTGTTTTTGTTTTCACTTGAGTTGGTTAACGCCTCGAATGGTCGGTCTGGTGGTCTGATCGAAGGATGTGTGTTAACACCTTATTGGTATACTTTGCCGTATCGGTACATTTTGTTGAAAACAGCATACACAACAATATCTACGAAATTTAAAGCTGAACGTCTCAACGTAATGATTCGGAAGATTATAAATGTTTACTTTTTCTGTTCTTTCTGTTTCATTTTATATGGTAATTCCGCATTCCATTTTGTCCCTTTTTATCCACTGGACGAGGCAGCAGGGAAGTTTTTAGTCCTGTTTTTATTATCCGTTGTTTGGTGTTTGTGGTCTGTTTGTGACCGTGCGTTCGCGCTTGACAAAGGCCGGTTGGCCGAAAATTTGCGCTTGTTTTGTCAAATACGCGCTTACATTGGTTTTTGTTCTTCTGAATTCTGTTGGGTTTTCGTTTATTTGCAGTTATGCACCAATTATGTTTAAATGTCCTATTTAGCAATGTTCAGTGTGTTTGTGTTTGTCCGTGCGTGCGTGCGTGCGTTTGTGTGTGTGTGTGTGCGTGCGTGCGTGTGGTGTGTGTGTGTGTGTGTCCGTGCGTGCGTGCGTGCGGGCGTGTGTGTGTGTGTGTGTGTGTGTGTGTGTTTCAGTTATCAAGGGCGGTGAGAATGATGTAGTTTTATTGATCTCTACAGATCCTACCCTTGATAGGGTGCATTGCTTTAATTCAGAATCTTCGGGGGTTTTTGTTTGTTTGTTTGTTTGTTTGTTTTGTACATACACATCAGCACGGATATATACATGTATCCATTTGTATGTGTCTCGGTAGTAGGGTTTGATGAAAATCCTGAAATACAAGGCGGAAAAAAGCTCGTACCTGCAGAGAGAGACAGAGAGAAGAAGAAAGAGAAGAAGAGAAAGAGAAGAAGAAGGAGAAGAAGAAGGAGAAGAAGTAGAAGGAGAAAAAGAAGAAGAAGGAGAAGAAGAGAGAGAAGAAGGAGAAAAAGAAGAAGAAGGAGAAAAAGAAAAAGAAGGAGAAGAAGAAGGAGAAGAAGAAGGAGAAGAAAAAGAAGGAGAAGAAGAAGAAAGAGAAAAAGAAGGAGAAGAAAAAGAAGAAGAAGGAGAAAAAGAAGAAGAAGGAGAAGAGAAGAAGAAGAAGAAAAAGAAGAAGAAGGAGAAGAAGAAGAAGGAGAAGAAGAAAGAAGAAGAAGAGAAGAAGAAGAAGAGAAGAAGAAGAAGAAGAAGAAGAAGAAGAAGAAGAAGAAGAAGGAGAAGAGAGAAGAAGGAGAAGAAGAAGAAGTAATAGTAGTGGTAGTATAGTAGAAGAAGAAGAACAACAACATAACACCAACAACAAGAAGATAAGAGTAACCAGAGGTTTTAGTCTGTTCATGAGGGATCCATCGTATACTTGGGAAAGTCCATATGCGCTGCACATACACAAATCTGCAGTTGTGTGGCAGAGACCCCTTGAGCCCTCGCAAAACTCTGTGCTCTGGCAAAGTCTGGAAATGGGATGTGGAAAGGGACCTATGAATGACTAACACCACCAGAGTGATTGGAGCATTAAAAGATGTGGTAGCGAACACACCAGACTTTTTTTGTTGCACAGGGTGGAATTGAACTCGAGACACGAGACCTCTAGTCCAGAGGGCTCTGTCGAAAGAAGCAAAAAGTCTTGTGTTAAAATGAGAGCTAGAGAGACAGAAGGGGGGAGAGACATGCACAGAGATATTGTAACCCTCATGAGGATGCCGGAGGCTTTTTTTCAGACAGACAAGACAGACACATGTAGACAGACAGACAAGACAAGACAAGACGACACATGTAGACAGACAGACAAGACAAGACAGACACATGTAGACAGACAAGACAAGACAGACACATGTAGACAGACAATACAGACACATGTAGACAGACAAATACAGACACATGTATGAAAGACACATGTAGACAGACTCATGTAGACAGACAAGACAGACACATGTAGACAGACTCATAGTAGACAGACACATGTAGACAGACACATGTAGACAGACAAGACAGACTCATGTAGAACAGACAAGACAGACACATGTAGACAGACAAGACAGACTCATGTAGACAGACACATGTAGACAGACACATGTAGACAGACAAGACAGACACATGTAGACAGACAAGACAGACACATGTAGACAGACAAGACAGTGACTCATGTAGACAGACAAGACAGACTCATGTAGACAGACACATGTAGACAGACACATGTAGACAGACAAGACAGACACATGTAGACAGACAAGACAGACACATGTAGACAGAAAGACAGACTCATGTAGACAGACACATGTAGACAGACAAGACAGACACATGTAGACAGACAAGACAGACACATGTAGACAGACAAGACAGACACATGTAGACAGACAAGACAGACACATGTAGACAAGACACCATGTAGACAGACTCAATGTAGACAGACACATGTAGACAGACAAGACAGACACATGTAGACAGACACATGTAGACAGACAAGACAGGACACATGTAGACAGACATGTAGACAGACAATGACAGACTCATGTAGACAGACACATGTAGACAGAACACATGTAGACAGACAAGACAGACACATGTAGACAGACAAGACAGACACATGTAGACAGACAAGACAGAACTCATGTAGGACAAGACACATGTAGACAGACAAGACAGACACATGTAGACAGACACAATGTAGGACAGACACATGTAGACCAGACACATGTAGACAGACACATGTAACAGACACATGTAGACAGACTCATGTAGACAGACTCATGTAGACAGACAAGACAGACACATGTAGACAGACAAGACAGACACATGTAGCACAGACACATGTAGACAGACACATGTAGACAGACACATGTAGACAGACAATGTAGACAGACACATGTAGACAGACACATGTAGAACAGACACATGTAGACAGACAACATGTAGACAGACAAGACAGACACATGTAGACAGACACATGTAGACAGACACATGTAGACAGACAATGTAGACATGACACATTAGACAGACACATGTAAGACAGACACATGTAGACAGACAAGACAGACACATGTAAGACAGACACATGTAGACAGACAAGACAGACACATGTAGACAGACACATGTAGACAGACAAGACAGACTCATGTAGACAGACACATGTAGACAGACAAGACAGACACATGTAGACAGACACATGTAGACAGACACATGTAGACAGACACATGTAGACAGACACATGTAGACAGACACATGTAGACAGACACATGTAGACAGACACATGTAGACAGACACATGTAGACAGACACATGTAGACAGACACATGTAGACAGACACATGTAGACAGACACATGTAGACAGACACATGTAGACAGACTCATGTAGACAGACAAGACAGACACATGTAGACAGACACATGTAGACAGACACATGTAGACAGACACATGTAGACAGACACATGTAGACAGACACATGTAGACAGACACATGTAGACAGACAAGACAGACTCATGTAGACAGACACATGTAGACAACAAGACAGACACATGTAGACAGACAAGACAGACACATGTAGACAGACAAGACAGACACATGTAGACAGACACATGTAGACAGACACATGTAGACAGACTCATGTAGACAGACACATGTAGACAGACACATGTAGACAGACACATGTAGACAGACACATGTAGACAGACAAAGACAGACACATGTAGACAGACTCATGTAGACAGACACATGTAGACAGACACATGTAGACAGACACATGTAGACAGACAATGACAGACACATGTAGACAGACACATGTAGACAGACACATGTAGACAGACACATGTAGACAGACTCATGTAGACAGACACATGTAGACAGACACATGTAGACAGACACATGTAGACAGACACATGTAGACAGACACATGTAGACAGACAAGACAGACTCATGTAGACAGACACATGTAGACAGACACATGTAGACAGACACATGTAGACAGACAAGACAGACACATGTAGACAGACACATGTAGACAGACACATGTAGACAGACACATGTAGACAGACACATGTAGACAGACTCATGTAGACAGACACATGTAGACAGACACATGTAGACAGACACATGTAGACAGACAAGACAGACACATGTAGACAGACTCATGTAGACAGACTCATGTAGACAGACACATGTAGACAGACAAGACAGACACATGTAGACAGACACATGTAGACAGACACATGTAGACAGACACATGTAGACAGACACATGTAGAACAGACTCATGTAGACAGACACATGTAGACAGACACATGTAGACAGACACATGTAGACAGACTCATGTAGACAGACACATGTAGACAGACACATGTAGACAGACAAGACAGACACATGTAGACAGACACATGTAGACAGACACATGTAGACAGACACATGTAGACAGACTCATGTAGACAGACACATGTAGACAGACAAGACAGACACATGTAGACAGACACATGTAGACAGACACATGTAGACAGACTCATGTAGACAGACTCATGTAGACAGACACATGTAGACAGACACATGTAGACAGACACATGTAGACAGACACATGTAGACAGACACATGTAGACAGACACATGTAGACAGACAAGACAGACACATGTAGACAGACACATGTAGACAGACACATGTAGACAGACACATGTAGACAGACACATGTAGACAGACAAGACAGACACATGTAGACAGACTCATGTAGACAGACACATGTAGACAGACACATGTAGACAGACAAGACAGACACATGTAGACAGACACATGTAGACAGACACATGTAGACAGACACATGTAGACAGACTCATGTAGACAGACTCATGTAGACAGACACATGTAGACAGACAAGACAGACACATGTAGACAGACACATGTAGACAGACTCATGTAGACAGACACATGTAGACAGACAAGACAGACACATGTAGACAGACACATGTAGACAGACACATGTAGACAGACACATGTAGACAGACAAGACAGACACATGTAGACAGACTCATGTAGACAGACACATGTAGACAGACACATGTAGACAGACACATGTAGACAGACACATGTAGACAGACACAATGTAGACAGACAAGACAGACTCATGTAGACAGACACATGTAGACAGACACATGTAGACAGACACATGTAGACAGACACATGTAGACAGACAAGACAGACTCATGTAGACAACACATGTAGACAGACACATGTAGACAGACAAGACAGACACATGTAGACAGACACATGTAGACAGACACATGTAGACAGACACATGTAGACAGACAACATGTAGACAGACACATGTAGACAGACAAGACAGACTCATGTAGACAGACACATGTAGACAGACACATGTAGACAGACAAGACAGACACATGTAGACAGACACATGTAGACAGACAAGACAGACACATGTAGACAGACACATGTAGACAGACACATGTAGACAGACAAGACAGACTCATGTAGACAGACACATGTAGACAGACAAGACAGACTCATGTAGACAGACAAGACAGACTCATGTAGACAGACAAGACAGACACATGTAGACAGACACATGTAGACAGACAAGACAGACTCATGTAGACAGACACATGTAGACAGACAAGACAGACACATGTAGACAGACAAGACAGACACATGTAGACAGACAAGGACAGACACATGTAGACAGACACATGTAGACAGACAAGACAGACACATGTAGACAGACAAGACAGACTCATGTAGACAGACACATGTAGACAGACAAGACAGACACATGTAGACAGACAGAGACAGACATGTAGACAGACAAGACAGACTCATGTAGACAGACACAGTAACAGACACATGTAGACAGACAAGACAGACACATGTAGACAGACAAGACAGACACATGTAGACAGACAAGACAGACACATGTAGACAGACAAGACAGACCATGTAGACAGCACAACATGTAGACAGACAAGACAGACACATGTAGACAGACAAGACAGACTCATATAGACAGACAAGACAACTCATGTAGACAGACAAGACAGACTCATGTAGACAGACAAGACAGACTCATGTAGACAGACAAGACAGACACATGTAGACAGACAAGACAGACTCATGTAGACAGACAAGACAGACACATGTAGACAGACAAGACAGACTCATGTAGACAGACAAGACAGACTCGTGTAGACAGACAAGACAGACTCGTGTAGACAGACAAGACAGACTCATGTAGACAGACAAGACAGACATGTAGACAGACAAGACAGACACATGTAGATAGACAAGACAGACTCATGTAGACAGACAAGACAGACACATGTAGACAGACAAGACAGACTCATGTAGACAGACAAGACAGACACATATAGACAGACACATGTAGACAGACAAGACAGACACATGTAGACAGACACATGTAGACAGACATGTAGACAGACACATGTAGACAGACAAGACAGACATGTAGACAGACACATGTAGACAGACAAGACAGACACATGTAGACAGACAAGACAGACACATGTAGACAGACAAGACAGACACATGTACACAGACAAGACAAGACAGACACTTGTAGACAGACGAGACAGACACAGGTAGACAGACAGACAAGACAAGACAGACACAGGTAGACAGACAGACAAGACAAGACAGACACAGGTAGACAGACAGACAAGACAAGACAGACACTTGTAGACAGACAAAAAGACAGATAGACAAGATAGATAAACACATGCGGACGACAGACAAGGCAAGCAGACTCATATACACAGACGGACTCGCATGCATACATAAACACACCTAGACAGACAGACAAACGCACATAGACAGACATACGTGGATAGATAGATAAGACAGACAGCACGAGAGACAGAAAAGGATGGCAGTGAACTATGCCACACCATTATCATCATCAGTTGATGGGTTGTGATAGCTGTCACTGATAGACAGACGCGGAGACACTCTGAGAGAAGAGAAGAGAAAAGAGAAGTGAGAGAGAGAGAGAGAGAGAGAGAGAGAGAGAGAGAGAGAGAAACACACACACACACACAGAGATTCAGATTCAGATGATTTATTCAATAAAGGCCATGGCCCCTCATGAAGGGGTGAAATAAACATACATCACTTAAATATACACTGTTTTATCATAAATATTACACAGAGCAAAGCAAACTGAAACATTCAATTTGCACAAGAGCTCCTGAGTTTAAAGGCTTTATACAAATAAATGGCAAGCTACTTTACATGATCTTCCCTGGCGGTTGCCATAAGCAAGCGAGAGAGGAGAGAGAGAGAGAGAGAGAGAGACACAGAGACACAGAGAGAGAGAGGATATTTGGTCATCATCAGCAGCAGCAGCATCTTCCATCATCATCAATTCATCATCGTCATCATCATCATCATCACCGTAAGATGGGTTGTGACAGATGTCATTCCAGCCATAATCGTGGAGGACTGGACGACGGCTGTCCAAATCTTCTTCTTGCTTGTAAACAGACAGACATACAAACAGACAGACAGACAGACTAACAGATAAACAGAGAGGGTAGCCAGGAAAGCGATAGAATCAGTCAGGCTTGCCATACCATCACCGTCGTCAGCATAATTATGATGGTATCTGACAGGTCATGAGATGTCACTCAGGCCTCAGTCGTGGAAGACTTTGACGAGGGCTTTCCTCTTTTTCTTCTCTTTTCTTTGTGGACGGTGGCTTGGGACAGACAAGAGACAGAGACGTCACTAGGGAAAGAGAGAGAGAGAGAACTGAAGACTGACTCAGTCAGAGTTGCCCTACCGTCACTGTCAAGATGTAGTGGATGTCATTCGAGCCACAGTGGTGGAGGCTTTTTTTTTTTATTTGTATTTTTTTTTTCTTTTGTGCCCCATCTTCTTGCACTGTTTTGTATCACTAAGCCCACTCCGCTAAGTTCGGCTCCCAAGCACTCCTCCAAACCCACCAAATCTGTCTTCCATGAGAGTATGGCATGGCATGAAGGGCCAAAGAATATGGGGCAATTTCTCATAATGATTATGATGATGAGAATAGGGATGATAGTGATGATGTTACGACGTTCCATTTCGGATTGAGAGGTGTAACAAGGATGTAATCAACACTTACTTTCATAGTATGATATCCAGGCGTCAACCAGGCCTGAGAAATACAGGCACCCGCAGTGCTGGTCAAGACATTTGAGCCACACCGTCATCAAGGCATCCGCAGAATGGATGAGACAGGACTTTGTGGTCCCACTGTTCCCAAGGAAGCCACAGCGCGTTCAATTCTGGGTAGGAGCCTGCCGTCGTGGGGGACTTGATAAGATCTGTCCAAGTCTTCGGCCTCTTCTTCTCTGTGGACAGTCAGACAGACGGACAGATAGATAGATAGACAGACAGACAGGCAGACAGACAAACAGACAGACAGACAGACAAACAGACAGGCAGACAGACAGCGGCAGACAGGCAGACAGACAAACACAGATAGACAGTCAGACAAACAGACAGGCAGGCAGAAAGACAAACAGACAAACAAGACAGGTAGGCAGGCAGACACACACACAGACAGACAGACAACAGACAAACACAGGCAGATAGACAAACAGACAGACAGACAGACAGACAGGCGGGACAGACGAGGTCGCAAAGAAAGGAAAAGGATGGAACTGAACTACCCCACACAATCGTCACACTTTTAGCTGGCTCGTTGATCTAGGAGTACGATATCTGCTTAGGGTGTGAGAGGTCTGGGGTTCACATCCCGGACGAGTCCACTTATTTAGCGAGCTGGCTGGCCCTGTTGACAGAGTTATGCTCTTGAGTTCAGTCCCAGCCCTCAGCATAAAACCTGTCCTGTTCACTGCCTGTCTGAATGTTCCAGCAGTCTGGTGATGTCAGCTTAGTGTTTCATAGACCCTATTCTCTCCTATCTCATTTCAAGTCATTGCCAACGCATGGAGTTTCGCGCAGGCTTAAGGTGTCTGCTAGATAATTACTTGCAGATTTGAGCAGAGCACGTACAGAATTTTCCGAGTGTGCTAATCCCCCTTTAAAAAAAACAAAAACACCGGACTCCTTGAGATGATGGGTTATGACAGCTGTTCAGTCGAGCGACAGAGAGGAATAGAGAGAGAGAGAGAGAGAGAGAGAGAGAGAGAGAGAGAGAGAGAGAGAGAGAGAATGGACGTGACCCAAAAGATGACTCAGTCAGGGTTATCCCACCACCACCGCCACCATCGTCATCAGCAGCAGCAGCAGCACATGATGGGTTGTGACAGATGTCACTCACACCACGATCGTGAAAGACTGGACGAGTGATTTTCTTCGTGTTCTTTTCTGGAGACAGACAGACAGACATTCCAAACTTTGTAATGTAATGTCTTCGGCACCAACAGAATCAGAAGGAGGAGATCGAGAGCGTTGACTATGTTTTCTGTACGTGCGTGTTCGCCAAAATATGTAATGGTAAAATCATTTTTTTATGATACTGGTGAAAGACACAGAGGCGTTCGTCTAAGGAGCACGCTCGTGTGTGTGTGTGTGTGTGTGTGTGTGTGTGTGTGTGTGTGTGTGTGTGTGTGTGTGTGTGTGTGTGTGTGTGTGTGTGTGTATGTTCGCCAAAAGATGTAATGGTAAAATCATTTTTTATGATACTGGTGAAAGACACAGAGGCACTCGTGTAAGGAGCACGCTCG
>JAPXFY010000014.1:5197470-5212470 GCA_030674185.1 Monoplex corrugatus | reverse complement strand
GAAAGTCCAAATTCGTGTTTCTCAAATTCTCAGTGACTTTGAAGAAGCATCAGATGAAATACAAGTGAACTCAGTAAAGTGATGACAGTGGTAGACGGTCACAACATTCAAAACTTATGGTAAGTACTGTCAGAAGTTCCTGAAAAAGAGTGCTACTTGTTCAAACACATTCCTCAAGAAGTGCTTGCTGGATCTGAGGCACTTCTGGGGTCTGTGTGACCTTGACCTTGGCATGGTGACTTCCCAACTTTCGCGTTCGTGTCTCCTCAACAATTCACACTTTTGGTTTGCATGTGATGAAAGTTCCACCCAGAAACAGATGCTAACACATTTGAGTCTCATACACGCACACGCACGCATACATACGCACGCGCGCGCGTACACACACACACACATACACACACACTGTCAATCTCTGTCTGTCTGTCTGTCTCTCTCTCTCTCTCTCTCTCTCTCTCTCTCTCACACACACACACACACACACACACACACACACACAAAGGGAGATTAAATAACCGAAGAAAACAGAAATTACTAGAGAAGAGAGGGAAGAGAGACAGGGCGGAGAGATTGTTCATATCGGCAGATTCCCACTGAATGTGTGCATTTGTGTGCATCTGTGTGCACGTGGCCACATTGTTTTGCTGTCGGTTGCTTTATAGCATTTCGTGTGCAGATGTCATATTTGTTGCATGTATATAAATGTAAATGAAATCACAATAACACACCATTGTCCATAAGCTGGGCTGGTGTCAGATTTCATTTATGTAGTGTTTCCAGGAATATGTATTTGTGCATTTGCTTGCGCGTGCTTCTTCACCGAGCCTAGTGCACACGCACCTAGGCTGTCACACACGCGTGTGCGCGCACTTAAACACACGCGCTTAGGCATCATACACATTGAAATGCCCTGGTGTGTGTATTCATGTTTGCATTTGTATGTAGATATGCTGTCCTAACACACAGACACACACACACACACACACACACACACACACACACACACACACACACACACACACAGACACACACACAAAAACACACACATGCACACAAACACACACACACACACAAAACACACACAACACACACACACACACACACACACACACACACACACACACACACACACACACACACACACACACACACACGCACACACACAAACACACAGAGAGACAGACACACACACACAGACACACACACACAACACACAGACACACATACAAACACACACACACAAAAACACACAACACACAGACACACACAAACACACACACAAAAACACACACAAAAACACACACACACACACACACACAAACACACACACACACACACACACACACACACACACACACACACACACACACACACACGCACACACACAAACACACAGAGAGACAGACACACACACACAGACACACACACACAACACACAGACACACATACAAACACACACACAAAAAGACACACAACACACAGACACACACAAACACACACACAAAAACACACACACAAAAACACACACAAACACACACACACACACACACATACTCGCACGCACGCACACACCCATGCATACTCGTACCCTCACCTATCGTAATTTTACCACTACTCCTCCTGCTGTTTTTAGTACTACTGCTCCTGTTCCTGTTTCTATTATTGCTGCTATTACTACCAAAACAACAGCTGCTGCTTTGGCCATATGTGTTTGCGAACGCACGGGCGTTTGCGCATGCACACATGCATAGACCCGCGTGGATGCGCATGCCACACGAATATTTCATTTGCCGTCCAGTCAGGACGTTAGGTAATTATTAGAGGACCTTTCCCGTAGATGCACAAACTGAACGACAATCTGTTATAAACTTTGTGTTGTCAGAACAGTGACCCCAGCAGATTTGTGCGACGGTGTTGGTCTGGCCAGTCACTTAGACACTACTTGCTGGACAAGTTGCGGTGAGTTCCAACCTACGTTTCACTGGTCGTGCTCTTTGAAAAGTTCATTTGCAAATTGAAAATGGGGTCCAAGGTCTGATTAAGCTTTTGAAATACAGTTGTTTTTAAGAAACTGTGCTAGGTATTTTACCGTTTTCAAGAAAATCAAGAAAACTAAGAAAATGTCACAGTTGCTTTGAAAAAAAAACACTGTGCCACGCATTTAGTTGTTTTCGAGAAAAAGTCCAGCGCCTGACGAAATGTTCAACTGGGTAGTGACTCCCATCGCCTCGGACATTGGATAATACTGAAGTATTGTTTGTTTACTTGGTTTATTATGTTCATTCTACACTTTACCATTATCTGACCCAAGGACCCATTCTACACTTTACCGTTATCTGACCCAAGGACCCATTCTACACTTTACCGTTATCTGACCCAAGGACCCATTCTACACTTTACCGTTATCTGACCCAAGGATCCATTCTACACTTTACCGTTGTCTGACCCAAGGACCCATTCTACACTTTACCGTTATCTGACCCGAGGACCCATTCTACACTTTACCGTTATCTGACCCAAGGACCCATTCTACACTTTACCATTATCTGACCCGAGGACCCATTCTACACTTTACCGTTATCTGACCCAAGGACCCATTCTACACTTTACCATTATCTGACCCAAGGACCCATTCTACACTTTACCGTTATCTGACCCAAGGACCCATTCTACACTTTACCATTATCTGACCCGAGGACCCATTCTACACTTTACCGTTATCTGACCCAAGGACCCATTCTACACTTTACCATTATCTGACCCAAGGACCCATTCTGCACTTTACCTTTATCTGACCCAAGGACCCATTCTACACTTTACCGTTATCTGACCCAAGGACCCATTCTACACTTTACCGTTATCTGACCCAAGGACCCATTCTACACTTTACCATCAGCATCATTATACATGGAGACATTTTCTCCTTTTCACTCTGTGTTCTGTGTACTTCTGCTTCTTTATCCCCGTCGTATTCATCTCTCTGTCTGTCCTCCTCTGTCTCAAGAGGCAGCGCATGTTGCTGTTTTGATTTCTTTGTATCTTATGCTGTTTTATTCATTCACTTATCCTTTTTTTTGGTTTTTTTGTTGTTGTTGGTATTTTTGTGGATCGAAAACTCGGCTTTACCCTCACAAAACAGAAGAGCAGACGCTACCCTGCAGTAAAGATAACAGATACGGACTACGCTGATGACCTGGCTGTTCTCGCAGACCTCCTAAAGGATGCAACATCTCTCCTTCACAATATTGAAAGGACAGCAATGGAGATCGGGCTCCGCCTCAATGCGAACAAAACAGAGTTCATCTGTCTGAACCAAGACGCATCAGAAGGTATGAGAAGTCTCAATGGAGATGCGATCAGACAAGTTCAAGACTACCAGACAACCTGAAAAGGAACTTCTTCCGAGCAGCAGTAGAGTCCGTTCTTACATATGGCTCAATCTCTTGGACCCTAACAACGACATTGGAGAAGAAGACTGATGGAGCATACACACGAATGCTGCGTGCAGCCCTGAACAAATCCTGGAGAGAACATCCAACTAACAAAGAGTTATATGGTAAGATCCCACCAATCAGTAAATCAATACGTCAACAAAGACTGCGTTTCGCGGGACACTGCTGGCGTAACAAAGAAGAACTGGTGGGGGATGTTCTACTATGGAGACCCAGTCACGGCAAACAAAGACCAGGACGTCCAAAGAAGACCTTCATCGACCAACTGATGGATGATACGGGCTGTGAGTATGATGAACTACCTACTGCAATGTCTGACAGAGAGGGATGGAGGAAACGTGTCATGGATGGCCGAGCAAGCTCGACATTGATTGATGATTGATTTGTGGATCGAAACCACGCTCTGCTAGAAAAGCAGACTGGTTGGTAGAGACATACGCTCAAGATCTGATATCTTGAGTTCAGTTCCAGCCTGCAACATTAAAAAAATGGCCTGTTTGCTGCCCATCTTAGTGTTTTCATCGTTCTGGTGGTGTCAGTTTAGTGTTTCATAGGCCCTTTCTACTCTTTCCCATTTCAAGACCTTCCCAGCGCATATGGTTTTGCGCAGGCTCAGGATGTCTGATAATTGCTGGCAGATTTGGGTGGAGCGCAGATGGAGTTGTCCGAGCGCGGTGAATTCCTCTTAAACAACGCTAAACATGATCTTGTGGTTATTTGTAGTTGTAAGCAGATATGCGTTTGTTGATCCCCCCCCCCCCCCCCCCCCATGAGAATGCCGGGGGCTCTTTCAGTATAAATAGTATCCTTACCTTCTGGAAATTCTGTGCTAGAGATTTCCTCTTTTCTGTCACTGTTTTTTCCCTTGCTCTTCTGCTTTCTGTCATCTCTTCCTGTCATTTTCTGTCTTGCTTGTCCATTCACCTGTACGTTTTTTTATAAATACATGCTTTCTCTCAGGGTTGATAATTGGGTACATGTATCGAGTGCATTTTTGGCTTTGTTTGGACATGTGACGTGCAGAAGTAATTTTAGGTAATTTCGACCCGTTTCTATATATAATATTTTCGTGTCCTTAGTTATGTTTACCTTTGTATTTTAAATCCCCTGGTGATAGATTGGACAGAGTTGTCAGCGCCAGGATCGTCTCCTTAGATTGTGTGTGCGAATGCATTGATATGTGTATTTTGTTTTCCAGGTGGGGTTTTTTTTTCAGTGAGGTGTACGGTTTGACATGGTTATATCCCTGATATGGCTCTGCGCTGTCGGCTGGGATTTAGATAACAATAACAGCAAATGTTTGTAGATTGTCAACGGCATGTTTGAAAAAAAAGGCTTTTAGCCAGTACATTTTACCATTGGAAAATATTAACTAAGCAACATAACTCTAGAGAGTCACGGAGTTATCTCCCATGTAGAATTTCTCAAACCCAACACAGTTTGCGCTACCCATTCAGCTAGCATAGACGCAGCCACAAGGCACAGAATTGCAAGCTCAGAACATTCCTCAATAAAAGAATGCCCACGTCTACCCCTATACCCTGCAACTACACCCACACACAACCACGAGGGAGGAGAGAAATTCATACAATATATTGGTCTCATGTTCATGATTGACACAGTCTTATTCTTCAACTGACCAAACACACACATATAGACAAGACAGAACATATACAGGGTTGCTTCCAAGGCATATATGTAACACCAAAGGAAATAAGAGGGAAGCAGGGAGAATTTTAAATATTTAAAATTCTCCCTGCTTCCCTCTTATTTCCATTGGAAAATACTTTGTGTCTCTCTTTGTCTCTGTCTTTCTGTCTATCTCTGTCTGTCTCTCTCTCTCTGTCTCTCTCTCTTTCTCTCTTGTTCTCTCTCTCTCCCCCGTCCCTCCTTCCCTCCTTCCTTCCTTCCCCCTGTCTCTGTACTTCATCTGTCAAAAACTAATCTACCATTATTGACGATAACATGCACACACGCATCTCATATTATAGCAACCATTTAGATCCATGCCAATAGTATCATCGTGCTTCAAGGATGTCCAGTGTCTAGTATTTGCTGAAGGATGTGGTATGTTTGCATTATTTGCTTAAAGGACAATCTGTTGGTGTGCTGATTAATGACGCGACATGCCAGGTGGTGGTGAAGACTGTGAAATCAATGTCTGCACACCCCACCCCAACTTGTGCACGTTGTGGTCTACGTCGTGATTTCTTGTGTCAGGCTAACGACCCATTGGTGATTGAGAGGCGTAAGGTTGAATTTGTTCTTCGTGATTCTGGGCCTTTGCTGGCTTGGTCTTTTTAGAATATTGGATTTCAGTCGTGTAGTTTTTGATACGTGTTCTTACAAGCATGTTCAAGGATTCAGCACACACTGGCAGTTCCATGTTCGCTTCTTCTGCGTATGCCAGTAATGGTCTGGCAGAGTTCTTGAGCTTGTGCAAAACCCTATGCGCTGTTAAGATGTTGAACTAGGAGGGAGGTGAGTGACAACTTGATCTATGAAACACTAAATTGTGACCCTTAGTGACCACGAGAATTACTGGAACATAGATATGGCCAGTGGACAGGCCAGTGTTTTAATGTTCCAGCCTGGTATTGAACTCAAGACATATTTCAGCGGGACCAGCCGGCCTGTAGAGGAAAAAAGTGGCCAACTGTGACTCATCTGAGGGTCGAAGTCAAGATTTATATACTGTTGGTATTATCATTATAATCGTTCTTGTCTAGTGTTATTCTCCAAAATGGGACTAACTGTGCATTACACGTACCCGGACATTTTAGTGGAGCACGAAGAACTGAATTTTGTTAGGTGAGCTGATCACATTCCACTGTGCTGTTGTTGCACAGTTTGTGTCTTTGGTGGACGTGCTTGCTGGTATTTTCGTCATTCCATAACCCACCGGACACTGACATGACTCTAAGGATCTTCAGCGTGCATATTTGATATTCTGTATGCATACACACACGAAGGGAGTTTAGGCGCTGGCAGCCCCCGTTGGGTTGCCGGGGGCTCTTTCAGTATAAACAGTATCCCCACCTTCTGGAAATTCTGTGCTAGAAATTTCCTCTTTTCTGTCACTCTCTTTGTTTCTGCCTTGTTGCCTTGCTTTCTGTCATTTCTGCTTATTTTCTGCCTGGCTGGTCCATTCACCTGTACTTTTTCGATAAAGTCTAATGTACTGTTTCTTCGTATTGATAATTGGGTACATGTATTAAGTGCATTTTTAGCTCTAGGGAGGTGAGATATGCGGAAGCAATTTTAGGTAATTTATGCCTGATTTTATATGTTTTGGTGTCCTTATGTATGCTTATATTTGTATTCAGGTGTGTTTTTTAAATTTCCCCTGTGCGATAAATCGGACGGAATGGTCGTACGCCAGGAGCATGTCCATAGATTATGTGCGCGAATGCATTGATGTGTGTACTTAATTTTCTTTTCTTTTTGTTGTTGTTGATGTTGAAGTTTTGTGTGTTTTGAAGCGGTTATAGCCCTGATATGGCTCTGCGCAGTCGGCTGGGCTTTAAACAACAATGAAAGAAAGAAAGGCGCTGGCGGGTCTGCACACATGTTGATGTGAGAGATCGGAAATATCTCCATGTTTTTACTCACAGGACGGAAGTGTTTAGATGGATCGAACCCAGGACCTTTGGATTGGAAATTTGACAGTTTACCCACTTGACTACCCGCATGCCGGCAAGGAACTGAGTGCCTGTACAACATGCAGAGGTCGTCTCTGCCCCTAACCACAAAGTCTCGCCCTCCATTCTTCTCCCCACCCCCCTCACACACTCATCTTCAAAAGTATAAAGTCTGTCGGAATATGTTTCCATACCAGTAAAACTGGTGATGTTGTGCTGTTTTGGCAGAAATAACTTATTGTTTATTGATCAACAGTCAACCACTCTTTCTGTATCACTAACCACTTGCCCGCATTGAAGTACCGTGGATGCAGAAATTAGGACCCTTCTGCTTTGGAACCACAGGAGCTATAGAGTTTGCTTTCAGGTAGTTAGGGGTTCTTCTTTGCTGTCTTGGTATCTTTTCCTCACATGACTGTTTCTTATTTCTGCCTTCCAAATCGCTGACCTGTGTTTTTTCCGAATTCTCTCCTTAGCTGCCCCAGTGATGAATATGACCACCTTTAATTAAGGCAGGATAAAAAGCGATTATACACCCTGAAATCTACTTCTTCTGCTATGCAGGTAGGTTTCTGTGAAATCATATACGTAGATGGGCAGTGTTCCCAGGAATTATAGCCTACGTACGAAGAAGAGGAACTAAGTTCTTGTCTTTGATATCGTCTGTCCGTTCGTCTGCTTTCTTTCGGTGTGTCAGTATATCGTTTATACAGTGAGGGAGGGAGGGTAACGGAGGTGTCTGCCTTTCAGTCTGTCAGTCTTCTATGCAGTGAGGATGGTAAGGGTGGTGGAGAGGTGAGACGTTGGAGGTGAGGGGAAGGGTGTGGGCTTGTCACAAAGGCAGATGACATCGTCGGAAGATACTGATAGATGGTTCTTCATGTCTCCTCCACTTGAGAATGATGGATTGAGGCGTCTCCAAGTGATTTCCTTCCCCTCTGCTCCCCTTCTTCCTTCACTCCACTTGCCTGTCTGTCGTCTGCCTGTCTGTTGTCTGTCTGTTGTCTGCCTGCCTGTCTGTCTGTCTGCCTGCCTGTCTGTCTGTCTGTTGTATGTCTGTCTGTTGTCTTTTTCATACTGCCTGCCTGCCTGCCTGTCTGTTGTCTGTCTGTCTGTCTATTCTGTCTGTTGTCTGTCTGTCTGCCTTCCTGCCTGTCTGTCTTTCTGCCTGTCTGTCTGTATCTGTTATCAGTTTGTTTTTCTATCTGCCTGTATCTGTATCAGTTTGCTTTTCTGTCTGTCTGTATCTGTCTGTATCTGCCTGCATATGTCTGTATCTATTTGTATCAGTTATCAGTTTGTTTTTCTATCTGCCTGTATCTGTCTGTATCTGCCTGTATATGTCTGTATCTATCTGTATCAGTTATCAGTTTGTTTTTCCGTTTGTCTGTATCTTTGTATATGTATCTGTATCAGTTTAACTTGTAGTGTGTCTGTTCATTGATCAGTCTGTCTATATGAATTAGTGTGTTTAGCTATCTGTATGTGTGTCTGTCCATCTGTATGTGTTTAGCTCTCTGTATGTGTATCTGTCCATCTGTATGTATTTAGCTGTCTATATGTGTATCTGTCCATCTGTATGTGTTTAGCTGTCTGTATGTGTATCTGTCCATCTGTATGTAGCTGTCTGTATGTGTATCTGTCCATCTGTATGTGTTTAGCTGTCTGTATGTGTATCTTTTATCTGTATGTGTTTAGCTGTCTGTATGTGTATCTGTCCATCTGATATATTTAGCTGTGTATGTGCGTCTGTCCATCTGTATGTAGCTGTCTGTCTGTGTGTCTGTCCATCTGTATGTGTTTAGCTGTCTGTATGTGTATCTGTCCATCTGTATGTTAGGTATTCTGTCCATCTGTATGTGTTCTGTCCTCTGTATGTGTGTCTGTCCATCTGTAGTGTTTTAGTTGTCTGTATGTGTGTCTGTCCATCTGTATGTGTTCTAGTCATCTGTATGTGTGTCTGTCCATCTGTATGTTGTGTGTCTGTCCATCTGTATGTGTTTAGTCTGTCTGTATGTGTGTCTGTCCATCTGTATGTGTGTCTGTCCATCTGTATGTGTTTTAGTTGTCTGTATGTGTGTCTGTCCATCTGTATGTGTTTAGTGTCTGTATGTGTGTCTGTCCATCTGTATGTGTTGTCTGTATGTGTGTCTGTCCATCTGTATGTGTGTCTGTCCATCTGTATGTGTTTAGTTGTCATGTATGTGTGTCTGTCCATCTGTATGTGTAGTCTGTCCATCTGTATGTGTTGTTGATTGTCATGTATGTGTGTCTGTCCATCTGTATGTGTGTCTGTCCATCTGTATGTGTTGTTAGTGTTCTGTATGTGTGTCCATCTGTATTAGTTGTTGTATTGTTGTCCATCTGTATGTGTGTCTGTCCATCTGTATGTTAGTGTCTATGTTGGTCCATCTGTATGTGTGTCTGTCCATCTGTATGTGTGTTGTCCATCGTATGTGTCTGTCTGTATGTGTGTCTGTCCATCTGTATGTGTAGTCTGTCCATCTGTATGTGTATCTGTCCATCTGTATGTGTTTAGTTGTCTGTATGTGTGTCTGTCCATCTGTATGTGTTTAGTATGTTGTCCATCTGTATGTGTTCTGTCTCGATGTGCTGTCCATGTGTGTATCTGTCCATCTGTATGTGTTTAGCTGTCTGTATGTGTATCTGTCCATCTGTATGTGTGCTGCGTAGTCCCATCTGTATGTGTTGTCTAGTAGTGTGTCGTCCATCTGTATGTGTATCTGTATGTGTGTGTCCATCTGTATGTGTTTAGTTGTCTGTGTGTGTGTCTGTCCATCTGTATGTGTTTCGCTATCTGTATGTGTATCTGTCCATCTGTATGTGTTTAGTTGTCTGTGTGTGTGTCTGTCCATCTGTATGTGTGTCTGTCCATCTGTATGTGTTGTGTCCATCTGTATGTGTATCTGTCCATCTGTATGTGTTTAGTTGTCTGTATGTATGTCTGTCCATCTGTATGTGTGTCTGTCCATCTGTATGTGTATCTGTCCATCTCTATGTGTGTCTGTCCATCTGTATGTGTGTCTGTCCATCTGTATGTATTTAGTTGTCTGTATGTGTGTGTCCATCTGTATGTGTGTCTGTCCATCTGTATGTGTGTCTGTCCATCTGTATGTATTTAGTTGTCTGTGTGTGTGTCTGTTCATCTGTATGTGTTTAGTTGTCTGTATGTGTGTCTGTCCATCTGTATGTGTGTCTGTCCATCTGTATGTGTTTAGCTGTCTGTATGTGTATCTGTCCATCTGTATGTGTTTAGCTGTCTGTATATGTATCTGTCCATCTGTATGTATTTAGCTGTCTGTATGTGTATCTGTCTCTCTGTATATGTTTAGCTGTCTGTATGTGTGTGTATCTGTCCATCTGTATGTATTTAGCTGTCTGTATGTGTATCTGTCCATCTGTATGTATTTAGCTGTCTGTATATGTATCTGTCTATCTGTATGTGTTTAGCTGTCTGTATGTGTATCTGTCTATCTGTATGTATTTAGCTGTCTGTATGTGTGTGTATCTGTCCATCTGTATGTATTTAGCTGTCTGTATGTGTATCTGTCCATCTGTATGTATTTAGCTGTCTGTATGTGTATCTGTCCATCTGTATGTATTTAGCTGTTTGTATGTGTGTCTGTCTATCTGTATGTGTTTAGCTGTCTGTATGTGTGTCTGTCCATCTGTATGCATTTGTCTGTACCAGTGTCTGTTTATGTGGATCTGCTTGTATCTAAATTCTGCCTATGCCTGTATCAATCTGTGTCTGTTTATCTACAATATGCCTGTATCTGTGTTTGTCTTTAATTTTTCCAAGTTTTTTTTTAAAATGTTTACATCTGCATGTGTCTACCTGTGTATCTATCAACCAGTCAGTCTTTCTCTCTGTGTCTGTCTCTGTGTCTGTCTCTCTGTCTGTCTTGGCATCTGTGCACCCAGTCATGTCTATAACTGTCAGTCTTTCTCTCTGTGTCTGTCTCTGTGTCTGTCTCTCTGTCTGTCTCTGTGTGTCTCTCTGTCTGTCTCTGTGTCTGTCTTCGTATCTGTGCACCCAGTCATGTCCATAACTGTCAGTCTTTCTCTCTGTGTCTGTCAGTCTGTCTGTCTCTGTGTCTGTCTCTCTGTCTGTATGTCTGTCTCTGTGTCTGTCTTAGCATCTGTGCACCCAGTCATGTCTATAACTGTCAGTCTGCCTGTCTGCCTGTGTGCTTGATGTACAGTGAGAGGGAGGAGGAGGAGGGGGAGAGCCTGTGGAAGGAGGGAAGGAGAGTGCAGGCTGTCGCGAAGGCAGATGACATTGTCGGAAGATAGATGGCGCTTCATGTCAACTTCACTCAGGATTGATGGATTGAGGTGTCCCTAAGTTATTTGCCTATCTCTGTCTCTCCCCCTCTCTCTCTCCCTCTTTCCCTTAGTCTCCTCTGTCTCTCCCCCTCGCTCTCTCTCTCTTCTCTCTTTCTCTTTCTCTCTTTCTCTCTCTCCCTCTCTCGCTCTCTCTCGAAGTTTTTGTTTTGTGTGTGTGTGTGTGTGTGTGTGTGTGTGTGGGGTGGTGGTGTGTGTGTGTGTGTGTGTGTGTGTGTGGTTTGTATTTGTTGTGTGTTTAATGGCAATGGATTTACTGTGTAAAATGTGGGCTGTAGTGCCACCCCTTGTTTATAACGTTATTCTGTATATGTGTGTTTCTCTGTACTTAAGGAAGTCGATTTTTATATACCCAAGTCAAAGAGATAATAACTCCTTTGTCGTCATGGGGTCATTAACATGCGCTGAGTGCGTGCTGCACGTGGGATCTGACTTTATTGTCTTATCCGAAAGACTTGCATCCAGACCACTTAAGATCTAGTTAAAAAAAAAAGGGGAGGGGGGGGGGGGCAGTCCCTCTCCGTGGTTTGAACCCAGGTTTTTCTAAAGTTTTGTGACCAGTAGGCCACACACTCAAAGCACACTACGTATGTCTGTCTATATAATATGTATCCGCCAGTTTATCGATCGGGCAGTCTGCCTTTCTGTCTCTGTAGTATCTGTCCACCCATTTAACTGTCCATGCCTATCGGTCTGCCTGTCAGTCTGTTTTGTACAGTGAGAGGGAGGGAGGGGTAAAACTGTGGCTGAGGGGGGGGGGGGGAGGGAGGGTGTTGGCTGTCACAAAGGCGGATGACATTGTCAGCAGATAGATGGCGCTTCATGTCACCTCTACTTGAGAGAATGATGGATTGCGGCGTCCCTAAGTGATTTGTCCACCTCCACCACCACCACCCACCCCCATCTCTCCCCATAACACAACACTTCACTTAGTGTAGGGCGGTCTGTCTGTCTGTCTGTCTGTCTGACAAGTGTGTGACTGTGCAGCTCCAGACATGTCCCATACATAACACACATACATCACCATAAACCATTTACTATCAGGTTATACAGAATTGTTGTACAGATGGCTTGAACACCCAAGAGTTATTGATATAGTTTGTATAGATAAAATAATCAATCGTCAGGGACATTTTGAATATCAGTCGTTTTATGAATCCAGTTAACCCTTTCACTCCTGCACCGTATCCACCAACCGCAAAAAAATACCTCTTTGACTCCCTCACCCTATCCACCAGCTTCCTGTAAAAAGCTGGTGGATAGGGTGAGGTAGTCAAAGGGTTACGTTTTTGCTTTGGTTGCATGGTTTACGATGCGGGATGCTGGTGGACAGGGTGCGGGAGTCAAAGGGTTAAAACGTTCTCATTTCGTAAGCCACCAGGTTTTTTTTTTTCTCTCTCTCTCAAAAGATGAACATGAAATAACAAAAGGAATCAAAGACGACTTTTTGAAGAAGACAGCTGTATTTTAAATATTGCAAAATTGAGAATTAGCGCAGACAGTATTATGGCGTTGGTTGGTTGGTTGGTTGGTTGGTTGTTGTCGTTGTGTTGTTTTTGTTGTTGTTGTTGTGTTGCTGTCCCCACCCCACCCCGCCTCCTCTTTTTGGAGATCAGAGTTGTTTCCCTCAAAGCTTTGTGGGAGAGTACAGGGACCGGAACTCTCGATGTTGGGTTGTTTTGATAGAACCATGGCCTCGAGATCTGAAGTACCAGTCAGCGACTGTCATAGATGTGTTTAACCCTTTGACTCCCGCGCCTTGTCCACCAGTACCCTGCATTGCCAACCATGCTACCAAAGCAAAAACTTAACCCTTTGACTCCCTCACCCTATTTACCAGCTTCCTGTAGGAAGCTGGTGGATAAGGTGAGGAAATCAAAGGATTAAGTTTTGGCAGTTGGTGGATAGAGTGAGGAAGTCAAAGGGTTAAACCTGTGGTTTGGCTGTCGCGGTTGTCACAATGGGTAGGTAAGGCGTGGGATTTGTAATCAGAAGGTCTGCGGTTCGATTCTGCCTGGATCCCAGCTGGTTGGTAAAGGATGGAAAGATTGAGATTTTTCCAGTCCTCCAAGTCAGCGTGCATGCAGGCCTAATGGTGTATTATCCCCCTTTGTGTCTATACTCACGCAGATCATAATAATAATAATGATTAATTTATGATGATAAAATAATAATAATAACAATACTACTACTACTAATAATAATAATAAATAGCTTTTGTATAGCGCTATTCTCAGTTGGACTCACTGCGCTGTTACATAAACAAATAATCTGACTCACATGCCAATATCATCATTTTTCAATCACACACTCTCATCAAGTGTGCGTGTTAAAGACCCTGAAAGTCGTGTCAGTGTCCGGTGACTTATAGAACATCCAGCATGCTCTTCCACTGAAGACGGAGTATGCAGCCTGTGTTGCAATACATTGTCTGCACAGTGTAGGCAAAAACAGCATGCATATGCACGATTAAGAAGTATAGGTATGATTTTCTTTTAAAGTCGATCCCTAGGTCCGGGGATGTTATTGTAAATCCTAATAATCATTATGTTTATCTTCGGGGGCGTGAGTGTGTTTGTGTGTGTGTGTGTACGTGTGTGTGTGTGTGTGTGTGCGCGCGTGTGTGTGTTTGCCCCCCCCCCCCCCCCCCCGTTTGTTGCACCTGGGAGATCGGGGAAAAATGTGCACACTTTTGATGGTAGACCCTGTATCCACTGTGAGGTCCACGAGCAGGTTCGACCCCTGACCTTCCAATGTCCTTAACATTCAGTCATCATAGCTGTCGATGCGTGTGGTTGACCTAGCTGTGACCCTTTTGTTGCCTGTATTGTTATCAATTTTTTTATTTGATTTTTTTTTTATTTATGCTTTGTTTTTATGTGCATACCACCTGTTGCCCCGTTTTTGTTTTTTTTTATGGGTTTTTTGTTTGTTTTTGTTTTCGTCAGATATGTATATCTGGTATTTTGTATCGTGTCACGTAAATCATTTTTGATCTGCTGCGGAATAAGACCTGGCTTTTAGTGATGTTGGTTGAATATGAGTTACCTGACATGTTGAATTAGCGAGTCGTTGGAGATTATTTGAACATGATGGGGTGGGGATGGTGGTGGGGGTAGGGTAGTCTTGGGTGTATGATGTGCGTGCTTTATATAGGCTAGAGTTCATTGTGCTTTCGTTATTGTTATTCATTTTGTTTTGTCAGTGATTCATCGTTTCAATTGACGCTCGCGCGCACACGTTGCGTAGATTTGCGCGTGTACGCACACACACACGCACGCAGGCACGCACACACGCACACACACACACACACATACACACAACAACACGCACGCACGCACGCACGCACGCACGCACGCACACACACACACACACACACACACACAACACACACGTCTAATATCACTCATAGTGAAAAGACGTTAAATCAAAGAACGAAACGAAACACACACAGCGCGCGCGCACAACAGCACACACACACACACACAACACACACACACACACACACACAACACGCACACTACACACACGCACGCGCT
>JAPXFY010000014.1:5167470-5179970 GCA_030674185.1 Monoplex corrugatus | reverse complement strand
CTTGTAATTTATTGGGAGTTGCCAGGTATGATTCCTTGTAATTCTTGTAATTTATTGGGAGTTGCCAGGTATGGTTCCCTGTCATTCTTGTAATTTATTGGGAGTTGCCAGGTATGATTCCTTGTAATTCTTGTAATTTATTGGGAGTTGTCAGGTATGGTTCCCTGTCATTCTTGTAATTTAATGGGAGTTGCCAGGTATGATTCCCTGTCATTCTTGTAATTTATTGGGAGTTGCCAGGTATGATTCCTTGTAATTCTTGTAATTTAATGGGAGTTGCCAGGTATGATTCCATGTAATTCTTGTAATTTAATGGGAGTTGCCAGGTATGATTCCCTGTTATTCTTGTAATTTGATGGGAATTGCCAGGTATGATTACTTGTTATTCTTGTAATTTAATGGGAGTTACCAGGTATGATTCCTTGTAATTCTTGTAATTTAATGGGAGTTGCCAGGTATGGTTCTCTGTCATTCTTGTGATTTAATGGGAGTTGCCAGTTCCCTGTCATTCTTGTAATTTAATGGGAGTTGCCAGGTACGATTCCCTGTCATTCTTGTAATTTAATGGGAGTTGCCAGGTATGGTTCCCTGTCATTCTTGTAATTTAATGGGAGTTGCCAGGTATGGTTCTCTGTCATTCTTGTAATTTATTGGGAGTTGCCAGGTATGATTCCTTGTAATTCTTGTAATTTATTGGGAGTTGCCAGGTATGGTTCCCTGTCATTCTTGTAATTTATTGGGAGTTGCCAGGTATAATTCCTTGTAATTCTTGTAATTTATTGGGAGTTGTCAGGTATGGTTCCCTGTCATTCTTGTAATTTAATGGGAGTTGCCAGGTATGGTTCCCTGTCATTCTTGTAATTTATTGGGAGTTGCCAGGTATGATTCCTTGTAATTCTTGTAATTTATTGGGAGTTGTCAGGTATGGTTCCCTGTCATTCTTGTAATTTAATGGGAGTTGCCAGGTATGATTCCCTGTCATTCTTGTAATTTAATGGGAGTTGCCAGATATGGCTCCTTACAATTCTTGCATTTCGATGGGAAATGTCAGGCGTAGTTCCTTACAACTCTAGTGTTATAACTAGAATCACCAAATATGGTTCTTTATAATCCCTGTATTATGGTGGGAATTGCCCGGTATGGTTCCTTCCAATTCTTGTATCATAAAGGGAATAGTTAGGTGTGTTCCTTACCATTCTTGTATCATAACGAGAAGAGTTAGGTATGGTTATGGTTCCTTACAATTTTTGTATCATAACGGGAATTGTCAGGTGTGGTTCCTTACAATTCTTGTATTATAACGGGAATTGCCAGTGTGTGGTTCCTTGCAATTCTTGTATTATAACGGGAATTGCCAAGTGTGGTTCCTTGCAATTCTTGTATTAGAACGTGATTTGCTATATGTGGCGTTTTACAATTCTTTATTAAACCAGGAATTGCCAGGTTTCGTTCCTTGCAATTCTTGTATTATGACAAGAATGGACAGGTTTGATTCCTTACAATTCTTTTATTATAACGGGAATTGTTAGATGTGGATTCGTGTGATGCATGTGTTAAAACGGATATTGTCAGGTGTGGTTTTATGCACATCTTGTAATGAGAACTGCCGGGTGTAGTTCGTCACAAATCACATCAGAGGTCTTGGTGGTGGTGGAGAGGTAAAGTTCCCGCTTTCCAGTCTGACTGTGCAGGTTTAAGTCTGAGAAAAAGTTTGTACATGCATCTCTTTCCAGTCGTACGTGCATCTCTTTCCAGTCGTACGTTCACCCCTTCTAGTCGTACGTTCATCTCCTTCTAGTCGTACGTTCATCCCTTCTAGTCGTACGTTCATCCCTTCTAGTCGTACGTTCATCCCTTTCAGTCGTACGTTCATCCCTTCTAGTCGTACGTTCATCCCTTTCAGCCGTACGTCATCCCTTCTAGTCGTACGTTCATCCTTCTAGTCGTACGTTCATCCTTCTAGTCGTACGTTCATCCCTTTCAGTCGTACGTTCATCCCTTCTAGTCGTACGTTCATCCCTTCAAAGTCGTACGTTCATCCTTCTAGTCGTACGTTCATCCTTCTAGTCGTACGTTCATCCCTTTCAGTCGTACGTTCATCCCTTCCAGTCGTACGTGCATCTCTTCCAGTCGTACGTGCATCCTTCCAGTCGTACGTTCACCCTTCCAGTCGTACGTGCACCCATTTCAGCCGTACGTGCACACCTTCCAGTCGTACGTGCACCCCTTCCAGTCGTACGTGCATACCTTCCAATCGACCCAGCTGTAAATAGGTACCTATCCTGTTCACGGTTGGGGAAGGTTAAAACAAAATAGGGCAAGGAGGTGGTAACCGCCTTCGGAATGCTGGCCCCGAGGAAAGTGAGGTCTCTACCACCTCCCTCCCTTTCGAACTCAGGGTTATTGGAAAAAAAACTTTCCATCATCAAGTCGTCGTCGTCATCATCATCACCACCATCACCACCCTCCCCATGTTATTGCCGTCATCATCACAATTCATCATCGTTATGGTCGTTAGGTCTTTTATGAGGGCAATTGTGCACCATACTTTTTCTTTCCTTCTCACTCACCTCTCCCCCTTTTGTTTATGTTTGCATTCTTCTTGTCAACATGACGGATGTTGTGCTTGATGGATGGCTTCCAGTGTTAATCCTTTTTTTTTCTTTTTTTTTTCTTTTTTTTTCTTAAAGGCCCTGTCGTGCACTTTTGTGTCTAAAAGTAAATTCGTACGCGCGCACATGTGTTTAGACATACATATATGCCCTTATAATCTTACTTTCTGTTTTTGAAAAAAATTCTTTTGTAGTATTCTATTTTCTGTTGTTTTGTTTTAAATAAGTAGATTAGCAAGGCCGAAAAAATTCCTACAGATATGCCAAAGTCCATTTTTATTGCACTTCCAAAGAGAACACGGGCTATAGAATGCGAATTTCATTCCACAGTCAAGTGGAGTCATGTGATAAAAATTCTATGACGAATAGTCATGATAAGGACATGGAATAGAACCAGGCAAAGACTTGCAGAAGAATAATATGGATTTGTCGAATGGAAAAAAACTGTTAATGCCATACATATCCTAACACATTTCTCAGAACGATCAGTTGAGTTGAATAAAGAATTACATTTATGTTTTGTTGATTATATTGAGGATTATACCAAGGCTTTTGATCGAGTAAGACAAGAGGAACTAATCAACCAACTGGAAAAACTCAGTATTGGTGGAAAAGATATAAGAATAAAAAGGCATATGTATTGGGAACAAACCAGGTAGACCCAGGGAGAAAATACCAGACGGTCTTGCAGAGTGGGTGGGGACAATAAGGGTAGGAGATATGCTTGCAGCAACAATAGATAGATTCGTATGGAGGGCCATGATCACCAGAGAAATCCGTCAAGGCACATGACACTGATGATGAGATTAACAAGGGCACATATTTAAGTTGGTGTGTGCGCTAGTATCTATATACCCTTGGAACAGAAAGTTTAATGTCATCTCTCTTCTCTCTTCTCTCTCTCTCTTCTGTCTCTCTCTCTCTGTCTCTGTCTCTCCTCTCTGTCTCTGTCCTCTCTCTCTCTCGTCTCTCTGTCTGTCTCTCTCTCTCTTCTATCTATCTGTCTGTCTCGTCTCTGTCTGTCTTTTATCTATCTATCTGTCTCGCTCTTCTCTCTTTCTCTCCTTCTTCTCTCTCTCTCTCTGTCTGTCTTCTCGTCTTCTCTCTCTCTCTATCTGTTTCTGTCTCTGTCCTCTTCTGTCTTCTTCTTTCTCTCTTCTGTCTCTCTCTTCTCTCTCTCTTTGTCTTCTTCTGTCTGTCTCTCTCTTCTATCTCTGTCTGTCTGTCTCCTCTCTCTCTCTCTCTCTCTCTCTCTCTCTCTCTCTCTCTCTCTTCTCTCGCCATTACTGACCACGTTCGATGTATACAAGAAGTACATTCCTGTGTGTTCGTTTTAGTTTGGTTCATAGCCTTGAAACGAACGCTGTGTATGTTCAATAGACATATGAAGAAGTTTTGGGTTCATCCACTTGAAATCAATACTGTGCATCACGAAGACATTTTGACTCTTTGGTTCTTTCCCTTGAAATGAACACTGTATCGGTTATCTGTAAGTTTTAGTCTTCTTCTTCTTCTTCTTCTTCTTCTTCTTCTTCTTCTTCTTCTTCTTCTTCTTCTTCTTCTTCTTCTTCTTCTTCTTCTTCTTCTTCTTCTTCTTCTTCTTCGTCTTCGTCTTCTTCTCTCTTGTATGTCTCTCTCTCTTTCTCTCTTTCTCTCTCTCTCTCTCTCTCTCTCTCTCTCTCTCTCTCCCCCTCTCTCCCTCTACTTCTCTCTCTCTCTCTCTCTCTTTCTCTCTCTGTCTGTCTGTCTACCTGTCTGTCTGTCTTCTCTCTCTCTCTCTCTCTCTCTCTCTCTCTCTCCCTCTCCCCCTCTACTTCTCTCTCTCTGTCTTTCTCTCTCTCTGTCTGTCTGTCTGCCTGTCTCTCTCTCTCTCTCTCTCTCTCTCTCTCTCTACACACACACACACACACACACACACACACACACACACATCTATATACACATACCCGAGGGACTCTTTAGACATTTATTCACACATAAGCCAGTGTCTCTAAAGTTTTTGCGCCTCATAAAGGGATACAAATACATAATCAGCGTGATGTTTTTGTTGCAATAAAAGTAACAAAAGATCAATAAACAGTTTCTTTTTTTGTGTGTGTGTGTTTAGTGATACAAATGGAGCAGAAGATCTTTGCTTTAATGCTTTGAACAAAATAGAGTGACAACAAACTTCTGTCCTTTCATATTTACAAGCCGTAGGTAAATTAAATCGACCCATCATCATCATCATCATGTGCCTTGCCGCATGGCGTTGGCGAACATGGCCTTCCATCTGTCTCTGTCTCTTATTGCCTCAAGCATCTCTTCCACCCTTTTTTGTCTTCAGCCACTCTGCAAGCCCGTCTAGTATTTTCTCCCTGGGTCTACCTGGTGCTCTCCTTCCAGCTTTCCCGTTGTGACCAGGTGCTCCAATTCCCCTTTCCTCATAAAATGGCCTATAAATGTTGCCTGCTTTTCCTAATCTTCCTTATGAATGATCTACTTATGTCTGCCTCCATCAAGACTGTTTCGTTTGTTTTCTTTGCTGTCCATAGAACTCTCAACATTCTTCTTAGAAACCACATCTCGGCTGCTTCAATCTTGTTCTGGCTTTGCTTGCTGACTGTCCACGCCTCACAGCTGTACAACAGTATTGGTTCTATATAACATTCAATCGACCCTTAAACTTTAACGGTATGTATTGCCATGTTGATCTACAAAGCACAGGACAGCATAAAGCAGAATGCGCTTCATCTTTCTTCGTCCTTTCGCAACAATGGTCAAATAGTATCGTGTTTGCTTTGGTTCTTATGTCTCTACTGATGGCAGGCAGTTTAAGAAAATATCAAGTCTAATCCTTGTGTTTACGAATGACAAGCCTCTAAATTCAGCAACAAATATGTTTTAACAACTTACACGAGACAGAGAGGGAGAGAGAGAGAGAGATGACTGACTGGCTGGCTGGCTGACTGACTGGCTGACTGACTGGCTGACTGACTGACTGACTGGCTGACTGACTGGCTGGCTGACTGACTGACTGGCTGGCTGGCTGACCGACTGACTGACTGACCGACTGGCTGGCTGACCGACCGACTGGCTGACTGGCTGACCGACTGACTGGCTGGCTGACTGACTGACTGGCTGACTGACTGACTGACTGACTGGCTGACTGACTGCTGACGACTGACTGACTGACTGACTGACTGACTGGCTGACTGACTGACTGGTTGGCTGACGACTGGCTGACTGACTGACTGGCTGGCTGACCGGCTGGCTGGTTGGCTGACCGACTGACTGACTGACTGGCTGGCTGGCTGACGAAGAAACAGACAGACATGGAGACAGAGATGTTTTAGGGGGAAGGGTGTGGAAGACGAAACGAACACATTTTTACCCGCAAGAAGTTTTATTCGAGACTTTACTTCACATAAACTGTGAAACCTAAGTGGTAAATCCAGGGATTTAGACGTTTTAATCGAGGCTTTTAGAGTCTGGGCTGACCTTTGTGTTTTTGTGGATCTGTCTGCTGATCTCTGTGCATGAAGGCTACATCACTGACTGTTGTAAAAATGAAAATTACTAATTAAAAAAAAAAAAAGAAAGAAAAAGAAAGGAAATGAAGTCGGTGTTTGTGTTGATAAGGTTGTGGACGAGTATCCTAGTTTTTCTTTTGTTTTTGTTTTGTTTTGTTTTGGGGTTTTTTGTTTGTTTGTTTGTTTGTTTGTTGTGTGTGTGTTTTTGTTTTGGTTGCTGTTGTTGATTATGTTTTGTTTTGTTTTTGTTGTTGAAAGACGATGTGAATTTGAAAATGGTGGTTGTGGATTTGATGGAGATTCTGGTGGTAGTTGTAAATTTGATACTGATGGTGGTGGTAGTTGTGGTGATGAGAAGATACGTATATGCATGTAGGGGTTGATCTTGACGATAGAAATGCATAACATATGATGACGATGATGAATGTAACTACCCAACTCAATTTACGGTGATCTTTTACCTTTTGTCTGTCTATCTGTCTCTGTCTCTTTGTCCCCTTCTCCTCCTTTCTCTTTCCTTCACCCTTCATCTCCCTCCGCTCAGTCTCTCCCTCTCGCTCTTTCCACTCTCTCCTCCTTTGTCTTCCCCTCCGTACCCCCCTCTCTATCCCTTTCTCTCTTTCCTTTTCTTACTTCCCTTTATCCTTTCCTTTCTTTCTCCCCTTGTCTCTCCTGTCCTTACCTCTCCCTTTCTCCCCCTTCACCATCCTGTCTCAGTCTCTCCGTCTCTCTCTCTCTCTCTCTCTCTCTCTCTCTCTCCTCCTCCTCCTCCTCCTCTCTCCCTCATCCCTCTCCTTCTCCCCCTTCCCCCTGCCACTTTCTTCTCTCTCTCTCTCTCAGTCTCTCTCTTTCTCTTTGTCTCTCTCTCTCTTTGTCTCTGTCTCTATCTATCTATCTATCTATCTATCTTTGTCTATCTATCTATCTATCTATCTGTCTGTCTGTGTCTATCTCTCTCTCGCTCTCTCTCTCTCTCTCTCTCTCTCTCTCTCTCTCTCTCTCTCTCTCTCTCGTGGCTCTCTCTCACGGCCTGGTTGCTTTCTCTATAGCAGGCTGTCACTGGTAAGCCATTCTTCATGCATCACTCTACGTAGTCTTGCATCTAGTCTTGAATCTAGTTGTAGGCAGATGATGATTAAGTTTATGTTAGGAGATGATGATACATTGCAGTTTCTCGCATTTCCAGCAATTTCCAAACGCGTACCTCTCTCTGTGGTATTAAGCTTGAGATCATAAATTCTTGTTGCTGCTGTGTGGGGTTATTTCTGTACACGAAGTATGATCTTCGGGACGTAACAGTAATATCTCCCTGCTTCCCTCGTATTTCTTTGGTTTTACCTGTATGCCTTGGAAGCAACCCTGTATATGTATATGTTCTGTCTTGTCTGTGTGTGTGTGTGTGTGTGTGTGTGTGTGTGTGTGTGTGTATGTATGTGTGTGTGTGTTGTGTGTGTGTGTGTGTTTGGTCAGTTCAAAAATAACTATGTCAATCTTGAACATAAGACCAATTTATTGTATGTATTTCTCTCTTCTCTCATAGTTGTGTGTAGGGTAGTTGCAGAGTATAAAGGTAAGCTTGATCATTCCTTTTAATGAGGAATGTTCTGAGCTTACGGTTTTTGTGCTTTGTATCTGCTTCTATGCTAGCTGAATGGGTAGCGCAAACTGTGTTGGATTTGAGAAGTTCTACAGCATGGGAGATAATTCCTACGTGACTCTCAAGAGTTATGTTCTTTGATTAATATTGTGATCTGTTGGAAATGACATACGTACAAGTGGTAAACATTAGTGCATTCTGTTTATTTCTGTAGGCTGTCATTTTCTTTTGATTTCCAGCAGAGATGACATTAATCAGCATCCTGTTTACATAAAAATTATGTCTATTTCTGTACATTTAGTTCACATTTTCAAGAAAATAAAGATAATATATACAGAGTGTACTTACATAAATCAACTGGACGAAATCTGGAAATCCAATCTACCAGACAACCTGAAAAGGAACTTCTTCCGATCAGCAGTAGAGTCCGTTCTTACATATGGCTCAATCTCTTGTACCCTAACAACGACATTGGAGAAGAAGATTGATGGAGCATATACACGAATGCTGCGTGCAGCCCTGAACAAATCCGGGAGAGAACATCCAACTAACAAAGAGTTATATGGTAAGATCCCACCAATCAGTAAATCAATACGTCAACAAAGACTGCACTTTGCGGGACACTGCTGGCGTAGCAAAGAAGAACTGGTGGGGGATATTCTACTATGGAGACCCAGCCATGGCAAACAAAGACCAGGACGTCCAAAGAAGACCTTTATCGACCAACTGATGGATGATACGGGCTGTCAGTATGATGTCTGACAGAGAAGGATGGAAGAAACGTGTCATGGATAGCCGAGCAAGCTCGACATGATGATGATGATGATGATGATGATGATGTACTTACATAAATCAGGTTCATTTGCTCAGCTAACTCCGTGGGGATGCCAGAGGCTCTTTCAATATAAATATAATCCCCACCTTCGGGAAATTCTGTGCTAGATATTTCCTCTTTTCTGTCACTGTTTTTGTTTCTGTCTTCCTCCTTTACTTTCTGTCATTTCTTCCTATCATTTTCTGCCATGCTGGTCCATTCATCTGAATGTGTTCGATAAAGTCTTACATACTTGCTCTTAGGATTGGTAATTGGTTACATGTATTCAGTGCATTTTCGGCTCTAGGGAAATCAGATATGCGGAAGCAATTTTAGGTGATTTGTCCGTTTTTATATATGTTTTAGTGTCCTCAGTTATCTTTGAATTTGTATTCAGGTATGTTTTTAAATCCCCTGTGCGATAAATTGGACGAAGTGGTCAACGCCAAGGGCATCACCTTAGATTATGTGCGCGAATGCATTGATATGTGTATTTAATTTTCTTTCCTTTTTTCCCCTGTTGAAGTTTTGTGTGTGTTTTGATACAGTTATAGTCCTGATATGGCTCTGCGCAGTCGATTAGGCTGAAAACAAAAATAATAATAACAGTAATTCGCCCAGTTACGTATACACACGCACACATCCACACACTCATTTGATTTGATTTGATTTGAACATGGATATGGCTGTTTATTGATACGGGTCTGAAGGAGTTTAGCTCGTTCTTACTTATTGAGTGATATACTTTGAACGTAGCAATACTTTTAATTTTTAGATCTTTTGATTTTATGTTCGTGGCGTTAAAACAGCCACCCACCCCCACCCCCACTCCTGCGCCCTTTCCTGTGGGGATGCCGAGAACGCTTTCAGTGTAAATACTATCTCCATTTTCTGGAAACTCTGCCCGGAGTTTTCCTGTTCCTGTCGCTTCTTTGTTTCTGGCTTTAATAATCCTTTGTTGTCTGTCATATTTTCCTCTTCCTGTCGCTCTCTTTGTTTCTGGCTTATTAATCCCTTTGCTTTCTGTCATATTTCCTCTTCCTGTCGCTGTCTTTGTTTCTGGCTTAATTAACCCTTTGTTTTCTGTCATATTTTCCCTCTTCCTGTCGCTGTCTTTGTTTCTGGCTTAATTAACCCTTTGCTTTCTGTCATATTTCCCTCTTCCTGTCGCTGTCTTTGTTTCTGGCTTAATTAACCCTTTGCTTTCTGTCATATTTCCCTCTTCCTGTCGCTCTCTTTGTTTCTGGCTTAATTAACCCTTTGCTTTCTGTCATATTTCCCTCTTCCTGTCGCTCTCTTTGTTTCTGGCTTAATTAACCCTTTGCTTTCTGTCATATTTCCCTCTTCCTGTCGCTCTCTTTGTTTCTGGCTTAATTAACCCTTTGCTTTCTGTCATATTTCCCTCTTCCTGTCGCTCTCTTTGTTTCTGCTTAATTAACCTTTGCTTTCTGTCATATTTCTTTCCTGTCGGTCTCATTTGTTCTCTGGCTTAATTAACGCTTTGCTTTTTCATATTTTCTCTTCTGTCGCTCTTTTGTTTCTGGCTTAATTAACCCTTTGCTTTCTGTCATATTCCCCTCTTCCTGCGCTCTTCCTTTGGTCTCTGGCTTAATTAACCTTTGTTCTGTCAATATTTCCTTCTGTCCGCTTTTTTTTCTGGTTAATAACCTTTGCCTCTGTCATATTTCCCTCTTCCTGTCGCTGTCTTTGTTTCTGGCTTAATTAACCCTTTGCTTTCTGTCATATTTTCCCTCTTCCTGTCGCTGTCTTTGTTTCTGGCTTAATTAACCTTTGCTTTCTGTCATATTTCCCTCTTCCTGTCGCTCTCTTTGTTTCTGGCTTAATTAACCCTTTGCTTTCTGTCATATTTTCCTCTTCCTGTCGCTCTCTTTGTTTCTGGCTTAATTAACCCTTTGCTTTCTGTCATATTTCCCTCTTCCTGTCGCTCTCTTTGTTCCTGGCTTAATTAACCCTTTGCTTTCTGTCATATTTCCCTCTTCCTCTCGCTCTCTTTGTTTCTGGCGTAATTAACCCTTTGCTTTCTGTCATATTTTCCTCTTCCTGTCGCTCTCTTTGTTTCTGGCTTAATTAACCCTTTGTTGTCTGTCATATTTCCCTCTTCCTGTCGCTCTCTTTGTTCTCTGGCGTAAATTAACCCTTTGTTGTCTGTCATATTTCCCTCTTCCTCTCGCTCTCTTTGTTTCTGGCGTAATTAACCCTTTGTTGTCTGTCATATTTCCCTCTCCTCTCGCTCTCTTTGTTTCTGCTTAATTAACCCTTTGCTTTCTGTCATATTTCCCTTTTCCTTTCGCTCTCTTTGTTTCTGGCTTAATTAACCCTTTGCTTTCTGTCATATTTCCTCTTCCTGTTGCTCTCTTTGTTTCTGGCTTAATTAACCCTTTGCTTCTGTCATATTTCCCTCTTCCTGTCGCTCTCTTTGTTTCTGGCTTAATTAACCCTTTGCTTTCTGTCATATTTCCTCTTCCTGTCGCTCTCTTTGTTTCTGCGTAATTAACCCTTTGCTTTCTGTCATATTTTCCTCTTCCTGTCGCTCTCTTTGTTTCTGGCGTAATTAACCCTTTGCTTTCTGCATTTTCCTCTTCCTGTCACTCTCTTTGTTTCTGGCTTAATTAACCCTTTGCTTTCTGTCATATTTTCCTCTTCCTGTTTTCTGCCCTGCTGTTCATTGACTGTCAAGTTTTCCATAAATCCTTCAACTTTTCTGTCTGTTAGGAATGAGAGATGGGATACATAATCATATTAATTGCATTTTAAGCTCTAAGGAATCGTGAACGGCTTTGTGGCAGTTTTAGGCAATAAAAGGTAATGTTATGTATGTGTGTGTGTGTGTGTGTGTGTGTGTGTGTGTGTGTGTGTGTGTGTGTGTGTGTTTTACTTAAGTTTATGCATTTCTATTCAGGTTTATATTTCAGATCCGTCTGGTGATAAATTCGGCGGGAAAAATCGACGCCAGGGGCATATTCTTCGAACAGGTTTGCGTGAATGCGTTGGTGTGTGTGTTTTCCGGCTTTCTATTTGCAGGGTCGTCGTGTGTATAGATGCGTGCTTTGTGCGAGACGGTCACAGCCGTGCTTTGGCTTTTTGCAGTCGGCTGGGCTTTAAACATTAATAATTATGACAATAACGATAGGAAAGATGATAGTAATAATAATGATAAAGATGATAGATAATAATAATGATAAAGATGATAATGAAATAATATAATAATAATACAAAAACAAACAAATCATATCATCATCATCACATAACAATAGCCCTGATGTGGCCTGCTGTGGTCGGCTGTGCTCTAAACAACTTGAATGACATTCACTCGCACACGGTTGCAGCTCTGTCAGTTACATGGAGGTAGACTTTGCTTGCGGTAGAAGCAAATCGAATCGGACCGTGTTATTTGTAAGCCCAGCCAGCCACTAAGGCCATATCATCAGGGCCAACACCACGCTAAAAACTCAATAAATAAAAACTAAATAAATAAATAATAAGTAAATAAATAGATACATAAAATATAAATAGATAAATAATACCAAAACAAAACAAAAAAAAAAAACAACTACTACAAAACCAAGCACGTGATTAGCCTTTTAAGTCAAAAATATGTTGAATTTTCTTTCTGGTACATATCATCATCGTCATCATCATCATCAGGTGCCCTGTCGCATGGCGTTGGCGACCATGGACTTCCAACCATCTCTATCTCTCGTTGCCCCTAGCATCTCCCCCACCCTCCTCATCCCCAGCCACTCTGCAAGTCCGTCCAGCATTCTCTCCCTGGGTCTACCTGGTGCTCTCTTTCCCTTCAGCTTGGACAAAAGAAAGAAACATATCATCATGTAAAGTGGCTTTTGTTGATCTCGAAAAAAATTGCACCTGGAAGAACATCTGTGAGGAGATTCTGTAAGGAATCTGCTGTATAGTGCCAGTTCCAGCATTTAATAGGAAGGGTT
>JAPXFY010000014.1:5117470-5149970 GCA_030674185.1 Monoplex corrugatus | reverse complement strand
TGGTGGTGGTAGTTACGGCTCTCCACAGTCGGCTGGGCTTTAAGCAACTATATGGATTTGATTGGCAGCTCTGGAAGACAACGTTCCGTTTTGAGACACGTGTTAAAATATGACGGCACTAGAAAGGCGAGAGGCCGGTTGGCGCAGAGGTAGAGCACTTGTCTTCCGGTCGTCCTGCACGAGTTTGCACGGTAGCGAACCACGCTCGGGGACCTTTATATATGCGCGTGCGGCATCCAATCTACTCACCTGTGAATGGGTGTCTGAATTTCTTTATAATTAAGGGAGGGTAAAGAAGAATGTTGAGAGTTCCATGGACAGCAAAGAAAACAAACGAGACAGTCTGGATGGAGGCAGACACAAGAAGATCATTCATAAGGAAGATCAGGAAAAGGCAGGCAACAGTTATAGGCCATTTTATGAGGAAAGGGGAATTGGAGCACCTGGTCACAACGGGAAAGCTGGAGGGAAAGAGAGCGCCGGGTAGACCCAGGGAGAAAATATTGGACGGACTTGCAGAGTGGCTGAAGACAAAGAGGGTGGAAGAGATGCTTGAGGCAACAAGAGATAGAGACAGATGGAAGGCCATGATCGCCAACGCCATGTGGCAAGGCACTTGATGATGATGATGAAAGCAATGAGAGGAGAGAAGATAGGCACCGCCTTTATGAAACAGTTGGTCTGTACCACCTCACGCCACCACGACCTCAAGGTTATGTGACGACCTTCAGAAAGGTGAAGGCAGTTTTGTAGAAGAAGTAGCAGCGGAAGAACTTTTAGTATACAGTAGGGCCTACTGTTTTACTGGTCGTTATTGACCGATGGTGGATTCGTATGATCTTTCTCATAACCCTGAGATCATGAGGGAGTGAGGTGGTAGAGACCTCAACTTTTTTCCGGGGTCAGCATTGTGAAGGCAGTGCCCGTCTCCTCTCCCTCGCTGTTCTAACTTCCCCAGCTCTGAAAGGAGTCGGATACCTGTTCACACCTGGGTGGACTTACAGTAATGATAGTTAACTTTGAATTTATAAATGAGTTAACTTTGAATTTATAAATGATTTCTACTCAGCTGGAAGAACCTAACCTACTTCATGGGCTTAAAAGCGTACATGGTTTACGGTTAGCTACAGTAATCTATTGCATGCACATAAACTTGTAAATGGTTTACAATTAGAACAATCTACTTCTCGCAGTTTGATTTGTAAGTAGTTTGCAGATGCTGAAATAACCAATTCCGTGCAGATAAACTTGTAACTGGTTTACAATTGCCTGTATAATAAACTACGCCATGCCCATAGATTTCTACCAGGTAAACAGAATAATCTACACCATGCACGTGTGTACACATGCTAAGCTCTCTCTCTTCTTCCCTTCTTTTCTCTTCCTTTCTCCTCTCTTTCTTCTTCTCGCTGTCTTTGCGTGCTCTCCATCACGTGCGTTGACACTAATTAACTGATGAATGAATAGAATGCATCAAATAGATTCATTCCACTAGGGCCCAGTTTCAAAAGTAAAATAAATATAAAAAAAAAAAGCAAAAGAAACCAAACAAAAGTCGTACCATCCATCTTGCTCTCGTTACCAATACGAGAAACGTGGTAAGCCGCCATTGCTTGATTTATGAAACGGGGTTTTGACATTTTTCAGACGCCGTTCCTTGATTTATGGAACGGTTTCTGAAAACTTGTAACCGTGATTGGTTTATTCATGAAACAGTTTCTGAAAACTTGTAGCCGCCATTCTTTTATTTATGAAACAGTTTCTGAAAACTTAACTGCCGATATTGGTTATTTATGGAACAGTGTCTTAAAACTTAACTGCCGATATTGGTTATTTATGGAACAGTTTCTGAAAACTTAACTGCCGATATTGGTTATTTATGGAACAGTGTCTTAAAACTTAACTGCTGATATTGGTTAGTTATGGAACAGTGTCTGAAAACGTAACTGCCGATATTGGTTATTTATGGAACAGTTTCTGAAAACGTAATTGCCGATATTGGTTATTTATGGAACAGTTTCTGAAAACTTAACTGCCGATATTGGTTATTTATGGAACAGTTTCGTGAAAACTTAACTGCCCATATTGGTTATTTATGGAACAGTTTCTGAAAACTTGTAGCCGGCATTGATTATTTATGGAACAGTTTCTAAAATGTTTTAACCGCCACTGGTTGATTTATGAAATTGTTTGGGAAAACTTGTAGATGCCATCGTGTGATTTATGGAACGGTTTCTGAAAACTTGTCTTGTAAGGTCTCTTTCTTCTCTCAGCATCGATTGCATGATTTGCCATGAAACACGACATTCACACACACACACTCTCTCTCTCTCTCATACACACACACACACACACACACACACACACACACACACACACACACACACACACACACACACACACACACACACACACACACACACACACACACACACACACACACACACACAACACAACACACACACACACACACACACACAACACACACACAACACACACACACATACACACACACAACACACAACACACACACACACACACACACACACACACACACACACACACACACACACACCACACAAACACACACATACACACCTCTTCTTTAAATTGTTTTATAAAGTAGGTGCGCATACACTAGTAAACGGTGTCGGCAATGTTTACGAATTAAATGCAAATGTGATGAATTTTGGACACTTCACTACTTGACTGATGATGTCTTCCAGGTTTTGAAGGCACGTTTATCAAGTGGAGCAGAAAGTTGTCACTGTGTGTGGATAATGTGTGCACACGCCCACAGCTTTAGTGCATGAGTGTCTCTAACCTGCGGAGGCGTTGACGAACTAATTAATTAGTCATGGGGGATCCTTTGTGAGGATGGCGGTGGCTATTTCTGTATAAACGTATCCGCACCTTGTGAATATCTGTGCTAGATATTTCCTCTTTTTTGTCACTCCATCTTGTTTCTGCCTTGCTAAGTCTGACAACTGTGATGTTTGTTCTTTGTTGTGTTTTGTGTTCGCTTGACAAAAAGCCAGTTGGTCGAAAATTGGGGCTTGTGTTGTTTTGTTGTATTAAATACGCGTTCCTGTTCTGTTTACTTCTTTGTTGATTTTCGTGTCATTAGTTTCTTTATCGTTTTAATTGCGGGACCTTAATGTTGCTGCGGCCCTGAATTCTGACGTCTGCTAAATTTATCTTCAATTTTACTTTATTTTGCGTTATTATATTTTATTTTGTTTTGTTTTATTTTATTGTATTGTATTGTATTTTGTGAATTCCATATTGTGAATTCTAAAAGTATTTTATTTTATTTTTTGTTTTTTGTTTTATTTTATTCTATTTATTTTATTTTTTTATTTTTTATTTTATTTCATTTTATATTATTTTATTTTATTTGTTGTTGTTGCTGCTGCTGCTGCTGCTGCTACTGTAGCTGTTTGACCTTGACATTCCGTTGGGAGGGGAGAGAGAGAGACGACAGGTGATTTGTTGATGGGTTACCTGGCGAGCTGAGGGAGCGAGTGGTGCAGTTGATGATGGTGGTTGTGGTGGTGGTGGTGGTGGGTGGCACGTTGTCTCACGTCACATGCATTCACCTTGAGTGGCACAGGGGATTGCTGTCATACCGAAACGTCATGTCAGTCGGCGGTACCGGAGTCTGCCAGGGTCCACAGAGGATTTATCTTATAATCGCTGGGCGGGAAAATAGCAGTGTCTGAAAATGAGAGAGAGAGGAAAAAAATTCAGTTATAGAACTGAAGTTGTAGAACGTTTCAGTTTGCAGCATCTGACAATGGAAAGTTTTGCCAGTAAAATTTAACTTTTTTTTTAAAAAAAAGGTGTCTAGGACGAGGGAAGTTGTTGCACAGTAAGTATGCTTCCCCACTTGTCGACCTTTAAAACTCCCTTAAAGGTATAACAGATACTGCGTAGTGTCATAATTTTGAACTTCTTTGGGATCTTGCTGTTGGGGACCTTATCTTTCCTTGAGCTCGGTAAATAATGAGAATGATGCTGTTGCTGCTGCTGATGATGATGATAGTATTAATAATGGTTAATAATTAATAATGATAATAATGAAAATAAGAATAACAGTAATAACGTACAGTGTTTTTGAAGCCGGCATCTGCATGCATAGCATACGCTGTTAATTGAAAAAAGAAAAAGTTGCTTTTCGGTTTTTGTTGTTGTTGTTGTTGTTGTTGTTGTGTTTTTGTCTTTTTTGCCTTTGTTTTGTTTGTTTGGTTGGTTTTGTTGTTGTTGTTGTTCTTTCATTCATCGTCTGTATGCTCAAGCCATATAGGTGAATGTGGTCATCTCTACCCATCCCCCACCTTCCCCTCATTCCTGTTGGTGGTTGCCATGGAGCTTGATGGTCAACGGAGCTGTGCACACTAACTCACGGTTCATTTGTTAGACTTCATTGGACAGCTGGTTAGCTTTAGCGTTAATTTGAATTGTGCCTGACCACCGCCGGTGAATTTAATCTCTCACTGCAGTAAAAAAAAAAACGCTCATTCGTTATTTTGCTTCAAAAGGAGACATGAAAAGCGAAGATTGGTCTGATTCGTCGTGTTTGATATTAGCCTTCAGTAGCGTTTGAGTGCCAGACGGTTTACGAGAGAGAGGGGGGAGAGAGAGAGAAAGAGAGAGAGAGAGAGGGGGGAGAGAGAGAGGAGAGACAGACACAGAGAGAGAGAGAAGAGAGGCGGGAAGCATTGAGAAAGAGACAGGAGAGAGAGAGAGAGACAGACAGACAGACAGACAGACAAACAGAGAGAGTAAAGAGAGAGAGAGAGACAGGAGAGAGAGAGAGGAGAGAAACAGACAGACAGACAGAGAGAGAGAAGGGAGGCGGGAAGCATTGAGAAAGAGACAGAGAGAGAGAGAGAAAGAGAGAGAGGAGAGACAGAGAGAGAAAAGAGAGAGAGGGGAGAGAGAAAGAGAGGGGGGAGAGAGAGAGAAGAGAAAGAGAGAGAGAGAAACAGAGAGAGAATGAGAAGGGGGGCGGGAAGCATTGCCCAAAGTTTTCATAATTTCATCACAGAAATTCAATTGATCTCGTTTGGAATCTCACAGTCCACCATACCCTGCTGAAGGGGGGCTTTTAGGAGGGGCATAGCGGCGTTGTTTGTGTTGTTGACTGTCATCCATCTTCCACGTCAACAAACAAGACTGCAGCAGGGCAGGGGCGTGGCTGGGGGGTGGGGGGTAGGTGAGAGTGAAGGGGTGAGAGTGATGGGGGTGAAAAGGGGGACAACCTCTCCTGAGGTGAACTTTTGCTTGCCTTAGTCATACGTGTAAGTACGCGCAGTACTTGTGTGTGGAGAAGGGGACTATCAATATTGCTGCTGTACGTTATGGGCAAAGCGGTAGGTGTAGATATGTGTCTCAGTCATAGTCTGTACCTTTCGTGTCCTCGCCCTCGGCTTTTGCACTTGTACGAGTGGTGATTAAGATTCCTGTCTGTCTTGTTCTTGTCAGTGTGTGTGTGTGTCTTGTGTGTTTGTCTGTCTGTATTATCTGTGGCTTAGGGACGACAAGTTTGACAAACGAGTTATGTGTGATTAGTTGGAAAAAATATTAGTATCTTTATAGTTCTTGCTTCTTCCCCTCCCTCCCCTCTCTGTTTCTCTCTGTCTCTGTATCTGTCTCTGTCTGTGTGTCTGTCTCTGTCTCTGTCTGTCTCTCTGTCTCTATGTCTCTGTCTCTATCTCTGTCTCTTCTGTCTCTGTCTCTCTCTGTCTAGTCTCTGTCTCTCACTCTGTCTCTGTCTCTCTCTGTGTCTCTGTCTCTCTCTTCTCAAATAATCTCACACATACACGCACACATACATACACGCACGCACATACTCTTTTACTCACACACATGCATACCCTTACACACACACACACACACACACACACACACACACACGCACAACACACACACATACACACCACACACACGCACGCACCACGCACACACACACACACACACACACCACCACTACTCGTAAACAGCAAAGATTCCAGGCCGTACCATTTACCTGGTGCCCCTGTGGAGAAGCTGACCAGACAGCAGAACACATCCTCCAGGACTCCAAGAGCTGCCAAAGCTACTGGTCCTGAGGGAAGAGATCTGGCCGACACCCCTGAGTCTCTAGGAGAAGCTGTAGGGGCCTGTGGATGTGCTGCAGAAGACGACCGAGAGCATCGTGGAGACTCAACACCCAAGTATGATGGCGAGCGAAAAGAACACTCCCAGTCATTTTTTGTTACAGGGAACAGACGTGATGGCCATGTGGTTAGGACACCAGTTTTGCGGTCGGAAGATCAGGGTTCGAACCTACTTGGCTACCACCTGGTGGATGAAGGGTTGAGATTTTTCCTGCTCTCCTGGGTCAGCATAAGTGCATACCTGCGATTACCTAGAACCTATCTCCGCCCCCTATCCTCCCCTTCTCGTGTATACCCACGCAGATCATCACATACGCACGTTAAAGATCATGTGCATTATCCGGGTATTCGGTGGCTTCCGGAAACAAGAAACCATTCAGCATGCATGCTCCATCTCCCCATAAAGTATATGACTACCCTCTGGGCGGAGAATTAAATTAATAATTATTAAGAAAATTTTTTTAAAAAAGGACGGCTCTTCACGTAAATACTTGTTGGATTCAAGTCCATTTGGTGGGGGGTGGGGGTGGGTGGAAGGGTTGTGCATGCCACAAAGGAGGGGGGGGGGGCGAATAGAAATGCAGACAGCGTGTATGTGTGCAGGTTTGAGGTTTGACTACACTGTGCAGGCTACCGGTTGTGGTACAGTCTGCATACTTCTGTCTTCCATGGGAATGCATGCTGGGTATTTTCTTGTTTCCATAAGCCACCTGGCGCCGACAAGGCTTACAGGATCTTGTTAAAACGTGCATATACAATTGGTGTTCTTAGATTATGTGCACGAATGCATTTATGTGTGTACTTAATGTTCTTTTCCTTTTTTTCCCTCCCTGTTGAAGTATTATGTACGTTTCGAAACGGTTATAGCCCTCATATGGCTCTACGCGTCCGGGGCTCTCTCAGTAAAATAGTATCCCCATCTTCTTGAAATTCTGTGCTAGAAATTTCCTCTTTTCTGTCTCTCTCTTTGTTTCTGCCTTGTTCGTTTGCTTTCTGTCATTTCTTCCTGTCATTTTTTCTGCCTTGCTGATCCTTTCACCTGTACGTATTCAGTAAAATCTTGCGTATTTTTTCTTATGATTGATAATTGGGTACATGTATTAAGTGCATTTTTGGCTCTAGGGAGGCGAGATGTGCGGAAGCAATTTCAGGTAATTTAGATCCGTTTTTATATATGTTTCGGTGTCCTTAGCTTTGCTTAAATTTATGTTCAGGTGTGGTTTTTTTAAAACCCCTATGCGATAAATTGGACGGAATGGTCAACGCCGGGGGCATGTCCTTTGATTATGCGCGCAAATGCATTGATATGTGTACTTAATTTTTTCTTCTTTTTTTTTTTCCTCGTTGAAGTTTTGAATGTTTTGAAGCGGTTATAGCCCTGATATGGCTCTGTGCAGTCGGCTGGGCTTTAAACAACAATAACAATAGCAATTGATGTTCTGCGTGCCGTATACACACGTACGGGTTTTTAGGCACCAACAAGTCTGCATGCATGGTTGGCCTGGGAAATCGGAAAAAATATATATATTTCTCCACCCTTTACCCACCAGGCGGACATGTCCAGGCAGAATCAAACCCAGGGCCTTTCGATTAGAACTCTAGAACGCTTGCCCACTTGACTGCCGCGCCCGTCAGACAGATTGAAAAGGCCCTTTGACATACAGACGGACAGACAGACAAGAACGCGAAATAAAGGCTTATTCTTCTCCCCACCCCCACCCCCCACCCCGTCCAAGTAGAGAGTGGGAAAACTAAACTAAATCGAAACAAAACGAAAAAATAGAAGACTAAAGGTTTGTATGTGTGTGTGTGTGTGTGTGTGTGTGTGTGTGTGTGTGTGTGTGTGTGTGTGTGTGTGTAGGCTGGGGATGGGGGAGGAGAATCACTCAACAGGCACTGTGGGAAAGTTGATCACATGGAATACGAATCGTCACCAACAGACCGAAACCAGCCACACGGGACGAGTCGTGGAGGTGGTGGTGGTGGTGGTGGTGGTGGTGGTGATGGTGGTGGTGGTCCCTCTACCCACTCACCCCTCCCCCGTTCTACCCTTTTACCCCCACTGCATACTGTCGTCCCGTTCTTTGTGTGTGGTGGTGGTGGTGGTGGTGGTGTGGTGTGGTGGTGGTGTTTGTGTGTGTGTGGTGTGGTGTGTGTGTATGTGTGTGCTGTGGTGTGTGTGTGTATGTATATGTGTGTGTGTATGTATGTGTGGTGTGGTGTGGTGTGGTGATGGTGGTGTTTGTGTGGTGTGTTTGTGTGTGGTGTGTGTATGTGGTGTGGTGTGTGGTGTGGTGTGGTTCGCGCGCGCGTGTGTGTGCGTGCGTGCGTGTGTTGTGCTCCACATTTTTGCTGTGACTTGCCATGCCTTATGTATTGCCTGTCCTCTCACCTGTCTTTCCAGGTGACGTCTGGCCCCATGTTTACCTGTCTGTCTTCGTCTGTGTCGGTCATGGCCCTGTGAAGCAATGCAGCCACCACACACACACACACATATACACACACACACACACACACACACACACACACACACACACACACACACACACACACACACACACACACGCACACACACACACGTACACACACACACACACCACCACCACCACAACCACGCCACACATTCACACACACACACACATACACATACACGCACACACACACACACACACACATACTCTTCTCCCCCCCCTCTCTCTCTCTCTCTCTCCCTCTCACACATACACACAAATGCAGTAGTGAGGCCGATGAGAAGGGAGGGGGGAAGAGGGAGTCTGCCCCCCTCTCTCTCTCTCTCTCTCTCTCACACACACTCCTCCCCTCTCTCTCTCTCTCTCACACACACACACAACACACACACACACACACACACACACACACACACACACACACACACACACACACACACACACACACGTTGGAGCCTGGGCGACTGTCTACACTCACACACAGAGAAGGAGTCGGTTTGGGGGCTGATTACATACACAACCTCACTCACACACACACACACAAAAAACCGTCCACACACACACACACACACACACACACACACACACACACACACACACACACACACACACACACACGCACACACACACACGCACGCACACACACACACACACACACACACAGGTGGGGCCAGGAGGACTGACTAATCGCTGCCTTTCTCCCTGTCACTGCCTGTTGTGTCATCCCCGTGCACTGGACCTTCACACACACTCTCATTCTCTCCTTCTGCTTCGGCCTGTCTTCTGTTCGGCCTGTCTTGTGTTCGGCCTGTCTTGTGTTTGGGAAGGATTTGTTGTAAGGTAGACTTGAAGAGATGCAGAAATCGTGTGTTTGGGAGGAATTTGTTGTAAGGTAGACTTGAAGAAATGCAGAAATCGTGTGTTTGGGAGGAATTTGTTGTAAGGTAGACTCGAAGAGATGATGAAATTATGTGTTTGGGAGGAATTTGTTGTAAGGTAGACTTGAAGAGATGCAGAAATCGTGTGTTTGAGAGGTATTTGTTGTAAGGTAGACTTGAAGAGATGCAGAAATTATGTGTTTGGGAGGTATTTGTTGTAAGGTAGACTTGAACAGATGCAGAAATCATGTGTTTGGGAGGAATTTGTTGTAAGGCAGACTTGAAGATATGCTGAAATCATGTGTTTGGGAGGTATTTGTTGTAAGGTAGACTTGAAGAGATGCTGAAATTATGTGTTTGGGAGGAATTTGTTGTAAGGTAGACTTGAAGAGATGCGGAAATCATGTATTTGGGAGAATTTGTTGTAAGGTAGACTTGAAGAGATGCAGAAATTATGTGTTTGGGAGGAATTTGTTGTAAGGTAGACTTGAAGAGATGCTGAAATTATGTGTTTGGGAGGAATTTGTTGTAAGGTTGACTTGAAGAGATGCACAAATCATGTGTTTGTGAGGTATTTGTTGTAAGGTAGACTTGAAGAGATGCAGAAATTATGTGTTTGGGAGGTATTTGTTGTAAGGTAGACTTGAAGAGATGCAGAAATCGTGTGTTTGGGAGGAATTTGTTGTAAGGTAGACTTGAAGAGATGTAGAAATCATGTGTTTGGGAGGTATTTGTTGTAAGGTAGACTCGAAGAGATGATGAAATTATGTGTTTGGGAGGTATTTGTTGTAAGGTAGACTTGAAGAGATGCAGAAATCATGTATTTGGGAGGAATTTGTTGTAAGGTAGACTTGAAGAGATGCTGAAATTATGTGTTTGGGAGGTATTTGTTGTAAGGTAGACTCGAAGAGATGCTGAAATTATGTGTTTGGGAGGAATTTGTTGTAAGGTAGACTTGAAGAGATGCTGAAATCGTGTGTTTGGGAGGAATTTGTTGTAAGGTAGACTTGAAGAGATGCTGAAATTATGTTTTTGGGAGGTATTTGTTGTAAGGTAGACTCGAAGAGATGCTGAAATTATGTGTTTGGGAGGAATTTGTTGTAAGGTAGACTTGAAGAGATGCTGAAATTATGTGTTTGGGAGGTATTTGTTGTAAGGTAGACTTGAAGAGATGCTGAAATTATGTGTTTGGGAGGTATTTGTTGTAAGGTAGACTCGAAGAGATGCTGAAATTATGTTTGGGAGGAATTTGTTGTAAGGTAGACTTGAAGAGATGCTGAAATTATGTGTTTGGGAGGAATTTGTTGTAAGGTAGACTTGAAGAGATGCTGAAATTATGTGTTTGGGAGGAATTTGTTGTAAGGTAGACTTGAAGAGATGCTGAAATTATGTGTTTGGGAGGAATTTGTTGTAAGGTAGACTTGAAGAGATGCAGAAATCATGTATTTGGGAGGAATTTGTTGTAAGGTAGACTTGAAGAGATGCAGAAATCGTGTGTTTGGGAGGTATTTGTTGTAAGGTAGACTTGAAGAGATGCTGAAATTAAGAGCAACAAGAGTTTGGACTAGAGTTTCTTTGCTCTTGTATTTTCTTGTCGAAGTGTGTACCGGTTTGAATACAATGATGACTTGCGTAAAGTGCTAAATGTTAAAGAGTTACGTGCTGTGGATATGGAACGTAAAATTGCCTGTGTTGGACTCCTGCGGCTGATTAAATAACTGAGAGACTACTTCGTGCTGATTGTGGAGCATAGTCCTGATTTTGTGATAAACGATGCATGTTCGTTTACTTTGACTGGAACCAGGCGACACTAGTTTGTATGGAATGATTTGAAAGGTGTTGGTATAACATTTACATATGAACGTCGAATGATACTTTTTCGACTTGGAGACAGTTATATTGTGACGTGAGTGGGGAATAATTCCATTTTTGGTGACTTTAAATTAGCCTGCAAGCTTCAGCTGATAGCGGTGGTATATTGTGCATACATGTTGAGTATGGTCGTAATTTAACAGAAAACTTGTTTATATTAGACTTTTAAGCTGACTGAGGAAACTCTGAAACTTAAACTGAATGGAAAACAGAAACCCAGGATTTATCTTAACATTCTGATGACAAACTTGATGTGGCCTAAAAATTCTGAGAGACAGTGAAGTCAAGATTTTGTGACAACAGATGATACGTACAAACTTCCCCAGTTATGACGATGCTGGAAGAATAAACTGGATGTAGATCTTTACTGTGGTGGCGCACAGTCTGCTCACGAACATCGGCTGACTGAAACAGCTGGCTTTGTGTTTTATTTGGGGTTTTTTTTAACACAACAACCGAGTAGAAATCCTAATTAAATGACAACAACACTTTTTTTGCTGACTGGCTTCGTTAAGTGGGAAGATCGATAATCGGTGTGAGAATGAAGAATACGTGACTTGTTCATGATCACAAGTGATTTTATAAATCAGGCTCGCCAGAAAGACTTGTTGATTTGTGTGTGAGCAGAACAGAGAAGTGTTGGTTTAATTACAGGAAAAAAAAACTTGCTGACAAAGCTCGGTTGGTTTAATTAGTTGGAAAAACATCTGTAAAATATTATACCGAGATTTACAACAAGAGAGTTTGTGATTTGATAACGCCAGGCTTTCACTCAAACGTGTCCATCTTTCTGAGGGAGAACCTGGAAGATATGTTGCCCTAAGAATGAGACACGTCAGTGTTGATTTTGGCGACGCAGGCAGGCATTCGTTATGTATAGATTTGCATTTCATAATCTGGTTGTCTGCATCGTAACGGGTGTTGGTTGGTAAAGATTTCCAGGCGGGAAAAACTCAAGGTGAGTGGATGACTGACTTTTTTTTCTGTCATGTTTTTGCTTCCAATTCTGTTTGTTTGACACACACACACACACACACATAACACACACACACCCCCACACACACACACAACACACACACACACATCACACTACACACACACACCACACCACATAACACACACACACACACATACAACAACACACACACATACACCACACACACACACACATACACATACACATACACACACGTGCTATAAAAGTATAGTATAAGTCGATCTAAACACTCGACATTCAGGTTAAGAGTTAGTGGCCTTGAGAGAGGTGGCTTTCAAAGACGTCATGTTTGACATTGGATAATAGAGCTCGGCCGTAATAATGACATACTCGATACAGTCTTTTCCTTACTCTCTGTCTGCTCTGTCTCTGTCTCTCTCTCTCTCTCTCTCTCTCTCTCTCTCTCTCTCTCTCTTCTCTCTTCCTCTCTCTCTCTCTCTCTCTCTCCTCTCTGTCTGTTCTCTCTCTCTCTCCTCTCTCTCTTCTCTCTCTCTTCTGTCTGTATCTCTCTCTCCCCTTCTCTCTCTTTCTCTCTCTCTCTCTGTCTGTTCTCTTCCCCTCTTCTCTCTCTCTCTCTCTCTCTGTCTGTATCTCTCTCTCCCTTCTCTCTCTCTCTCTCTCTCTCTCTGTCTGTCTGTATCTCTCTCTCCCCTTCTTCCTCTTCTCTCTCTCTCTCTCTCTCTTCTCTCTCTCTGTCTGCTTACTCTCTCTCCTCCCTTCTTTTCTCTCTCTCTCTCTCTCTTTTCTCTCTCTCTCTCTTCTCTATCTCTCTTCTCCCTCTCTCTCTCTCTCTCTCTCTCTCTCTCTCTCTCTCTGTTCTCTCTCCTCTCTCTCTCTCTCTCTCTCTATCTCTCTCTCTCTCTCTCTTCTCTCTCCTTCTCTCTCTATCTCTCTCTCCCTCTTCTTTCTTCTCTCTCTCTCTCCCTTCTCTCTCGTTCCTTCTCTCTCTCCTTTTTTCCTCTCTCTCTCTCTCTCTCTTCATTATGATATGGTGCCCATCTGTCTTGAGCAATTATATTTTTGCTTAGAGATGATGTTGGGCCAGATGATTTCGCACGATTGTTTTAACGGTTCTTTGTGTGGAAGTTTGGTAGTTTTGTTTGGTCGCTTTTTGTCATCGTCTGTAAGCACTCTGGACAGCAAGTAAGGAGTGCACGCGACGAGTATATCTGAATCTTTCTACCACAAACAACCGTACATACACATGCATGCTATGGCTGTATCTAAATCTTAGTACCACAGACAACCGTACATACACATGCATACTACGGGTGTATCTGAATCTTTCTACCACAACACCGTACATACACATCAGCTACGGTACTAAATCTTCTACCAACACCGTACATACACATGCATGCTACGGGTGTGACTAAATCTTTCTACCGCAAACAACCGTACACGTAGTATGCACGCTACGGGTGTGTCTAAATCTTTCTACCACAAACAACCGTACATACACATGCATGCTACGGGTGTGACTAAATCTTTCTACCGCAAACAACCGTACATACACATGCACGCTACGGGTGTGACTAAATCTTTCTACCACAAACAACCGTACATACAATGCACGCTACGGGTGTGCTAAATCTTTCTACCACAAACAACCGTACAGTAGTGCAGCTACGGGTGTCTAAATCTTTCTACTGCAAACAACCGTACACGTAGTATGCACGCTACGGGTTTGTCTAAATCTTTCTACCACAAACAACCGTACATACACATGCACGTACGGGTGTGCTAAATCTTTCTACCACAAACAACCGTACATACACATGCACTGCACCCTCTACGGGTGTGACTAAATCTTTCTACCACAAACAACCGTACATGCACATGCATGCTAGGGTGTGACTAAATCTTTCTACCGCAAACAACCGTACATACACATGCACGCTATGGGTGTGACTAAATCTTTCTACCACAAACAACCGTACAGCACATGCATGCTATGGGTGTGACTAAATCTTTCTACCGCAAACAACCGTGCACGTAGTATGCACGCTACGGGTGTGACTAAATCTTTCTACCACAAACAACCGTACATACACATGCAGCTACGGGTGTACTAAATCTTTCTACCACAAACAACCGTACATACACATGCATGCTACGGGTGTGTCTAAATCTTTCTACCACAAACAACCGTACACGTAGTATGCACGCTACGGGTATTCTAAATGTTTCTAACGCAAACAACCGTACACGTAGTATGCACGCTACGGGTGTGACTAAATCTTTCTACCGCAAACAACCGTAGACGTAGTATGCACTCTACGGGTGTATCTAAATCTTTCTACCGCAAACAACCGTACACGTAGTACGCACGCTACGGGTGTATCGAAATCTTTCTACTCCAGACAAACGTAAACGTAGTATGCACGCTACGGGTATGTCTAAATCTTTCTACCGCAAACAACCGTACACGTAATATGCACGCTACGGATGTAACTAAATATTTCTACGGCAAACAACCGTACACGTAGTATGCACGCTACGGGTGTGACTAAATCTTTCTGCTCGTCACCCACTATCAATGTGTACGGGAGATTGAAAGGATGCAAAACAGAACCAAATGGCTGGGCTGTGTTACCTGCCCTGTGGGTTTGCGTGACTGGACCCAATCTGGACGATTGACAGGAGACGAAAGCAGTGAAGCAGCTCACCCCCAGTATCGCTCGGAAGGGTCGGAGATTAGAACATGCAGTTAGTTTTGCCACAGAGAGAGAGAGGGGGGGGGGGGGAGGAGGAGGAGAGAGAGAGAGAGAGAGAGAGCATGTTGTTTACAGCTCAGCGAGAGAGTGGGTGGGAGAGAAATGAATTTAAACTTGTATTTAACTTCTCACACGCGAAGTCAAAAACCGTAGCTAACCTGACCAATATAGCTTCTCTGTCATTGGCCAAAGTTTCATGTAGCTGTATTTTTTCAAGGCAGTGGATATCAGCATATGGGCCAAATCACATATCTACCGTTATATTCTTCTCGTATTGAAACAACAGAAAATAGGATACTGCAGAAAAATCAAAATATACCGAAGTAGACCTTGAGCAAGTAAATTAAGACATTTGACCATGACTGCATAAAAAGTTAACATATACTCGAACTGTGCGTGTAGGGGCGTTCATGTCTGTGTGCATGGGCGCGCGCGCTTGGGGGGGGGGGGGGGGCATGTGCGTGCGTGCGTGTGTATGGGAGAGAGAGAGGGGGGAAGAGGGGGTTGGAAAGATACTTTCTTCTCTTTCGGTTCCTCTTTGATTGGGAAAATTATTTATGGTGGTGGTGTTTTACTCAAGAAACTTGGACTGGTAAGAATTTCAGATATCTTGTTTTCAAACTGGTTGCCCTTTCGCTCTGTCTGTGTTGCGCGCGCGCGCGCACGTGATTGTTTGTTTGTGTGTGTGTGTTTTGTGTGTGTGTGTTTGTGTGTGCGTGTGTTCGTCATTTGATTTAACGTCGTTTCACTATGAGTGATATTAGACGAGTGTGTGTGTGTCTGTGTATGTGGTGGATGAGGGTGGTGGTGATGGAGTGTGTGTGTGTGTTGGAAAAGGGTAGCCTTTGATCAGGCACATAAGGCCCCTGTGCAGATTTACCACAGCTTATGCCGTGATCATTTTGGACCTTTTCCGTCACATGGCGTCTATGGCCTCAGTGCATAATTCTGAGCGCGCACACGTCATCTTGAGGAACTGAAACTGAAACTGATCAGTACCAGCAAGTCTGTGATCACAACAGAGCTATGTTTTGTCGTCGTCGTTGGATATCGTGGCTCTTGTGATTTCTGAGCAGCTTGGAGGAATCCCAGGCTGGCAAGTTTAGGGTCTTTGGTCCCTCCGTATGATCCTGTGAGAAGTTGCCAATAGATTTTATAGCTGCTGATTGATTTTGTCAGATTGATTGATCGGTGATGCTCTGTTCGTCTGTCTGTCTGTCTATCTGTCTGTCTGTCTCTCTCTCTCTCTCTCTCTCTCTCTCTCTCCCCTCCTCTCTCTCTCTCTCTCTGTCACTCTGTCTCTGTTTCTGTCTGTCTCTCTGTCTTGTCTGTTCTCTCTCTCTGTCTCTCTCTCTTTCTCTGTATCTGTCTCTCCCCCCCCCCCCCCCCGCTCTCTCTCCTCTCTCCGTCTCTCTCTCTCTGTGTCCGTCTATCTATATATCCGTCTCTCTCTCTCTCTCTCTCTCTCTATATATATATATATATATATATATATATATATATATCCCTCCCTCCCTTCCCGTCTCTTTCCCTCTTTCTTCCCCCCCCCCCCTCTCTCTCTCTCTCTGTCCCCCTCCTCCATTTCTCTCTCTCTCTCTCGCTTTATCCCCCTCTTCCTTGTCCCCCTCTCTATCCCCCTCCATCCCCCTTCTCTCCTTTCAGTCTCTTTACCTTAAATAGACAAATCGATCAGAGAGACACGTGTTTCTGTTTGTGACAAAAAGGCATTGGCAAGATTTTCTTAGTTATTCCTTGATGGATCTGCATCAAGTTTGCCTCAAAGATACAGATCATTGAGGAGTCTCCAGTGACTGAGCGTGGTTGTCATAGTGTCAGGTCACACCGACCAAAAACACAAGAAAAGACTAAAGTCGGCTCTTTTTTTCAAAAGGTGTGTGAATATAATTTTCTGACGATGTGTAAAATTCAGTTTTCGCTGTCGTGACTTTTTGCAATTGCCCCAGATTCACGTCAGGTTTTGCTTCATCTGTGGTTTCTCCAAGGTCACAGTGACTTTGGGAAGTTACAAAATCATATTTTCTGTATTGTTGGTATAAGGGAAGATTGTTAGAATGGCTTGATTGTCTGGTGTTTTGTTTTGTTTTGTTTTAACTTGCTGTCATTTATCAGTGTTTGTGTGTCTGTCTCTGCCACTGTCTGAAGTATGTGTACTTGCATGTTTCATAGTTTGCTGCTCCTTATGTCTGTCTCCATAAATCTCTTTTGGCATGTTACACCCAAAGATAACCTTCAGAAAGGGGGTGAGGGAGAGAGAGAGAGAGAGTGGAAGGCCGAAAAGAATGAGAGGGGTTCGTTGGTGTGAATATAGGCCAGGTATGTTAGGGTACGGTTTATTGGTCAGAGCGGGTGCAACAAGTAGAAGATAAGGCGACTTTGCTGTATATTATATATATATATATATATATAAATATATATATATAATATATATATATATGTGTGTGTGTGTGTGTGTGTGTGTGTGTGTGTGTGTGTGTGTGTGTGTAGATATATATATATTGATAGGTAGATATATATTGATAGATATATTCTTACAGTGGGTCTTAAATAACGGTCCCCCGTCCCCGCTCCCTCTCTCTCTCTCTCTCACACTCTTTCTCTCTCTCTCTCTCTCGCGCTCTCTCTTTCTCTCTCTGGCTCTCTCTGTCTGTCTCTCTTTCTCTCTCTCTCTCTCTCTCGCTCTCTCTCTCTCGCTGTCTCTCTCTCTCGCTCGCCTCTCTCTCTCTCTCGCTCTCTCTTTCTCTCTCTCGCTCTCTCTCTCTCTCTCTCGTTCTCTCTCTCTCTCTCTCTCTCTCTCTCTCTCTCTCTCTCTCTCTCTCTCTCTCTCTCTCTCTCTCTCTCTCAGTTCTTTGACGTTTAAAAATACTGAAAATCCAACCTCAATCAACGGTAGATATGTTGTCGTCTCTGACGACTATTTTAATATATTTGTTATAAGTGATAAATTGTGATTCAGATATTTCAACAAAAACACTGCACTGTTCCAGTTTGAATGAATTTAACTTTTGTCCGTCTGTTTAGAACATATTTCATGTCATTGCCAGTGAGCAGTGTTTGTGTTTTGTGTGTGTGTGTGTGTGTGTGTGTGTGTGTGTGTGTGTGTGTGTGTGTGTTGTGTGTGTGCGTGTGTGTGTGTTAGAATAGATAAGGAATTTGATAAGCTATCAAATATGCAACATGACTTACGTTGCAATGTGACTAGTTATGGCTTACTTTATGTGTCCATAACTGAAAAGTGTGTTATTTTCAACGTTATCGTGTTTTTGATTTGAAATCGGTCCCGTGTCCTGTTTTAAGCTCAATACTTTGAAAGACATTAAACCATAACATTATCTCTCTGCCCCTCCCCCCTTCCTACCCTCCCCGTGTAAGGAATGTGTATGTTTGTTTAAACTTTTATGCTGTTTTACTTCTTCCTTGTGTGGGTCTCCATAAATCTCTTAAGACTAACACGACCACCAAAGGCTGTCATCGGATCAGCAAAGCAAACTGACGGTCAGAGAGAAGTGGAAGGGCTTGTTGGCGGGTGCAGTGAGTTGGGTTGGGTGGGTGGGTTTGACAGGTTGGGTGCTGGGTGTCGGTGAAGTACTTTGTTGGCGGGTGCAGTGAGTTGGGTTGGGTGGGTTTGACAGGTTGGGTGGGTTTGTCAGGTTGGGTGCTGGGTGTCGGTGAAGTAGTTTGTTGGTGGGTGCAGTGAGTTGGGTTGGGTGGGTGGGTTTGACAGGTGGGTGCTGGGTGTCGGTGAAGTACTTTGTTGGCGGGTGCAGTGAGTTGGGTTGGGTGGGTTTGACAGGTTGGGTGGGTTTGTCAGGTTGGGTGCTGGGTGTCGGTGAAGTAGTTTGTTGGTGGGTGCAGTGAGTTGGGTTGAGTGGGTTTGACAGGTTGGGTGGGTTTGACAGGTTGGGTGGGTTTGACAGGTTGGGTAGGTTTGACAGGTTGGGTAGGTTTGACAGGTTGGGTGGGTTTTGACAGGTTGGGTCAGGTTGGGTGGGTTTGACAGGTCGGTGGGTTTGACAGGTTGGGTGCTGGGTGTCGGTGCAGTAAGTGTTGTGCAGTCCTCATCCAGAGACCTCTCCACATCCATCATCCTGAGAGGAGAATGGCTTTTTCTCTCCCCCTCTGTCTGTCCTCTCTGTCTGTCTCTCTCTCTCTGTCTCTCTGTCTGTCTGTCTGTCTCTCTCTCTCTCTCTCTCGTCCTCTCTCGTCCTCCTCCTCTCTCCCCCCCCTCTCTCTCTCTCTCTCTCCTTTTCTCTCTTTCTCACCTCTTGTCTTTCTCCCCCCCCCTCTTTTCTCGTTTCTCTTTCTCTCCATCTGTTTCTTTCTCCGCCTCTCCCCCCCCCCCCTGCCCTCACACTCTGTCTGTCTGCCTGCCTCTTGTCTCTCTCTCTCTCTCTCTCTCTCTCTCTCTCTCTCTCTCTCCCCCTCCTCCTCCCACCATTTCTCCTCCTCCTGTGTCTAATAACGTTTTTCCTGTTGGTGAATTTTATACGAGTGCTTTGGAAGTGGGATTGGAAATGTGCATAACTCCAAAAAATATGCCGTTTGTAGTAAACTATCTTTTTCAACTTCGGTCAGGCTACAGCCATAGGTTACGTTCCTCTCCCCTCCCCCCCCCCTCCCGCTCCACCTTTCCATTCCATGCTTGCCAGTGCGTAGAGTTTTGCGTAGGCTCGCGGAAGTCTGCCAGATTATCACTGGCAAATCTGGGTGGAACACATGGAACTTTTTGAGTGCTAAGAATCCCTCTTGAAAATTTTTAATTCAAAACCCAAACTGTCCTTTTGTGTGTTTTCGTCTGTCTCTGTCTGCCTCTCTCTGTCTCTCTCTCTCTCTCTGTATGTCTGTCTCTGTCTGTCTGCCTCTCTCTCTCTGTATGTCTGTCTGTCTGCCTCTCTCTCTCTCTCTGTATGTCTGTCTCTGTCTGCCTCTCTCTCTCTCTCTCTGTATGTCTGTCTCTGTCTGCCTCTCTCTCTGTATGTCTGTCTGTCTGCCTCTCTCTCTGTATGTCTGTCTCTGTCTGTCTGCCTCTCTCTCTCTCTGTCTCTGTATGTCTGTCTCTGTCTGTCTGCCTCTCTCTCTCTCTCTGTATGTCTGTCTCTGTCTGCCTCTCTCTTCTCTCTCTCTCTCTCTCTCTCTCTCTCTTCTCTCTCTCTCTCTCTATGTCTCTTTTTTTAAGCGTCCTTTCGCTCATTTTACAATCTCTCTCGCGTTTACTAAAAGACACGTTGCTGCTTTTTTCCAAAGAAAAAGGCTGGACATGAAATGAGCGCAACTGTGTCCCCCACCCACTTCTGTGTGAAATTCACCGGCGAAGAGAAAAGTTTTGTTTCTCGGAGCTAGGGAAAAAATACAAACAAATAAACAAGCAAACAAACAAACAAGAACTCAGTTCGGTGCGAAATTTGCGTGACGTTCGTGTCTATGGATTCACACGGTGATTTTAATTAATGTTGGATGCGAAAGACAAAATACTTGTGCGAAGTTCGCTCCTGGATTTTTTTTTTTTTTTTTTTTTTTTTTTTTTTTTTTTGCGTCATTGCGCCATTTATGGAATTGCGGCTCAATGTTCATTTCAAGAAAAAGAAATTGCCGCGTGTCTTCGGGAATGAACGAAAGATTTCCAACATTTCACAAGAAGACTTTTAACCCTTTGACTCCCGCACCCGGTCCATCAGCACCCTTGCCTTGCCAACCATTCCAACAAAGCAAAAACTTAACCCTTTGATTCCCTCACCCTGTCCACCAGCTTCATGCAGGAAGCTGGTGGACAGGGTGAGGGAATCAAAGGGTTAAGTTTTTGCAGTTGATGGATAGGGTACGGGACTCAAAGGGTTAAATTAAACCAGGTCAGTGGACGAAAATAAGCTTCAAAGCCCGGTAAAAGAAGTAGATGGAGTGGACTGTAGTGACGGATGGTAGGGATAGTGCCATAGAGTTGTCACAGTATAGACGTGGGTGATGTAATTGATGTAGGTGTTGTGCGATGCGTGTTGGGTAACTCGCCACACAAGTCCATCACTTTGATAGAAGAGTGAGCGATGGCCGGATTGACATGTATGTTGTTGTTGTTGTTGGCGTTGTTGTTGTTGTTGTTGGTGGTGGGGTTGGCGTTATTGTTGTTGTTGGTGGTGGTGTTTTTGTCGTTGTTGGTGGTGTTGTTGGCATTGTTGTTGGCGTTGTTGTTGGTGGTGTTGTTGTTGGCGTTGTTGGTGTTGTTGTTGTTGGTGGTGGTGTTGTTGTTGTTGTTGTTGGTATTGTTGTTGGCGTTTGCAGGCTAGACGATCAGTCCTGTTGGGGTGATAAATAGGGCCGTTTTCTCCAGCTTGTGGTTGTCGCCGTGGAGCTTGGTTGTGAATGGAGTGTCCAGTGACCACACGTCTCGTCTTTGTGGTTCATAACGGGGCCATTTCTGAAACACATGGTCCGCAGTGTGATCTATCTATCCGCAGGGACAGGTTGGTGAGGGCACCAGTTTCAGTGGGCACATGTGAATGTTCATTCTGTTGTGCACGGTGTGGAGCCTCAGCAGGACTTCCACTTGGCTGCTCTCTGTACAACAGGTGATAGTCATCCCTGGACATTGTTGGCGTTGTGAGTGTCTTGATGATACTCCACATCTCGCTGTAGCTGATGTTGGTGTTGGGTTGTTCTCCTGCAGCGCCCTGTTTTGCCAGGTGATCAGTCTGTTCATTATTGTCATGTATAGTGCGTGTTGAGTGGTCTGGCCGGCCTTGATTATAGCCAATCACCGCCCTCCTGTAACCAACACGACTCGTTCTGCGGCTCAGGGTTGTCAGTTTTTAGGAAGATACTCGTACTGTGGAGGGGTTTTCCTTGATCCCAAAACAGAACACAGAATACATTTATTTGACACAAGAACCCAGGATGTGGCTGTAAGGAACAGATCGATCGTACTAGTTGTCATTACAGTCAGTGATTTGAACAGTTTTTGGTTTCACATTTCACGTTCTCATCATCATTTTGGAACTACAGTGGTGGGGACTGACCAGGGAACTTTGGTCCCTGTGGAGAAGTTTTCGATTCGTTTGGGGGAACTTTTCGATGGTTATCTTGCTAGAATTGTGTATCTGCTTCCCCGACCCCTTTTTTTTTCTTTTTTATTTCCTGTATTCCTTTTGTGATGCATCATTTCGACAGGTAAACCTCCATTTTGTTCTTGTCTGTAAACTATTTGGCATTTTACGCTCAGGCCGTTTGATCAGACATTGCAGACATTTTGTCTGGCCCAAAATAAATAAATTTTAGAGTCTTTTTGTCTGGTCTCACATCTCATCTTACATTGCAGAGCTTTTTTGTTTGATCCCAAAATACATTTCAGTAGCTTTTGCTTAGTCCAAAATATATTCATAGCTTTTTTCTAGTCAAACATTGTTATAGAACTTTTTGTCGGTCCTAAGGTACATTTAGTGCTTTTGTTTGGTCCCAAATAATGCAGACTTTTGTCAAGTCCCAAAAGTTTTGTTTGAGTTAAGTATATGCAGAGTTTTTAGTCCCAAAGTTGCATGGCAGAGCGTTTTTGTCCAAGTGTATTATTCTGTAAGTACATGGTAGAGCAATTTGTTCGGTCTTCAATGAACATGCAGAGCATTTTCAGTCTGTCTTATGTAGTGCATAGAATTTCGTCTGGTCTCAAAGTACATGGTAGAGATTTCGTCTGGTCTCAAAGTACATGGCAGAGATTTCGTCTGGTCTCAAAGTACATGGCAGAGATTTCGTCTGGTCTCAAAGTACATGGCAGAGATTTCGTCTGGTCTCAAAGTACATGGCAGAGATTTCGTCTGGTCTCAAAGTACATGGCAGAGATTTCGCACAAGTACTTGGCAGAGCTGTTGTTTGGTCCGAAAGTGTATTATTACTATGAGCTACCTGTGTGGAGCAAATGTTGATATCGAGATCTGTTCAATGAAACCTTATCCTGAGCTCTCAGTTTCCTTGTCTGTAGTGCATAGAAAGTTTTGTCCTTGACCATCATTTGATTAAAAAGAAAAGAAGAAGAAAGAGAAAGGCAAAAAGAAAATTTTAAAAAGAGAGTACATGATAGGTGGGAAGAAGACGTGTGCATTATGGTGAGGTGGTATAGGTCGGAGATTTTTAGACCAAAGATGTGGAAGGTTAGGGTGAGGTGTGTGTGTGTGGGTGGGTGGGTGGTATTAAGAGAGGTAAATGTTGTGCATTGAGCGTCAAGTAACGGTCCTCCAATCCATCACCATGACAGCAGAGTGATGGCCAGACTGACGAGTATTGTGTGTGCTCATTGGTCTGGTCCTGGCTGTATTCCTAGCCACCACCCAACAGCACCTACCACAGGTCTTTGGTCTGTACTAGCCACTACCCAACAGCACCTACCACAGGTCTTTGGTCTAACTCCTAGCCACCACCCAACTGCATCTACCACAGGTCTTTGAGCTACACTCCTAGCCACCACCCAACAGCGCCTACCACAGGTCTTTGGTCTACACTCCTAGCCACCACCCAACTGCACCTACCACAGGTCTTTGGCTACACTCCTAGCCACCACCCAACTGCGCCTACCACAGGTCTTTGGTCTACACTCCTAGCCACCACCCAACTGCACCTACCACAGGTCTTTGAGCTACACTCCTAGCCACTACCCAACAGCACCTACCACAGATCTTTGGGTCTACACTCCTAGCCATACCACCCAACTCACCTACCACAGGTCTTTGGCTACACTCCTAGCCACTACCCAACAGCACTACCACAGGTCTTTGGGCTTCTAGCCACAAACCAACACACCTACCACAGGTCTTTGGGCTACACTCCTAGCCACCACCCAACAGCACCTACCACAGGTCTTTGGGCTACTAGCCACTACCAACAACACCTACCACAGGTCTTTAGGCTTACTAGCCACCACCCAACTGCACCTACCACAGGTCTTTGGCTACACTCCTAGCCACTACCCAACGCACCTACCACAGGTCTTTGGGCTGACTCTAGCCACTACCCAACACACCTACCACAGGTCTTTGGCTACACTCCTAGCCACTACCCAACAGCACCTACCACAGGTCTTTGGGCTTACTAGCCACTACCCAACAACACCTACCACAGGTCTTTGGGCTGTACTAGCCACTTACCCAACAACACCTACCACAGGTCTTTGGGCTACACTCCTAGCCACACCCAACAGCACCTACCACAGGTCTTTGGGCTGTACTCTAGCCACTACCCAACAACACCTACCACAGGTCTTTGGGCTAACTCTAGCCACCACCCAACAGCACCTACCACAGGTCTTTGGGCTACACTCCTAGCCACACCCAACAGCACCTACCACAGGTCTTTGGGCTATACTAGCCACCACCCAACAGCACCTACCACAGGTCTTTGGTCTGTACTTCTAGCCACCACCAACAGCACCTACCACAGGTCTTTGGGCTATACTAGCCACCACCCAACAGCACCTACCACAGGTCTTTGGGCTATACTAGCCACCACCCAACAGCACCTACCACAGGTCTTTGGGCTATACTAGCCACCACACAACAGCACCTACCACAGGTCTTTGGGCTATACTAGCCACCACCCAACAGCACCTACCACAGGTCTTTGGGCTATACTAGCCACCACCCAACAGCACCTACCACAGGTCTTTGGGCTACACTACTAGCCACTACCCAACAGCACCTACCACAGGTCTTTGGGATACACTCCTACCCATTACCCAACAGCACCTACCACAGGTCTTTGGGCTACACTCCACCACACCAACAAGCACTACCACAGGTCTTTGGGCAACACTCCTAGCCACTACCCAACAGCACCTACCACAGGTCTTTGGGCTACACTCCTAGCCACTACCCAACAGAGCTTACCACAGGTCTTTGAGCTACACTCCTAGCCATCACCCAACAGCACCTACCACAGGTCTTTAGATAGAGTAATGTTTATTTTATCAAGATTGTTTTGTTTATTTGGTTTAAAAAAATGTTTTGAAGCGTTCTATTTCTTTGCGGATACGTGTATGCACGTTATTTTGCCCACGCTATGGTAGGTTGCTGCACAGTCTGCGAAATATATTTTATTTTCTTTAGTATGTGTGCATACATACTGGGTGTTTTCATGTTTCTGTAAAGCCACCGGACACTGATACATGGTGCCACTCTTCCGTCTGGGTGACGGAAATCCGTTTTCTCGGCAAGGCCCCAGACGGAAATTCCGTTTTTCTCGTTTTCGTTATTCAAAAAAAAAAAAAAATGTTTGGGGAAAAATTCAGTTGAATCGGCGGTATTATGACCGAAGCAGCACTGTAGCAGACGACCGGAAATGAGGAAGCGCTCTCTATCGTTGAAGACAACACAGGTCAAGCGATCTTTGTTAGGCTACACAATCACTTCCGTCGCTCCATTGTGCTGCTATTGCCTTCAAGTGAAAAAGTTTTCGAGTTAGCCTGATTCTCCGTTTTTTCAGATTTTCAAAGTGTCACCTTTGCTGATATGACAGAGTTAAAGGATCTGTAACGTGCGTATTTGATGTTCTGCGTGCGTGTACACGCCACGGGGTTCAGACGCTATCAGGTTTGCACATAATATGCTGACCTAGGAGATTGGAAGAATATCTATCCTCTACCCTTTACCCACCTGGCGGGAGGTATACCCAGGTAGTATCGAACCCAGACCTTTGTGATGGGTAGTCTGACGTCTGACCCTCTTGACTATCGCGCCCGTCGGTCAGTCAGGGCGTTTAATTTAACCCTTTGACTCCCACACCGTATCCACCAACAGCAAAAAACTTAACCCCCTTAACCCTTTGACCCCCTCACCCTGTTCATCAACTTCCTGCAAGAATCTGGTGGATACGATGAGGGAGTCAAAGAATTGAGTTTTTGCTTTGGTTGCATGGTTGACGATGTAGGATGCTGGTGGACAGGGTGCGGGAGTAAAAGGGTTTTAAAAGGAAGCTGTTGATCGTGGAGTTATCCCCCCTCCCTTCCTCCTACCGAATGAGAGTTTTTGATCATAATTTCATCTTGGTGTCCTGTATGCAGAAGGTATTTCAAGGTTGGGAAAGGTAAAGCGGCGAGGAAGTTGAATTGGGCACCACCCTCGTAATTCCTGGCCACGAGAAAAGTTGAGGTCTCTCCCACCTCACTGCCTGCCACTTCAGGGTTATGGAACAACCTTTACGGTTTGGGTTGGTTTGTGTCTCTGTTAATTTCTTTCTTTCTTTTCATAAAAGGAAAAGTAGAACTAAGGATCCGTTTTAGGATGAAAAGTTGAAATGTCATTGGCAGCGAAATTTTGTCCACGTTTTAATGAACGCATTTCGGAGTGTGTATGTGTGTGTGTGTGTGTGTGTATGTCTGTCTGTCTGTCTGTCTGCCTGTGTTGTTGTTTGTTTGCATGCACATTACATGCATACATTTGCAAGGACGGTCTGTTAGACAGGTCCACCAGAACCTAAAGCTACTATCTTCGAGTGTTGAAAGCATTAAGTTTCAAAGGACGAAGTGACAATTTTTTTTATTTTTTTTCTTTTTTTTTTTTTTTTTTTTTTTTTCTTTTTTTCTTTTTTTTTTTTTTTTTTGAGGGATGAGGGGCGGAGCGGGTGGGAGGGAAGGGCGTGGTTGTTGGAATGAGTGGTGCTGTAAGCGAGGTAAGTGTTTTTGCATTAAAAACGTGGAGCGACCTCCCCCAATCTATCACGTTGACAGAAGAGCGACAACCTGGCATGTATTGTGTGCTCTCACGGTCTGGCCTCGCAAGGGTCTTGTCCTGGTTGTTGTAATATTATTATATAGCTTCCACTGCCGCCATGTGATCGACTGCCAGTGAGAATTATACTGTTGTAGGATTGGTGCCGTTGCCGACTGCTGAGTATGTTGTTATCGTCTGCTTGTTGTTGTTTTCGGTTCTGTCCGGAGTTAAAGTGTGTGTGTTGTGTGTGTTGTTGTGTGTGTGTTGTGTGTTGTGGTGTGTGTGTGTGTGTAGTGTGTGTGTGTGTGTGTGTGGTGTGCGGTGGTGTGTGTGTGTGGTGTTGTGTGTGTGTGTGCGTGTCTATGTACGTGCGCGCGCGCGTGTGTGTGTGTACATACTGTGTAAGTGTGTGTGTTTGTAGTGTATTTGTGTATATGTGTGTACATACTGTGTATGAGAGAGAGAGTGTGTGTGGTGTGTTGTGTGTGTGTGTGTGCGTGCGTGCGTGCGTGCGTGTGTGTGTTATGTACGTGCGCGCGCGTGTGTGTGTATGTGTGTGTACATACTGTGTATGTGTGTGTGTTTGTAGTGTATTTGTGTATATGTGTGTACATACTGTGTATGAGAGAGAGAGAGTGTGGTTGTGGTGTGTGTGTGATGTGCGCGTGTGGTTATACGCGCGCTCGCGTGTGTGTGTAGGTGTGGGTGCACATACTGTGTATATGTGCGTATTTGTAGTGTGTTTGTGTATATGTGTATATACTGTGTATGAGAGAGAGAGAGTGTGTGTGTGTGTGTGTGTGTGTGTGTGCGTATGTACGTGCGCGCGCGCGTGTGTGTAGGTGTGTGTGTACATACTGTGTATGTGTGTGTGTTTGTAGTGTGTTTGTGTATATATGTGTACATACTGTCTATGTGAGAGAGAGAGGTGTGTGTGTGTGTGTGTGTGTGTTGTGTGTGTGTGTGTGTGTGAGTGTGTATGTGTGTGTGTGTGCACGCGCGAGCGCGCGCGTGTTTGTGTGATCAGAACTAGCATCGTATTCATTTGGCATGAGAACCCAAGATAAGTCTGTAAGTTTGGTTGTATTAGCTTGACGTAAGTCTCGTGTGTGTGTTTTTGTTGTCTTGTTTTGTTGTTGTTGTTGTTTTGTGTCGTGTATGTGTGTGTTGTGCGCGTTGTTGTGTGTATAAGCGCATGTATTTGTCCACTACTTTTATCGTCCGTCGTTCTTTTTCTTTCTGTCTGTATGTAATATCTGCTTTCACTTATTTTTTTCTTTCTCGGATTTGTCCTCATCATTGTTACGTTTGTTTAAATAACCAACTCGTATACCATGTACAGCGCTCTCTTTGAGTCTTTTTCTCCATTCCCTCAGTACCTCTTTGCCCCTCCCTCCCCCCCTCTCTCTCTCCCTCTGTCTGTCGTCTCTCTCTATCTCTCTCTCTGTCTGTCCCTCTGTCTGTCTGTCTTCTCTCTCTCTCATCTTCTCTCTCTCTCTGTCCCTCTGTCTTCTCTCTCTCTGTCTGTCCCCTTTTCTTCTGTCTGTCTGTCTCTCTCCCTCCTCCTCTCTCTCTTTCTTCTCTTCTGTTGTCTTCTCTCTCTCGCTCGTCGATTGATCGATCTATTTCTCTCTCTTTCGCGTGAGCGCACCCTCCCACACACACATGGTGCGCATGCGTATACATATGCACACGTACACAAAATCGCACATATATACACGAACTCATACATTTGCACGTGCACACATACTTAACACCCACGCGCACGTACGCAATTATACAACCCCATACATAATACGTATGTACACATCACACACGCACGCATGCGCGCGCGACCCACCCACCACCCACTCACACACACACAACACACACACACATCACACACACACACACACACACACACACACACACACACACCACACACACACACACAACACACACACCACACACACACACAACACACACACACCACACACCCCCACACACACACACACACACACACACACAACACACACACACACACACAACACAATTGACAGGTGATTAATAACGAGAGATGGCAGGGAGAGGGTATCTCGGAGACTGATGACGAGGAACGGTGCTGTAATAATTATCAAAACGAAGAAAGAATAGGGGGAAAAAAATAGTAAATATGTAAACTGGCTTCTTTTATAACCACAAGCTCTTATTAAAGATCTGTCAAACAACCCACACTCATCTTCATCGTAGCTGTCATCATTATAATCTAAATAAATGAATGAATGAATAAACGAACGAATCAAATCAAATCAAATCATATCGGATAAATAAACTTGACTGTCAGGTTTTATAACGTAATTAGACATTTGATTAAAGATCTGTCAGACTAATCGCATCATCATCATCATCATCATCATCATTAATCATCCCATCTCTTCATCGCACCACTATCATCATCATCATCAGGCTTTTAGAATCAAGACAGATCCAATGCTTCTTAGGTTCGAATGATTTTATTTGGGGTGTGAAAAAAAGTTCAATCACGTTTTCATCATTTCCCCCTCTCATTCTTCTCTTCTTCTCTCTCTCCTCTCTCTCTCTCTCTCCTCTCTCTCTCTCTCTCCATTCCTCTCTCTTCTGCTCTCTCTCTCTTCTCTCTCTCTCTGTCTTCTTCTTCTCTCTCTCTGTCTGTCTGTCTTCCCGTCTGTCTGTCTCTCTCTCTCTCTCTTCTCTCTCTCTCTGTCTGTCTGTCTCTCTCTGTCTGTCTCTTCTGTCTCTTCTCTTCTCTCTCTCTGTCTGTCTCTCTCTCTCTCTCTCTTCTCTCTCTCTCTCTCTCATCTCTGTCTGTCCTCTCTTCTGTCTTCTCTCTCCTTCTCCTCTCTCTCTCTCTCTCTCTCTTCTCTCTCTCTCTCTTGTCTTCGTCTCTCTCTCTTCTGTCTGTCTCTCTCTTCTCTATCTCCTCTCTCCTCTCTCTCTTTGCTGTCTCTTCTCCTCTCTGTCTGTCTGTCTCTTTTCTCTTCTCTCTTCTCTATCCTCTGTCTCTCTTCTGCTGTCTTTCTTTCTGCTCTGTCTCTCTGTCTCGTTATCCTCTCTCTCTCTCTCTCTCTCTCTTCTGTCTGTCTATCTATCTACTATCATTTCCTCTTCTCTCTCTTTCTCTGCTCTGTCTCTTTCTCTGTCTCTGTTGTATGTCTGTCTCCTCTCTGTCTGTCTGTCTCTCTCTCTCTCTCTCTCTTCGTCTCTATCTACTATCTATCTATCTTCTGTCTATCTCTTCTTTTCCCTCTCGCTCTGTCTCTCTTTCTCTGTCAATCTGTTTGTATGTCTCTGTCTCTCTCTGCTGCTCTCTCTCTCTCTCTCTCTCTCTCTCTCTCTCTCTCTTCTCTCTTTCTCTGTCAGTCTGTTTGTCTATCTCCGTCCTCTGTCTGTCTGTCTGGCTGGCTGGCTCTCTCTCTCTCTCTCTCTCTCTCTCTCTCTCTCTCTCTCTCTCTCTCTGTTTCTCTCTGTTTTTCTCCTTCTCTCTCCTTCTGTCCTGTCCACCCCCACCCCAAAAAAACACAATTATATCCATTAGGTTGTTACGCTATTTTATTTTATTTGTGTTATGTGAATGTTGATCTTTAGCAATATATATATATATTATATGTTATGATTATGTAATATATCTTTTCTGTAATTAGTGTGTGCGTGATGGCATGCAGTCTTATGTCGTAGTTGCTAATTAGGTTAGATGGCCGGTATGGGGGCAAGGGCGAGATGAGAAAATCGTGTATACTGATTATATATTACCCTTGGCATTAAAGATTTATCATTCGTAGCTCCGACCTTCTCCACCCCCATCCCCACCCCACACACATAGCTGTTTCTCTCTCTCTCTCTCTCCTCTCTCTCCTCTCTCTCCTCTCTCTCTCTCTCTCACTCTCTCTCTCTCTCTCTGTCCTTGGTTGGTTTGTGTCTTGTGCTGTTGATTTTCCTTTTGTGTTTGAAGTTAAAGGGAGAGATATAATTACGTAGAATGGCATCGGCAAGATTGAAAACAAAACTTTTCAGCCGATTGCTTTTACTGTTAGATAAATATAGCGTAATTCTCTCGTCTCTGTTTCTGTTTCTGTCTCTGTCTCTGTCTGTCTGTCTGTCTGTCTGTCTATTTCTCTCTCTCACTCTCTCTCTCTCTCTCTCTCTGTCTGTCTGCCTGCCTGCTCTGTCTTCTGTCTGTCTGTCTCTCACTCTCTCTGTCTCTGTCTGTCTGTCTGTCTCTTCTCTCTCGCTCGCTCTTTCTCTCGTTTCTTTGCTCGCTATGTCCCATCTCCCACCATCTCTTTCTCTGAAAAAAAAGTATTCTGATTAAGTCACTACCCTCGAATATATTCTCTCTCTCTTTCTTTTTTCTCTCTCGCTTCTCTCTCTTCTGTCTCTCTCTTTCTTTCTTTCTTTCTCTTCTCTCTCGTTTCTCTCTTTCTTCTCTCTCTCTCTTTCTCTCCTTTCTTCTTCTCTCTCTCTTTTCTTCTCTTTCTCTCTCTCTCCTTTTCTCTCTCTTCTCTCTCTTTCTTCTTTCTTTCTCTCTTTCTCTCTCTTTTCTCTCCTCTCTCTCTCTCTTCTCTTTCTTTTCTCTCTTCCCTCCTCTCTCTCTCTCTCTCCTTCCCTCCCTCCCCCTCCCTCCCCTCCCTCTCTCCATCGCTTCCCGCCCTCTCTTTCTTTCTCGTTTTGGTTTGATATTTATGCTTGTGGGCTCGAGAGAAAAAAAATCTCTCCGTGTTGTGGAATGACAAGGCTTGTGTTTGTCAATGTCTTCTGCGGGCCGCTAGGGACTAGCTCCTCCGCCCACCCTTGCCCACACCACCACCACCACCACCACCCCGGCCCTGTCCCCCACCTCTCCTCCCCCGTTTTGTCGACGCCCAGTTTGTGACTGATTCGCATCAATCTTTCTTTATCTCAGGTCACCCCCCTCCCCCCCACACTCCCTCTGTCTCTTTGTTTCTTTGTCTTTCTGTGGCGCTGAGAGAGAGAGAGAGAAAGACAGAGAGAAAGACAGAGAGAGAGAGAGAGTGAAGAGAGAGGGAGAGAGAGAAAGACAGAGAGAGAGAGAAAAAGAGAGAGAAAGAAAGAGAGAGAAAGAGGGAGAGAGAGACAGAGAGAGAGAAAGAGTGAGAAAGAGAGAGACAGAGTGAAAAAGAAAGAGAGAGACAGAGAGAGAGATTGAGAGAAAGAGAGAGAGAGAGAGAAAGAAAGAGAGAGTCTGATCAGTTTCCTTGTTTCTGTCGTTTGCGGGGTGTGTATATGTGTGTGTGTGTGTGTATGTGTGTGTGTGTGTGTGTGTGTGTGTGAACGAGCGATCGCGCGTGCGCTGGTCATTTTGATTGTTTCTGTCATCTATCCGTAAAGTTCTCTCCCTCTGCCCCGTTACATTACTGTCTGTCTCTCCCTCTCACTGAATTTTGTTTGTTTGTTTGTTTGTGTTCTTTTGTGTTCTTTTGTTTGTTTTGTGTGTGTGTGCGTGTGTGTGTGTGTGTGTGTGTGTGTGTGTGTGTGTGTGTGTGTGTGTGTGTGTGTGTGTGTGTGTGTGTGTTTTTGTCCTTTGGTGCGTCCTTGGCGTTAATGCATTTAGACCTTGTTCCGATTGTTTAGACGCTGTGTTGAGGCACTGAACCTGAAACTAAAACTTCTTTTTTTCATCGTTTGGTCATTTTGCCTTTTGCTCTTTCGGTCCCTGGCGCTGTGTTTTCTGC
>JAPXFY010000014.1:5104970-5112470 GCA_030674185.1 Monoplex corrugatus | reverse complement strand
CAATGCAGGATGCTGGGGACAGGGTGCGGGAGTCAAAGGGTTAAGTTTTTACTTTGATACCATGGTTGACAATGCAGGATGCTGGTGGACAGGGTGCGGGAGTCAAAAGGTTAAATTTTTGCTTTGATACCATGGTTGACAATCAAAGGGTTAAATTTTTTGCTTTGATACCATGGTTGACAATGCAGGATGCTGGTGGACAGGGGTGCGGGAGTCAGAGGGTTAAATTTTTGCTTTGATACCATGTTGACAAAGGGTTAACTTTTTGCTTTGATACCATGGTTGACAATGCAGGATGCTGGTGGACAGGGGTGCGGGAGTCAAAGGGTTAAATTTTTGCTTTGTACCATGATTGACAAAGGGTTAAATTTTTGCTTTAATACCATGGTTGACAATGCAGATGCTGGTGGACAGGGTGCGGGAGTCAAAGGGTTAAAACTCTTTTATTTTCTACCTATATAAATATTGTAAGCACATGAGTCGGCCAGCTTCACCTGTCACCTGTCAGCATCGTCATCAGAGTTCAATACTAACCGCTGCAGCAGACATCACAGCAGATTCTCTTCCATTCACTCTGGTCCCTGACATGCCTCTTAGACCCATAGACCGCTGATGTTGGTGATGATGTTCATAATAGCAGGTGGGTGGTCTAGTCTGCCCGGATTTCTTTTGGCCTCAACTTTTACTTGCAGAACTGAGGTCGTTAGGGTTGAGTTCGTGTTGCGGGTTGCGTGGCCTTTTTTCGAAATAAATGCTGAAAGGAGATAATGGAGAAAAGAGCGACTACCTGAATGTTTTTCTTTCTCTTTTTGTCTGTTTTTGTTTGTATGTTTGTTTTTTTGTTTTGTTGTTGGGTGTTTGTGTGTGTGTGTGTGTGTGTGTGTGTGTGTGTGTGTGTGTGTGTGTGTGTGTGTGTGTGTGTGTGTGTGTGTGTGTGTGTTAGATTCAAACCACGAACACACACGCACGCAATAAAAAAAAAAGTGGGGGTGGGCGAACAGGGGAATAAGCGAGTAAAACAACGCACACATACAAATGCAGAAGCACACACACACATACTCTTGCATATGCATGTACGCACACACACACACACACATACATAGTCGCGCGTGCTTACACACACACACACACACACACACACACACACACACACACACAACACACACACACACACACACACACACACATTCACACACACACACACACACTCACACACACACACACACACTCTTACACACATACACATACACACACACTTACACACACACACACCACACTTACACATCACACACACACCACACACACAACAACACACACAACACACACACACACACACACACACACACAACACACACACACACACACACATCACACACACACACACACACACCTTCACACACACACACACACACACTCTACACACAACACACACACACACACTCTTACACACACAACACACACACACACAACACACACACACACACAACACAACACACACACACACACACACACACACACCACACACACACACACACACACACACACACACACACACACACACACACACACACAGCGTGCGTGCGACGTGCACATCTCCCTGTTGCCTGCCAAAACAAGAATAAAAGGAGAGGGTGGGGGTCATGCAGGATAAGGCGATGGGGATGAGAGGGAGGGAGAAGGGAGGGGCCAAGACAGAAGACGGCTCAAGAGAAACGACATTGATGCAAGCGTTGGCTGAGTGACTGGGAGAGATACGGAGGGAGCGGTCGAGAGAGAGAGAGAGGGGGAGACAGAGAGAGGGGGGAGAGAGAGACAGAGACAGACAGAAGAGAGAAAGAGACGGACAGACAGAGAGACACACACACATAGAGGAGAGAGACAGCGAGAGACAGAAGAGAGAGAGAGAGATGGAGAGAGATAGACAGACAGAGAAAGAGAGACACACACACACACATAGAGGAGAGAGAGACAGACAGACAGACAGAGACAGAAGAGAGAGAGACAGACAGACAGGCAGGACAGAGCAGAAGGAGAGAGAAAGACAACAGCAGGAAAAACACACACACACACACACCACACACACACACACACACACACACACACACACACACACACATAGAGGAGAGAGAGAGAGACAACAGACAGAGGGACAAGACAGACAGAGAGACAGAAGAGAAAGAGACAGACAGACAGGCAGGCAGACAGACAGAGAAAGAGAGAGACACACACACAGAGGAGAGAGAGACACACACACACAGAGAGAGAGCGTTGGACCAGAGAGAAGCAGGAGAGAGGTGAGGGAGAAGAGAGGATGAATAATAGGTGAATGAAAGAGCTACATTTTCTGACAGTAAAGGTAAACGACGTCGCACAGTAGAAAGAGAGAAATGCTGGGTGAGAGAGGAGGTCTGAAAAAGAGACGGGGGGAGAGATAACGTTGGATAACAGAGAGACAGAGAGAGACGCACACACAGGCAGAGGAAAGACAGAGACAAATAGAGAACGAATGGATGAATGAATATTGTGTTTCAGCGGCAAAGACATAGGCATCGTATAATAGAGAGAGAAAGGCAAGGGAGAGAGAGAGAGAGAGTAGATGAACGAGTGATCTTTGTTTTCCAACAGTAAAGTGACGTCATAGAAAAGAGAGAGAGAGCAATGCAGGAGAAGAGAGAGACAGACAGAGACAAGAGGGGGGGAAAGGAGAGACACAGAGAGAGAGAGAGAGAGAGAGAGAATAGATGAATGAATGATCTTGGTTTTCCAACAGTAAAGTGACGTCATAGAATAGAGAGAGCAATGCAGGAGAACACAGAGAGAGAGAGAGACAGACAGACAGACAGAGACAAGAGAGACACAGAGAGAAAGACACAGAGAGAGAGAGAGAGAAATAGATGAATGAATGATCTTGGTTTTCCAACAGTAAAGTGAAGTGGCGTCATAGAATAGAGAGAGCAGTGCAGGAGAACAGAAGACAGACAGACAGACAGAAGAAGAGAGAGAGAGAGAGAGAATAGATGAATAATGATCTTGGTTTTCCAACAGTAAAGTGAAGTGGCGTCATAGAATAGAGAGAGCAATGCAGGAGAACAGAGAGAGAAAGAGAGTGGAGAAACAGAGCTTTTGAAAGCGGAACAAAGACACAAAGGAATCATAGCACAGAGCTTGAGAGAGAGAGAGAGAGAGAGAGAGATGAAACTCGATTTTCCGACGACATAGATATATTAGCACACAGGCCTACATTCATATCCTGCTGTTGCTGATCTACTTATATTAAAATCAATGAAAGAAAAGGGCAGTGCAAAATGAATATAAAGATAAACGTTCAACAAATTAGACCCCCCCCCCCAAAAAAAAAAAAAACAACAACAAAAAAACAGTTTATCGTAATACATAAAAGTGAATGATATAATTATCATTAATACATGTTACAATAAAATCGAGAGAGAGAGAAAGAGAGAGAGAGAGAGTGGAAATGATAAAACAAATTTTAGAAAGGACCAGTCGCTGATCTGACTACCGCTTAATGCCGAGTTAAATTAACCCTTTGACTCCCGCACTCTGTCCACCCGCATTCTGCATTGTCAACCATGCTTGCAGAGCAAAAACTTCACCCTTTGACTCCCTCTCCCTCTCCACCAGCTTCTTGCATAGGGTGAGGGAGTCAAAGTATTAAGTTTGTGCTGTTGGTGAATAGGGTGCGGGAGTCAAAGGGTTAAGTTTTTGCAGTTGATAAATAGGGTGCGGGAGTCAAAGGGTTAATTTTTTTGCAGTTGGTGAATAGGGTGGGGGAGTCTGAGGGTTAACAGCCATCTAGGGGTAAAGCAGGCTTGTGCACCCTCGTTTAAACTTAGTTTGGTGCTAATAATAAATAGAATTTAGCTTGCGGCCAGACGTTTAGCTGTAGACAGACGCTTGCCGACTGTTCTGCACCCCCAGCCCAGGGCCCCATTTGAAAGAGTACGCACATTTCACACTTACGTAATGTGAACAACTTATTCATTCACTTGAAATACAGTCAGCGCTCACACGCGCGCGCGCACACACACACACACACACACACACACACACACACACACACACACACACACACACACACACACACACACACACACACAAACGCTGAGAAAAAGAGAGAGACAGACTGACTGATAGACAGAGACAAAGGGAGAGAGACAGGCAGACAGACGACAGAGACACAGAGAGAGACAGAGAGCGAGAAAGGAGCGTATGCGAAAGACAGGAGAGAGAAGAGAAGCGACAGAGAGAAATGACGAGCGAGCGAGAGAGAGAGAGAGAGAGAAGGACTAGGACCATAGGTGAAAGAAAGGAATAAAAAAAAAAAAGAGAGAAAAGAAGACGAGAGACAAGGGAGAGAGAACGAGCGCATGCAGATCAGAATGAGTGTTGATTGATTAGTATTTGTGTTCCATCGGAAGAGAGAGAGAGGAGAGAGAGAGAGAGAACAGAGAGAGAGAGAGAGACAGACAGACAGAGAGCAGACAGATTTTCGAAGGTACTGAGGTTTTACGCATCCATAAGTATACAATTATAATGCCCCGTAGAGTGTCTACACTATTAGTACAATATACTGACCAGGAGGGTCTATACTAATATAGAGATAAAAGATACAAGCAGGCGAGAGACAGAGATGCACAAGAGAGAGAGAGAGAGAGGATGGGGGAGAAAGAGCGAGAGAGAGAGGAGGGGGTGGAGAGAAGGGGGGGGGGCAGGGCCAGCACAGAGCAAGCGGTAGTCAGCAAGCATGAGGCAAGGGAGAGCAGCAGGGAATAGAGTAGAGGAAAGGGGGAGGGCTCGAGTGTTGGGGAGAGTTGTCTGCTGCCAAGACGCCAGTGATAAGCATGATAAACGACAGTGATGGATCCTGCCAATGATGTCGCCATGGCAACTGTCTCTTGGCATCAACCTCGATTGGGAACATATCATTTGTGGGGTTCCGCCGAGTCGCCGGCCCCGACAGTGAGTTATGATGTTTTTGTGAAAATGCCAAGATTCTTTTGACAGCGAAATTATCATAAATCTTTTGTTAGCCCGGCCCCGCGTAGGCCCATAAACATTTTGATGGGGGGCCCTAATCGCTTCGTTATGACGGTTCCGTAGGGGTGGCCTTTTCAGCGTATGTGTGGTGGGGGGGGGAAGGGAAGGGGAGGTTGGGGACGCGGGGGGGTGGGGGTGGAGGTTAAGGGGGTGGGGGTTATTAGATGATAGGGAGGCGATGAGAGCTTGGCAACTTACTGGGTAGACAGATCTGCTGGGCATGCATATTCATAATGTAATATATATGTCTGGTATTCGCCACTGTGTTTTTTGACGATATGGGTTTTCACGTCAACACTGCAATTTGTTTTTCGAGCTTAGGCTGTATATCATGTGTATATGGGCGTATCAGAAACAGTGTTTTTTGACAGTGTGGTTAAAACTGTTTGGCTTGGCTTCTAGTCCAAATCAAAATATCAAGAATCATATCAAGTAAGTTTTTGACAGTGCGCTGTGACTTGTTGTTTCTCCTCGTCAGCCCAAATCACAACAACCAACCATGTAATTAGTATATTATTATATTATTTTAGTTGATTCATATCAGCTCAATTGCATGTCTGCTTCTGTTTGAGTTTATTTCTCAAGATGGCGTCTCTGCGCTCAGAATAACTTCCGTAGACACTGACGCTACAGATGCCGTGTGATGGATTTTATGCATATATACATGTGTAGGTTTACTTGTAGTGACGCATGTTCGCTCCTATGATTTAGATAATGTAGTTCTGGTTTCGACATTCCACACATACAAAAACCACCATGAGATAGCAACAGTTCATTAAAGCAACAGTTATTGGTGTTTTGTTTTTATTTTTTATGATATGCAGTAATATGTTTCTTTTTCAGTCCTAGCGAAATTCAATTTAATGTAGACTAGCAGCAAAATGTTATTTCGGAGGTGACACCAATAAAACTGTAATGGTTTGTTTTAATGATATAATCAAAGGACACAACTCTTGAGAATTATCTCCCATGTTGTATAGAACTTCTCAAATCTAACACAGCTTACGCTACCCATTCAGCTAGCATAGAAGCAGACACAAAGTACAAAAACAGTAAGCTCTCCTCAAAAAAGGAGCGCCCAAGCCTACCTTTATACTCTGCAACTACCCTACACACAGCTATGAGAGAGGAGAGAAATACATACAATATATTGGTCTTATGTTCAAGATTGACATAGTCTTTTATTTTTGAACTGACCAAACACACACACATTGTTTTAATGAGTTGTCCAACGAATTTCAGACCAGCCGCATGTCCTTTTCTGTTCGTCACTGGCAGTATGAATATAAAGGAAACTGTTCAACCAGCTGTCACCTACAGCCATGCATATAATAAGCACATAACATGTGCAGCAGTAAATAAAGTATATAATAATGCTACCAATTTGAGTATCTTTTACATTGTCATTTGACTCCAGCCCACGACCTTTTATTGCAACTCTAACCACTACCACTTCCTCCCAGTTCTGACCCTTCTGCATTGAGTGCTTTTATAGCTCCTGGCTTCTGCACTGGACGTTGTAAACAATGGAGGATGAACCAGGGACAGGATTGGAGTGAAGAGCTTGGAAAAACTCTCTGTCTGTCTGTCTCTCTCTGTCTCTGTCTCTGTCTTTCTCTCTTTCTTTCTCTCTCTCTCTCTCTCTCTCTCTCTGTCTGTCTGTCTCTCTCTGTTTTTCTCTGTCTCTGTCTGTCTCTCGCTCTCTCTGTCTGTCTGTCTGTCTGTCTCGCGCTCCTCTCTCTCTCTCTTTTCTTCTCTCTCTCTCTCTCTCTGTCTGTTTGTCTGTCCTCTCTCTCTGCTGTCTCTCTCTCTCGTCTGTCTGTCTGTCTCTCGCTCTCTCTGTCTCTCTCTCTCTCCTCTCTCTCTCTCTCTCTCATAATTTAAGTTAGTTCAAGATGGATTTGGCACTTAGTTCCATATGTATTCCTCCCCAACATTGATTTTGTAGACTCCTAAACCTACACAAAAATGATCCTCTGACACAAGGTATTCAGTTGGAGGGAGGTAACCTATAGAAACACTTACTTCACCAGAATGATTAGAGAACTAAGATGGGCAGAAAACAAGCCGACTCTCTCTGTCTTTAGTTTTAGGCGGGGATTGAACTCCAGAGTCGATAACTTGGGTCCAGGAACTCTTTCAGCTGAGCCAGCCACCCACATGCTGTCTGTCTCCGACGTTGCAGCTTATTCCTCACACTCCTTCTCGCCCCACCCCACCCCCACCTCCGACCCCACCCCCCTTCTCAACCACCGCGTGTCGAACCCCAGGGCTTTGGCAGATAGAGATAACGAGCGAATATATTTCGTATGTTTTGCAGTGCACGCACATTTTTCATCATTGCGCGTGTCAGGCCGGACAGCTCGATGTGCAACGGGAGAGAGATGGATGGCGAGGGGTCTAGGAAATATAAGCTATTATGAGATTTTGATGGCAGATTGT
>JAPXFY010000014.1:5092470-5097470 GCA_030674185.1 Monoplex corrugatus | reverse complement strand
TCTCTTAGCTCTCTCTCTGTTTCTCTCTCTTTCTTTCTTTCTCTCCCTCTCCCTTTCTTTCTCTCTCTCCTCTCCTCTCTCTCTCTCCTCTCTCTCTCCTCTCTCCTTCCTCTCTCTCTCCTCTCTTCTTCTCTCTCTCTCCTCTCTTCTCTCTCTCTCTCTCTCTCTCTCTGTGTCTCTCTTTTCTCTCTCTCTCTCCTCTCTCTCTCTTTTTCTCTCTCTCTTTCCCCTCTCCCTCCCTCTCCTCTAGCCATTTTCTCTTGCTGTATGAAACATCAAGGGAGTTTTGCTACAATTGTTGTATCTTTGTTTCTCGTTGTCTTTTGTCTACACAAGACCAGACCAGTTGGCTACACGTGTACGCCTGTCTTGTTTTGTGTGTGATGTGAAATGTGCGTTCTCGTTCTACTTTCGTGTGTTTCTGGTTCCTGTTTGCTTGAAAGCTGGTAGTCCTGTTGAGTTAGTCTTCAAGACTGGGTGTTTGTTTGCCGTCGTTGCCATCAGTCCAGATCAAACTTGACTGTGCTATGATAGCTTAGTGGGTAGACTTGAACCACACAGGAAATTTCATCCAAGTCTTCAACGCGTTATTGAGAAGCGTTATTGAGGTTGTTGCTTAAATTTCTGATTGGTAATAGAAGGTGGTTCTGTCTCTTGGGCGTAGTTCATACTGGGAAAGGAAATGTACAGTACAGCCTGGTCAAGTAGTGGTAATACACAGTACAGCCTGGTCAAGTAGTGGTAATACACAGTACAGCCTGGTCAAGTAGTGGTAATACACAGTACAGCCTGGTCAAGTAGTGGTAATGCACAGTACAGCCTGGTCAAGTAGTGGTAATACACAGTACAGCCTGGTCAAGTAGTGGTAATACACAGTACAGCCTGGTCAAGCAGTGGTAATGCACAGTACAGCCTGGTCAAGTAGTGGTAATACACAGTACAGCCTGGTCAAGTAGTGGTAATACACAGTACAGCCTGGTCAAGTAGTGGTAATACACAGTACAGCCTGGTCAAGCAGTGGTAATTCACAGTACAGCCTGGTCAAGCAGTGGTAATGCACAGTACAGCCTGGTCAAGTAGTGGTAATACACAGTACAGCCTGGTCAAGTAGTGGTAATACACAGTACAGCCTGGTCAAGTAGTGGTAATACACAGTACAGCCTGGTCAAGCAGTGGTAATGCACAGTACAGCCTGGTCAAGTAGTGGTAATACACAGTACAGCCTGGTCAAGTAGTGGTAATACACAGTACAGCCTGGTCAAGCAGTGGTAATACACAGTACAGCCTGGTCAAGCGTGGTAATGCACAGTACAGCCTGGTCAAGTAGTGGTAATACACAGTACAGCCTGGTCAAGTAGTGGTAATACACAGTACAGCCTGGTCAAGTAGTGGTAATACACAGTACAGCCTGGTCAAGCATGGTAATGCACAGTACAGCCTGGTCAAGTAGTGGATATGCACAGTACAGCCTGGTCAAGTAGTGGTAATACACAGTACAGCCTGGTCAAGCAATGGTAATACACAGTACAGCCTGGTCAAGCAGTGGTAATGCACAGTACAGCCTGGTCAAGTAGTGGTAATACACAGTACAACCTGGTCAAGCAGTGTAATACACAGTACAGCTGGTCAAGCTGTGGTAATACACAGTACAGCCTGGTCAAGTAGTGGAAATGTACAGTACAGCATGGTCAAGTTGTGGAAATGTACAGTACAGCCTGGTCAAGCAATGGAAATGTACAGTACAGCCTGGTCAAGTAGTGGTAATGCACAGTACAGCCTGGTCAAGTTGTGGTAATACACAGTACAGCCTGGTCAAGCTGTGGTAATACACAGTACAGCCTGTCAAGCAGTGGTAAACACAGTACAGCTGGTCAAGCAGTGGTAATACACAGTACAGCCTGGTCAAGCAATGGAAATGCACAGTACAGCCTGGTCAAGCTGTGGTAATACACAGTACAGCTGGTCAAGCAGTGGTAATACACAGTACAGCCTGGTCAAGCAATGGAAATGCACAGTACAGCTGGTCAGCAGTGGTAATACACAGTACGCCTGGTCAAGCAGTGTAATACACAGTACAGCCTGGTCAAGCTGTGGTAATACACAGTACAGCCTGGTCAAGTAGTGGAAATGTACAGTACAGCATGGTCAAGTTGTGGAAATGTACAGTAAGCTGGTCAAGCAATGGAAATGCACAGTACAGCTGGTCAAGCAGTGGTAATACACAGTACAGCCTGTCAAGCGTGGTAATACACATACAGCCTGTCAAGCATGAAATCCAACAGCTGGTCAAGCAGTGGTAATACACAGTACAGCTGGTCAAGCAGTGGTAATACACAGTACAGCCTGTCAAGCAATGGAAATGCACAGTACAGCCTGGTCAAGCAATATAGATTTAAAAAAAACATGTTACCCATGGCATCGTCAGTATATGTAGTGCGTATTGAGTTTCTCATGCCCTGATCTTACGTCGCCCTCAGTCTGTTGTTTCTTCTGCTGCTTCCATGTGTGAGGTAAACACGTCAGGATGTTCTTGAGAACTGTTGTTGGAGGATGTTGTTGAAGGGCTGTGGTGTCGACTTGTTTATGAGTAGACACAAAAATATCTCCCTCCCTTTCATCTCTCACCCTTCCGCCCACTTCCTCACCCCACCCACCCCCCCCGCCGAACCCAAAGGTTTTAACAGATAAAGATAACGAATAAATATATTTCGTATACATAAATGCAGGACACGCACATTTTTCATCATTGTTCGTGTCAGGCTAGACAGTGCGATGTGCGATCAAAGCAAGATGGATGGGGAGCGGTGCAGGAAATATAAGCTATTATGCGATTCTGATGGCACATTGTACTTTTCTGTCGGGGCCCTTCGCTAAACAAGTTAATTCATTTGCCGTGAAGTGTCCATAGGGTGAAATGTTTTCCGAGGAATGGTAGGGAAGATTGGTTGTGTTTGACCATCCATCAACTGCCCATGGTGAAAATTGAGAAGGTGGGGAGAGTGAGGGTTTTTCTCATTGTTAATGTTTGTGTGTGGGTGTGTTTTGTTGAGGGGAAGGGATGGTGAGGTTTGTTTCAGGGTGATTTTGGCGTGACAGGTTGTGAGTCAGCTGAGTGATGCTGTGGGGTTGAGTTTCTCTTGCAATACGCGTTATATGAGCTTCTGTCTCTCTCTGTCTCAGAGCTGCCTACCATTACTAGGAGCCCGTCTTTGTTCCGGAATCACGTCCAAACGAGCACGGTGTTCTGGAAATACGGTTATTTATCGTCCGTTCGGGAATAATATAAAGAGCCTGATCTCCATTTTTTTTTATTCCCTACATCATTTTAGAGCACAAATGCATTTTTCACTGATAAAAGCTTCCTGACAGTAGCTGGAGTTATACCGTTAGACTGGTGCCAGCTTTCTGACATTGGCTGAAGTTACTGTGCAATGAATGAAAGCACTGCTGATCATTGTCGAATACGCTTCATGTTTGAAATGTGTTTGTTACAGCGTTTCTGAATGTCGTGCCGTGTTCCTAATTTCAAAGATCCATATTCCTGAACATAAAATTCGGGGTAGGCAGCCCTCGTCTTACACCCTTCCCAGTCCGTCACACCACCCCTTCCTTCGTTAACACTCGACGCCTTGGTGTGGTTAGTGCAATGGAGAAACAGACGACTGAAGGTAGAGGTTTAAGTACCATCAGTCCAAATTATTGTGGTCGACTTTTTGCACCGAATTGTTCATATAATATCAGTGACAATGATACGTAATTTTCTGACGGTAAAAGTTACCAGCTAAAAGACATTTTTTTCAAACTTGTCATTGCTAATCTACACATTTACCGGAACCTAAAAAACACAGAAGGGGAAAAATTATCCTGCCTGGAATTGAGCTTGTGAGGCTGTTGCTCGGACTTCCTGATCAGCGCTATGGGTATCTAGTGTGCATATCCTAGGCCTGGTTAACAAGAGTCATCATCATCATCAGGTGCCTTGCCACATGGCGTTGGCGATCATGGCCTTCCATCTGTTTCCATCCCTTGTTGCCTCGAACGCCTCTTCCATCCTCTTTGTCTTCAGCCACTCTGCAAGTCCGTCCAATATCTTCTCCCTGGGTCTGCCTGGTGCTCTCTTTCCCTCCAGCTTTCCTGTTTGTGACCAGGGTGTGTTAGGAAAACAAGCGTGGAGTAAGGTTCCATTTCAAGTCGTAACTTCATCGTTACTTTCCCAGTTTTCATGAATCCTTCCAGGATTGTCAACAGTTGTCTCATGTTCTGGGCTGTTTCTTGCCCTGATTTCATGGTGATCAGAAATGTGATTTCTGCCTCTGCTTCTGTGGCTGATATAAATTCGCTTCATGGTCTTCACAGTGTGGAAGGATCGTAGGAGCTGTCGCGTGAGGGACGTGATGATGGCCTTTAAAATGTCTGCCACAGGACATCGCCAATGAAGTTGCACACAATGATGGGGCAGTAAATTGAATGGATAATAAATCAGTCAGTAAAACTCTTCTCCTATCTCTCCCCTTCTCTATCTTCTCTCTCTGTCTGTGTCTCTGTCTGTCTGTCTGTCTGTCTCTCTCCCTCTCTCTCCCTCCCTCCCTCTCTCTCTCACTCTCTGTCATTCACCCTCTCTCTCAGTCTCTCTCTCTCTCTCTCTCTCTCTCTCTCTCTCTCCTGTCTCTCTTCCCTCTCTCTCTGTCTGTCTGTCTGTCTGATTCTCTCTCTCTCTCTGTCTCTGTCTGTCTCTCTCTCTTTTTCTCCCTCTCTCTCTCTCTCACTCACTCTCTCTCTCTCACTCACTCTCTTTCTCTCACTCATTCTCTCTCTCTCTGTCTCCCTCTCTCTCTCTCTCTCTGTCTGTCTCTCTCCCCCCCTCTCTCTCTGTCTATGTCTCTGTCTGTCTGTCTTCTCTCTCTCTCTCTCTCCTCTCCTCTCTCTCTTCTGTCGTCCCTCTCTCTGTCTGTCTGTCTCTCTGTCTCTGTCTGTCTCTGTCTCTCTCTCTCTCTGTCTCA
>JAPXFY010000014.1:5082470-5087470 GCA_030674185.1 Monoplex corrugatus | reverse complement strand
TATAGTATCAGTATCCTTTGTTTATAGACTTTAAAAGTATCAGTATCCTTTGTTTATAGACTTTATAGTATCAGTATCCTTTGTTTATAAGGGATTTATATAAGTACTTATCATGTTCTTTGTTTGTAGTTTGTTAATTAGTTCTTGTGTGTTGTCATGTTGTGTGTGTTTTTATGATGGTATGCTTTTAGTTGTGTGTGTGTGTGTGTGTGTGTGTGTGTGTGTAGTGTGTGTGTGTATGTGTGTGTGTGTGTGTGTGTGTGTGTTGTGTGTGTGTGTGTGTGTGTGTGTGTGTGTGTGTGAACATATATATTAATCAAGGATAACATTACATAGCAACGTGAGATATAAGCAACGGCACGTTCAAACCATATGATATGTTCTTTCCTTCTTCACTTTAGGAGAAAAAAAGCCCGTGGGGATGCCGAGGTCTCTTTCAGTATAAACAATATCCCCACCTTCTGGAAATTGTATGCTAGAAATTTCCTCTTTTCTGTCACTCTCTTCTTTCTTCCTCTTTCGCTTTCTGTCATTTCTACCTTTCATTTACTGCCTTGCTGGTCCATTCACCTGTATGTGTTCGCTAAAGTCTTACGTACTTTCTCTTAGGATTGATTATTGGGTATATGTGTTAAGTGCATTTTTGGCTCTAGGGAAATGAGATACGCGGAAGCAATTTTAGGTAATTTAGGTCCGTTTTATGTGTGATTTAGTGTCCTTAGCTATGTAAGTTTTGTATCGCGTATTTCATTTGTTATGTTTGGCGTATTTCACGTATTCAAGACCTTGCCAGCGTATAGGGTTTTGCGTAGACTCGGAGAATCTGCCAGGTAATTGTTGGCAGATTTGGGTGCAGCGCATATGGAAGTGTCCTAGTGCGATGAATCCCTCTTGAACAAACTCCTAACGTATTTCATATGTAAGTTATGCGTCATGCATTTCATGTTTAGGTTATCACGTATTTCATGTTTATGTAGCACTGTTTAATGTGTTGTCATATAATATTTCATGTTTTCGTATTTTGTGTTTAAGTTATGTAATACGTATTTCACGTGTAAGTTATTTATAACTTTTTTTATGAGTGAGTTATGTCATGTATTTCATGTCTTTAGCTATATGTCACATATTTCGTGTGTTAAAGTTATGTAGCGCGTATTTCATGTGTAAGCTAATGCTTCACGTTTTCATGTGTAAGTTACGCGTCACATATTTCATGTGTAAGTTACGCGTCACATATTTCATGTGTAAGTTACGCGTCACTTATATGTATTTTTAGTGTAAGTTACGCTTCACACATTTCATGTGTAAGTTACGCTTCACACATTTCATGTGTAAGTTACGCATCACGTATATTCATGTGTAAGTTACGCATCATGTGTTTCATGTGTAAGTTACGCGTCATGTATTTCATGTGTAAGTTACGCGTCATGTATTTCATGTGTAAGTTACGCATCACATATTGCATGTGTAAGTTACACATCACGTATTTCGTGAAAACACTGTTTTGTGTTGCGTTTGTGTGAGTGTGACTACGCCTTTAGATATGAAAACACTGTTTTGTGTTGTGTTTGTGTGCGTGTGACTTCGCCTTTAGATATTCAATTGTCCTGGTCACAGACCTGAAACATTCAATTGTCCCCTTGTCCTACGTGTGACAGATGATGTTTGGAGACAGTGACAGGCCCCCCACTCAGGATCGGCTTGCCCCTGGGCGCCGTGTTTATGACCTGGATTGTGTAGCTTCATAATGGATGGAGGCAGGAAAAAGATAATACCTGCATAATGATTTGTGGGACAGGCCACGCGGCAGATTGAAATCATCCTCTCTCACCTGAGTGGCAATATCGTAGACTGTGTAAGGCATCTGTCATAAAGACATGGTTAAGCCATTACAGCGTTTACCTATATCTTTCCGTCACGTTAGAATGTATACCTGCCCCATCCCCCTTCTCTCCCCTCTCTCTCTCTCTCTCTCTCTCTCTCTCTCTCTCTCTCTCTCTCTCTCTCTCTCTCTCTGGAATTTCACATGTTAAATTTACTTTGACGATAGATAGGTAGGTAGGTAGATAGATAGATAGATAGATGGATAGATAGGTAGGTAAGTAGGTAGGTTATAGATAGATAGATAGACAGACAAACAGACAGACAGACAGAGAGACAGACAGATAAATAAATAAAGTTGTAAATAAAACGCGTTCCTTTTTTTTCTTCATATTTTTGGTTTTGACTGACAGGAACACCCGCAGTCTTTTTGACACGGATCACAACTTTTTTTTTTTTAATCCAAACACAAAACAGACACTCATAGAAATGGATGATACGGGATGACCTGAATCACCGTTTGTGAAAAGGGAAAAATGTGTGTGTGGTGTGACAGGGGGGAGGGAAAAGGTAAGGGGCAAGGCGGCAGGATATGAAATAAAAACGAAACATTAAGAAGGTTCATCTGCATTTAGTACCTCATTCACCAAGACGGTAAACGGGGGCTTTGAAAGGAGAGGCGAAGCAGGGCGTAATGCCTATTATAGTGTGGTTTAACTAGGCAAGGTGGTTCGTAAAAGTGTGCGTGTGCATTTTGCCTTCCTGTGGGGGGTTTTTAACGAAAAGTCTGGCTTTAACGGTCTGCCCCGGTCATAACCACTCGGGTTTTCTAATAGTTTAAACTAAGTGCTGTGGTGCTGGGATCTACAAGTCTCCGTCCTGTCTTTACTTCTACTCCCTCCCCCACCCCTTTTTTTTTCATATGTCTCTCTGTCTGTCTTCTCTTCTTCTCTCTCTCTCTCTCTCTCTGTCTCTGTCCTCTCTCCTCCTGTCTCTGTCTCTCTCTCTCTCTGTCTGTCTGTCTCTGTCTCTCTCTCTCTCTCTCTCTCTGTCTCTCTCTGTCTCTCTCTCTCTGTCTGTCTCTCTCCCTCTCTCTCTCTCTGTCTCTTCTCTCTGTCTGTCTGTCTGTCTCTCTCCCTCTCTCTCTCTGTCTCTCCTCCTCTCTTCTTCTGTCTGTCTGTCTGTCTGTGTATGTCTCTCCTTCCTCCCTTCCCCCCCTCCCTCCCTCTTTCTGTCTGTCTGTCTGTCTGTGTTGTCCTCTCTTCCTCCCTTCCTCCCTCCCTCCCTCCCTCTCTCTCTCTCTCTCTCTTCTTTTGTCCCCTCTATCTCATTTCTGCCCCCCTCTCTCTCATGATGATTATGTATTCTTCCCCTTTTTGGAACAGTGAGGGCTTATATGTTGGTAAAAACCATCTCAAGTCTGAAATCTCTCTCTCTCTCTCTCTCTCTCTCTCTCTCTCTCTCCCTCCCCCTTCCTGTCTCCCTCCCTCTCTCCCTCTCTCGCCCTCCCTCCCCTCTCTTTCTGCAGTTTGTATGCGGTTTGTTTTTTTCATTCGCTCTCTCAGCTCTTTCCCTCCTCTCTTTTCATTCTCTCTCTCCCTCAACCTCAGACGTGAAAACTTACTCCTTAAGGCGATTTATCTTTTTCTTTTCTTTTTTTTTCTAATGCATTTTTTCTTATAATTTCTCGGTTTTGAAATTTTCTCTTTTTTTTTAACAGGTTTTCGTGTCTGATGTCGAAAATAAGTTGTCACTGATCATGTTTAGAAAACGTTAATATCCTGGTATGTTACACGTGTTTCCCAGTGCACAAAAATGCAGCAGCCAGTTTAGTTTCAGGGGAGTTCACCTCCTGACCCCTACCTTCAGTTTTCCTCTTTTTTTGATCTTCACATCTCTTCTCTCCCCTCTTACCCCCTCTCCCGTCCCCCTCTCTCTCTCTCTCTCTCTCTGTCTCTCTCTCTCTCTCTCTCACTCTCTCTCTCTCTCTTTCTTAGTCTCTCTCTTCCCATATCCCTTCCGTCTTTCTCCCTACGCTGTCGTTGGAACAGTAGGAAGTGTTTTGATTTAAGCAACATAGATGTTTATTGCGAAACGCATGGACGAGAAGCTGCTTTGAATGCTCCTCTGTCCGCCCTCGTTTCATTTGTGCAAAGAGAAGAGCTGGCAGCTTTGCGAGCTGGCGGCTGGGCGGGTTGTCCAATGGAGAGATGAAGGTCCGTAGAAACGCGAAGAAAGTTCTTGAATGTTATATAGAACCAATACTGTTATACGGTTGTGAGGCGTGGACAGTCAACAAGCAAAGCCACAACATGATGGAGGCAGCCGAGATGTGGTTTCTAAGAAGAAAGTTGAGAGTTCTATGGACAGCGAAGAAAACAAACGAGACAGTCTTGATGGAGGCAGACACAAGTAGATCATCCATAAGGAAGATTAGGAAAAGACAGGCAACATTTATAAGCCATTTCACGAGGAAAGGGGAATTGGAGCACCTGGTCACAACGGGAAAGCTGGAGGGAAAGAGAGCAACGGGTAGACCCAGGGAGAAGATACTAGACGGACTTGCAGAGTGGCCGGGGACAAAGAGAGTGGAAGAGATGCTTGAGGCAACAAGAGATAGAGACAGATGGAAGTCCATGATCGCCAACGCCATGTGGCAAGGCACCTGATGATGATGATGATGAGTAAGGCGAAGGAGTGCTGTATCATTCTGTCCTGGTCCTGTAGCTGGCTAGTTGGTAGAACCATGGCCTCAAGATCTGATATCTTCTTGAGTTCAATCCCCGCCTGCAACATTAAAATCTGGTCTGTTTGCTGCCCGTCTATTAATGTTTCCATCATTCTGGTGGTGTCAGCTTACTGTTTGATAGGTTCCACTGGCCTGTTTGCTGCCCGTCTTAATGTTTTCCATCATTCTGGTGGTGTCAGCTTATGTTTGATAGGTCCACTGGCCTGTTTGCTGCCCGTCTTATATGTTTCCATCATTCTGGTGGTGTCAGCTTATTGTTTGATAGGTCCCTTCTCATCTTTCCCTGTTTCGAAACCTTGCCATGGTTCTGTGCAGGCTTAGGAAATCTGTCAGATAATTGCTGGCGGATTTGGGTGGAGCGCATATGGAGCTGTTCGAGACCGGCGAATCTTTTTAGAAATAACTCCAACTCCTGTAGCTGGGCAGGACC
>JAPXFY010000014.1:5074970-5079970 GCA_030674185.1 Monoplex corrugatus | reverse complement strand
GGGGAGACGTCATGAACGAGAAGGGAAAATGTGTGGGAAGAAAGGGTGATAGGAAAATGTGTGGGAAAGAAAGGGTGAAGGAAAATAGGAGAAAAGAAAGGATATGGATGAAGAGGAAAGAAAAGAGGGGCAGAAATGAAAATAAGAAAGAAACTGAAAAGAAATGGTGGTCAAGAAATGAAAATAACTAAAGAAACTGAAAAGTAAATAATGGTGGTCAAGAAATGAAAATAACTAAAGAAACTGAAAGTAAATAAGGTGGTCAAGAATGAAAATAACTAAAGAAACTGAAAAGTAAATAAGGTGGTCAAGCAATGAAAATAACTAAAGAAACTGAAAAGTAATAGGTGGTCAAGCAATGAAAATAACTAAAGAAACTGACAAGAAAGTTAGGTGGTCAAAAGTGAAAATAACTAAAGAAACTGACAAGAAAGTTAGGTGGTCAAGAAAGAAAATAATAAGAAACTGACAAGAAAGTTAGGTGGTCAAGAAACGAAAATAACTAAAGAAACTGACAAGAAAGTTAGGTGGTCAAGAAATTTAAAATAAGAAAGAAACTGACAAGAAAGTTAGGTGGTCAAGAAATTTAAAATAAGGAAAGAAAACTGACAAGAAAGTTAGGTGGTCAAGAAATTTAAAATAAGAAAGAAACTGACAAGAAAGATTGGTGGTCAAGAAACGAAAATAAAAAAACTGAAAAGTAACTGAGGTGGTCAAGCAATGGAAAATAACTAAAACTGACAAGGAAGTTAGGTGGTCAAAAATGAAAATAACTAAAACTGAAAAGTAAATAAGGTGGTCAAGAAACGAAAATAACTAAAACTGAAAAGTAAATAAGGTGGTCAAGAAATGAAAATAACTAAAGAAACTGAAAAGAAACTTAGGTGGTCAAGAAATGAAAATAACTAAAGAAACTGAAAAAGTAAATAAGGTGGTCAAGAAATGAAAAATAAGAAAGAAACTAAAAAATAAATAATGTGGTCAAGAAACGAAAATAACTAAAGAAACTGAAAAGTAAAATAGGTGATCAAAAATTAAAATAAGAAGAAAACTGATAAGAAAGTTAGGTGGTCAAGAAATGAAAATAACAAAGAAACTGACAAGAAAGTTAGGTGGTCAAGAAATGAAAATAACTAAAGAAACTGAAAAGTAAATAAGGTGGTCAAGCAATGAAAATAACTAAAGAAACTGACAAGTAAATAGGGTGGTCAAGCAATGAAAATAACTAAAGAAACTGAAAAGTAAATAAGGCGGTCAAGCAATGAAAATAACTAAAGAAACTGAAAAGTAAATAAGGTGGTCAAGCAATGAAAATACGAAAGAAACTGACTAGAAAGTTAGGTGGTCAAGAAACGAAAATAAGAAAGAAACTGAAAAGTAAATAAGCTGGTCAAGAAATGAAAATAACTAAAGAAACTGAAAAATAACTGAGATGGTCAAGAAATGAAAATAACTAAAGAAACTGACAAGAAAGTTAGGTGGTCAAGCAATGAAAATAACTAAAGAAACTGAAAAGTAAATAAGGTGGTCAAGAAATGAAAATAAGAAAGAAACTGACAAGAAAGTTGAGTGGTCAAGAAATGAAAATAAGAAAGAAACTGACAAGAAAGTTAGGTGGTCAAGCAATGAAAATAACTAAAGAAACTGACAAGAAAGTTAGGTGGTCAAGAAATGAAAAGAAGAAAGAAACTGAAAAGAAACTTAGGTGGTCCAACCATTCCAACCATGTCCACTTTTTTCTGTACTCAGATTAATTGGGAAGGTCCCAACTTTGTGCAATTCGAGGTCTCTGTGACCAGAGAGGGGCATCAGGGGAGATAATGCTTGACGAGAAGCGAGGACGATGACAGACTATCACCACAATGATATTTGATATTGCTTCTTTAACATTGTGTTATGATTGTATGTTTTTTATCATCATAGCTGTAGGGGTTGACATGTGTGTGCTTTACGTGTGTCTGCCCTTGTCTCTCGCGTTTCTGTGAAGCACTTAGGGCTCACCTGTGAAATGAAGTGCTGTAAAGTAGCCATTAGCATTACTATCATTATTTAGTTCCGGGAAAGTGCTGTTCACACACCTTCAGAAAGTGCTGATTTTAGGCAACTTCTTTGATCCTTGTGACATTTGAACCTTGACTTTGGCGCCATGACTTGCAAAATTTTGCATTGGCGATTCTTCAACGGTTTGAAAGAGAGAGAGGGGGGGGGGAGAGAGAGAGGTGCATGCACCACAAATGTCCACCTGATGCAACTTAGAACAGGACACAGATTCCCATCGTCCATATGTGCTTTGCACCTACAGGCAAGTACATATGTCACCAAGGGGGGAAGGAGGGTACAAGGTCAGAAGTTGATGGAGAACTCTTTCACACATAGAGCCAGGACGGTGGTTCCCTAAACTTAATTTACACATGAAGAAAAGGTGAGACTCTCCATATTAAAGGAAGAAAAAGACGACAGTGCCACAAATAAAAAGGGCAAAAGTTCGTAACAGAGCGAGGCACTCTGTTACATACATATCAACGTCCAAACCGCTACCGCTAAGAATATTAATGCATCTCTTTTTTTCCCTTCCCCCTCTCTTACTCTCGTTATCGTTGCCTTCTCCTTACCCCCTACTCAACCTCAGTGCCAGCTTGCGGACAAGGCCAGGCCAGTCACGCCATGCACTGTCCTGGAGATTCACGCTGATTGTTGGGGCCAGGTGATGGGACACATTTCATGCACATCCTGCGTGTCCTCACAACATTGCATCTCCAACGCTGAACGATGACACGACGAACGCGAATACCCGACCATTGCCATTTCTTGTCTTTCTTGTTGCTCAGCTCTCTGTCTCTGTCTCTCTCTCTGTCTCTCTCTCTCTCTCTGTCTCTGTGTCTGTCTGTCTTTGTCTCTCTCTCTCTCTCTTCTCTATCTCTCTCTTGCTCTCTCTATCTCTCTTCTGTTCTTCTCTCTTCTTCTCTCTCTTCTTTCTTCTGTCTCTCTCTCTGTTTGTCTCTCTTTCGTCTCTCTCTGCCTCTCTTTTCTTCTGCTCTCTCTCTCTCTCTCTCTCTCTCTCTCTCTGTCTCTCCTCTCTCTCTCTCTCTCTGTCTCTGTTCTTCTCTCTCTCACTCTGCTCTGCTCTCTCTCTCTCTCCTCCTCTCCTCTCTCTCGTCTGTCTGTCTTGATATCAATAGGTAAACTACATGCTTGCTCAGTTGCGTTGGAGTACATAATGGATTTGATCAGGAAAATGTGCTGCATGATTATTGACATACCATGTTATGACTTGCCATCTTTTGGTTGTGTGTCTGTAACTGAATTTTGGTATGTCGTTGATATTTTGAAATGAGCCCTTGTATTAATTATGCTTAATGCTTTAAATGACTTGGAATCATCAAATTGTCAGTTCTCTCTCTCTTTCTTTCTCTCTCTGTCTCTGTCTGGCTGGCTGTCTCTCTCTCTCTCTCTCCTCTCTCTCTCTCTCTCTCTCTCTCTCTCTCTCTCTCTCTGCCTCTCACTCTTACTCACTCACTCACTCTTACTCACTCTCACAAACACACACTCTCTCTCTCTCTCTCTCTCTCTTTCTCTCCTCTCTCTCTCTCTCTCTCTCTCTCTCTCTCTCTCCTCTCTTCTCTCCTCGCTGTCTTTGTCTCTAAAGTCTAAATTCATAGGGAAACAAAATTATACTCACACAGGAAAGAAAATCGAGTGGCGCTGTATTATGGCAACATGCTTCCCCCCCCACACACACACACACACGCACGCACGCACACACACACACATACACACAACACACACACATACAACACACAACACACACACACACACACACACACACACACACACACACAACATACACACACACACACACCGATGCGCATATGTGAATAGACGTTAAAAGAAATAACGAACGAACACCGTGATGCAGTTCAAAATGCCAGAACCCCCCAAAAAATGGCAAATGGTCACGATTACAGAAACGCTGTGCAGGACAGGGCCGGTCAGTGTTGGGGAGATGAGAGACATGCAATGTGTCCATGTGTCTCCCTGATTCATGGCGATTGCCGGTCACAAGTGATGGCACACTTTTCATGGACATGGTGCGTGTCTACATAACATTGCACCCAAAGGACGATGATGATGATGACACGACCAGCACACTGCTTTACACCAATTGCCCCACCAGTCCATCCATGACTCTTTGTTCAACAGGGATTCATCGTACTTGGCCGGACAATCCCACACGCGGTCCGCCCAAATCTGCTATCAATTGATTCTTCGGAATTTTCTTCTCTCTCAGTCCGTCAGCAACCTACTTTTGTCTCCAAGTCCGCTCTCAAAACACCTTTTCTCCTCTGCATAAAATCCTGACCTCACTCAACCCCCTCTGCAGCCTGTCTCCACTCGGAGGGGAATCACATTGTAATATATAATTGTATATAACATGCTCTCTATAATTTTCCATTGCTTTTATTCTTTCTCCCCATTTATAGCCATGCGTGTGTGTGGGGGGGGGGGGGTGTGCGTGCGTGCGTGCGTGTGTGTCTGTTTCAGCGCTTAGATTTGATTTTATCAAGATTTTGCGCTATATAAATAAAATATTATTATTATTATCGGAAGGTTGATATCTTGGTTGTATGGAAGTTTGGTGGCTTGGAAAGGTCGCTTTCTCTGCCGTCCCCAAATATCCTGTGCCGTAATGTAGGGTGGATAGGACACAGCTCTGATACAGTCTCAGCTTGGTGTTGATGCTGTATTGGAGGAAGGAGTGGGTGGGTATGCTTTGATACATTTGAAAAAAGAAAAACTGCATGGCAAGGGCAAAGGTGGAGTAGAAGCTATTCGACCTTCGTAAAGGTAGTGTGGATTTTCTGCACTGCACTGCACTGCAAAGCCAGAGTAAGATTGAGGCAGCTGAGATGTGGTTTCTAAGAGGAATGTTGGAGAGTTCCAAACGAGACAGTCTTGATGGAGGCAGACACAAGTAGATCACTCATAAGGAAGATTAGGAA
>JAPXFY010000014.1:5062470-5069970 GCA_030674185.1 Monoplex corrugatus | reverse complement strand
GACTCGCTGTTGAACGAACGCCAGACTCTTCCCTCCCTCCCTCCGTTCTCCCTCCCCTCTCCTGTCTCCCTCTCTCTGTGTCTCCCACCCCCGTCTCCTTTCCACCCTTTTTTTTAGCCCTCCCCTTGTCCCCCCCCTCTCGCTCTCTCTCTGTCTGTCTCTCTCTCTCTTTCTGTCTCTGTCGCTCTGTGTGTGTCTCTCTCTCTGTCTGTTTTTTTTCTCTCTCTCTGTCTCTGTCTCCGTATGTCTCTCTCTCTGTCTCTCTCTGTCTGTTTTTCTCTCTCTCTCTCTCTCTGTCTCTGTCTCTGTATGTCTCTCTCTCTGTCTCTCTCTGTCTGTCTCTCTCTCTGTATGTCTTCTCTCTCTCTCTCTGTTTCTCTGTCTCTCTCTCTCTCTGTATGTCTCTCTCTGTCTCTCTCTCTCTCTGTATGTCTCTCTCTCTCCTCTCTCTTTCTGTATGTCTCTCTCTCTGTATGTCTCTCTCTGTCTCTCTCTCTCTCTCTCTGTATGTCTCTTTCTCTCTGTTTGTCTCTTTCTGTTTCTCTCTCTCTTTCTATCTCTCTCTTTCTCTCTCTTTCTTTCTCTCTCTCTCTCTCTCTCTCTCTCTCTCTCTCTCTCTCTCTCTCTCCCTCTCTCCCACTCACTCAATCTTTGTTGCATTTGACCGGTGCTTTTAGATAAGTCCACAAAGATGGACAGACAATGATCGATAGGGGTAGATAGGAGCCAACCAAGCCCTTGGGACTATTCTTTCCCTATCTGCTGCTGGAAGGGCTTTTTTTTAATTTCTTTTTTTTTTTTTTTTTTTAAAAATAGATCGTGTCCGTTCAGGCTGTATGTATTATATTTACAAGTTCAATTTGAGCCCTCAATCAGCATAAAATTTGGTCTGTTCGCTGCCTATCCTCAATTAAATTGATCGAATCGTTCTGGTGATTTCTACTGTTTCACATGTTCTGTTCTCTCTCTCTCTCTCTCTCTCTCTCTCTCTCTCTCTCTCTCTCTCTCTCTCTCTCTCTCTCTTTCTCTCTCTCTGCCTCTCTCCCTCTCTTTCTCTCTCTCTCTCCCTCCCTCCCTCTCCCCCCCCCTCCTATTTCCAGACTTTGTCAGTGCATAGGGTTTTGTGCAGGCTCAAGGTGTTGGCCAGGTTTATTGCCGACAGATTTGGATGGGGCACATAATTATGCACTTGTCCAATGTTATGAATCCGTCCCGAACAAACTTTAGACTCCGTGCATGTCTTTGAGGTCCGCATCATTTTCATATTCATATAAATTTCTTTTGTCACAGTCGATTTACCATCTGAAAGTCAGGCTGTTTTCCTATTTGAGAGCGCGTCGCCGCAGTGCAGCGCCACCAGTATTTTTTATGTGAGGAAGACTTTAAGGTTTAATTGGCCTTCAAGGGGAGGGATCTGGGAAAATCAGCCTATCTGTTCTATGTTTTATACCAAGGCAGACGGGATGGAAAGCCTTGCTCTTGATGATTTTCAACTGCGTTGGGATCTTTAGCGTGCGTAGGCCAGAAGGCACACAGACACGACTCGTTTTTCGTCCCCTTCCGAAGGATTAGACGTTAAGTTCGATTTTCCGGTTATACTGAGGAGAAAAGTCGAGGTTTTAACAGATATCTGGACCATTCTGCCACTCATCTCTCTTAAGTCTCAGAATATTGTGAAAATATCCCCGAAGCCAGAACAAGATTGAGACAGCCGAGATGTGGTTTCTAAGAAGAATGTTGAGAGTTCCATGGACAGCAAAGAAAACAAACGAGACATTCTTGATGGAGACAGACACAAAAAGATCATTCATAAGGAAGATTAGGAAAAGACAGGCAACGTTTATAGGCCATTTTATGAGGAAAGGGGAATTGGAGCACCTGGTCTCAACGGGAAAGCTGGAGGGAAAGAGAGCACCAGGTAGACCCAGGGAGAAAATATTGGACGGACTTGCAGAGTGGCTGAAGACAAAGAGGGTGGAAGAGGTGCTTGCGGCAACAAGGGATAGAAACAGATGGAAGGCTGTGATCGCCAACGCCATGTGGCAAGGCACCTGATGATGATGATGATGATGATGATGATGATGATGATGTTGGTGATTTCCGTTTCCCGTGTCACTTCATACCTTGCGTCTTTTGTTGGAGCTGTGAACTCGAAATCTGATATCTTGAGTTCAATCCCAGCCAGCAACTCTGAACACTGGCCTGTCCGCTGCCCAGTTAATGTTTCTGTTATTTTAACCAGTTGCCATGGTGTAGTGGTCAGTCTAACGAACTCTCGACTGGAAGGTTTTGGGTTCGAATCCTCATCAGTCCCTTCAAAATCATTGTGGGATTTTTCGGCTCTAACCGGCTCCTACCCAGAGCTGAGTGTGCTATGGGCTCATTGGGAGGACTGGGACCACACAGTCGAGTCTCACCCCTTACACGGATGCGTCATTGAGGGTGATACTCAAATCTCCTGACCAGCACCGCAGGTGTCTGTATCTCTTGAGCCTACTTGACGCCGGGATATATTATGATAGTAAGCACAGAGTACAGCCTTGTCAAGCAGTCTCAGTCCAAGATGGAACTTGATTGCATCAGGGTTATCATCCTCATCGTCATCGTTATCGTTGTATTGCAAAAATTGTGCCAGCTTCTGTGGCCATTAAGATGACGTAGAAAATAGGGTGGGGATGGGGGGGGGGGAGGGCGAGCACAATGGAAATATCTCCCTAGATGCGATGATTCTTGAATCTTTTTATAATTTTTTATATTAATTTAATGTTTGTTATTCTGGTGGTGTCAGCTTGGCGTTGTACAGGTCTTTCTCCCACCCCCACCCCTTACTTTCAAGAACTTGCCAGCTCATAGGCTTTTGCGAAGCTCGGTCTGTCAGAAACTGATTTGGGTGGAGCGCATATGGAATCGTCCGATAGTGATGAATCCCTCTTGAATTCGGAACTCCGGAATCCAACCAAAGTTTACGTCCTGCTAATCCTGGAGGACCTGGGATTGATTTCCTTCTGCCTGTGTTGTGCTTTGACGTCAAGCTGTTCAGTGTCTGTCTCACTCACAGGCTGTCCTTGGGGTCTGGAGTTTGTTCAGGAGAGGTTCATCGCAGCTGGATAATTCCATATACACTCCACCCAGATCTGCGAGCAATTATCAGGTGGACTCTCTGAGCCTGTGCAAAACCCTGTGCGCCAGCAAGGTGTGGAAATAGGGGGTGGAGGTGGAGGGGGGAGACGGGACGTATGAAGGACTAAACTGACATCGCCAGAATGATGAGAATGTTAAAGATGGACAGCGAACAGGTCAGTTTTTAATATTGTGGACTGGGATTAAACAGAAAACAAATGGCTCCCTTCTTGAATAAACTCCAATATCCATACTCGACCTGATGCGGGAGGTTGACAAGTTAAAGGGAAGCAACGGCAATAATAAATTGTACAACAAGGCCAACCCTGAAACCACAAAGATCGACGACTAACCACGAAACTTTTTCCTCTCTCTCTCTCTCTCTCTCTCTCTCTCTCTCTTCTCTCTCTCTCTCTCTCTCTCTCTCTCTCTCTCTCTCTCTCTCTCTCTCTTCTCTCTCTCTCTCTCTCTCTCTCTCTCTCTCTCTCTCTCTCCTCTCCTCCTTCTTCCTTCCCAATCAATATACGCTGCTGTTGATGTTGATGCGGCTTGCAGTCGTGCGGTCTCCAAATGCAAAACGGCAAAACGCAAGAGGCCATGTCACACAACTGCTTTTGATTTATGTCGCCTGCTGCACTTGCAGGCTAGGCTGTTGATTTATCCGAAGCGGGTGAAGTTTAGAACAAAGCCCAGACACGAACCCCAGCCGCCCAGTGACTGGAAACTATCAATCACGGGGCCCCAGTTTATGAATTTAGAGCCACAATACATCAACACGGTCTGATGGCGAAGAGAAGTCGATCGGTTTAGTTTCCCGTCTTTCTTTCTGTCGGGCGTTCGTTCGTTCGTGTTGGAGAAGTTGGGGAGATGTGATGCTTACAGCACGAGGCATGCATCGGTGTTTGGGAGTTGTTTGTGTGGTTGTGGTTGTGGCTGGTTTGAGATGGTTTCTGACACTTGTAGCAATAATGGTGCTATGAGACTCTTTCTTTTTCTTTTTCTTTCTTTATTCTCTCTCTCTCTCTGTCTGTCTCTGTCTGTCTCTCTCTCTGTGTCTCTCTGTCTCTCTCTTTCTCTCTCTCTCTTGTCTTTCTCTCCTCTCTCTTTCTCTCTCTCTCTTCTCTCTCTCTCTCTCTCTGTCTCTCTCTGTCTCTCTCTCTGTCTCTTCTCTCTGTCTCTCTCTCTCTCTGTCTCTCTCTGTCTCTCTCTCTCTCTCTGTCTCTCTCTCTGTCTCTCTGTCTCTCTCTCTCTCACACACTCTCTCTCCCTCCCTCCCCCTTCTCTCTCTCTCTATTGGTTTTTCTTTCTTGTCTGTTTTTATTCATTGTACCTGGAAAGACAAAAGAACGAACAAAGATATCTCGGAAGAGCTAGCAGTAGAAAGACAACTATTCCGCCTCATTATGAAGAAGAAAATGACCTTTTTTTTGGACATGCTTATTTTGCAATAGAAGACAGAGTCATCGTCAAAACAAAGGCGACTTGCACGATCGCCATCTTCATCTCGCCGGCAAAATTCTCTCCACGATATCTAGCCTTACCTTTCGAATACCTAGCTATGCTTCTGTCTAGCATATGCACGTTCTGAACTTGCGTGTTAAAAAACGGACTTGGAAGTTTGATACTGCAGCAGGAATATTTAACCCTTTGACTCCCGCACCCTATCCACCAACTGCAAAAACTTAACCCTTTGACTTCCCTCACCCTATCCACCAACTGTAAAAACTTAACCCTTTGACTTCCCTCACCCTATCCACCAACTGCAAAAACTTAACCCTTTGGCTCCCTCACCCTATCCTCCAGCTGGTGGATAGAGTGAGTGAGTCACAAAGGGTTAAGTTTTTCTTTGCTAGCATGGTTGACAATGTAGGATGCTGGTGGACACGGTGCGCTGGTCAAAGGGTTAAACAGACCGTGTCTCTGCGAGTGTCGGAATCATCTGCAACCGTTTTGAGTATAAACATCACATCCCTGCAATGTTTTCTCAAGTAACTCGAGACTGAAGACATAATACGATATCAGAGTTGGTAGAATAATGACTGTCTTTATGATTGTAAATCATTCTTGAACGGCGCTTTTTCCAGACTAATTCAGACTCGCTGCCCGTCACATATTTATAATCAGACATTTTATTGGAGCTCGGAGACCTTGAGCTTGTTAGGCCAGCTGACCACACTTCGATATGTTGTTGTACAGTTTGCATCTTCGGTAGGTGTGCATATTTTGCCATAAACCATCTGCTGATATGACGTACAGGATCTTTAACGTGCTGCTTTGATGTTCTGAATGCATATATCCAAGAAAGGGCGGTTTGCAGATGCATTGACCTTGGAGATTGGAAAAATCTATTGGACGGAGTGGTCAGCGCCAGGGTCATCTCCTTAACAAATTATGTGCGCGGATCCATTGATATGTGTACTTAATTCTCTCTCTCTCTCTCTCTCTCTCTCTCTCTCTCTCTCTCTCTCTCTCTCTCTGTCCTTGTCTGTCTGTCTGTGTGTGTGTCTCTCCATCTCTCTCTCTCTCTCTCTCTCTCTCTCTCTCTCTCTCTCCCCTCTCTCTCTCTCTCTCTTTCTCTTTCTTTTCCTGTTGAAGTATTGTGTATGTGTTGAAACGGTTATATCCCTGATATGGCTCTACACAGTCGGTTGGGCTTTAAACAAAAATACCAATAATAGTCCCTTACCCACCAAGCGGAGTCTGTGGGCTGAGGAAACCCAGGACTTTGTGACTGGAAGTCTGACGTTAACCCATTTGACAACCATGGCCCGTCTTTCTCTGTCTGTCTCTTAGTTCTCCATAATTATGTAAGGATGAGTTAATACAGAATGAGATGATAAATAGACAGCAGCATTTAGAATTGAAGTAGATATCAGTTGTGATGGGCGGAACTATTTGTGTAATTCAGGTGGCGCGATGTGTGTATGTGTTCGTTCGTTCCTTGATTTAACGTCTTTTCACTATAAGTGATATTAGACGGATGTGTATGTGTGTATGTGTGTGTGTGTGTGTGTTGTGTGTGTGTGTGTGTATGTGTGTGTCTGTGTGTGTATGTGTGTGTGTGTGTGTGTGCGTGCGTGCGTGCGTATGTGTGTGTGTTTGTGTGTGCGTGCGTGCAGCGCACTGTCGCGCGATAACCGCATCCTGCGATTTTGTTGTAGTTTCCATTTCATTCAGCAAGACGGCGCCCTTTTGTCGTTCCTTGATTGGCTACATTTCTGGGTCTCAGAATTCATGCAGTTTAACAAAAGTTTTCCTTCTCCAACAGAAGTAAATAGACCAGTGACGGCGGTGTGTGCTGCGGTGGTAGGTGCGGCGTTGTTGTGATTTACGATTACGGTTGTCATGTAGGTTTTGAAGACCTGACGAAAAGGTAATGTCGTGACATTTACTTGTTGTTATTGCCATCAACCTCTTTTCCCTACCTGTCGGTTTGATCATTTTAATAATAGGTATTCATTCTTCATCTTGGCGTGACAAAACGATTTTGGAAAGATATTTAGAAGACACGGGTTTCTTATTGCGCTAAAGAGTATTGTAACCCTTTGACTTCTTGAATGTTATGTAGAACCGATATGTTAAACGATTGTGAGGCGTGGACAGTCAGCAAGCAAAGCCAGAACAAAATTGAGGCAGCCGAGATGTGGTTTCTAAGAAGAATGTTGAGAGTTCCATGGACAGCAAAGAAAACAAACGAGACAGTCTTGATGGAGGCAGACACAAGAAGATCTTTCATAAGGAAGATTAGGAAAAGACAGGCAATATTCATTGGCCCTTTTATGAGGAAAGGGGAATTGGAGCACCTGGTCACAACAGGAAAGCTGGAGGGAAAGAGAGCACCAGATAGACCCAGGGAGAAGATACTGGACGGACGTGCAGAGTGGCTGAAGACAGAGAGGGTGGAAGAGGTGCTTGAGGCAACAAGGGATAGAAACAGATGGAAGGCCATGATCGCCAACACCATGTGGCAAGGCACTTGATGATGATGAACTTTGACTATCTCCTTCTATCCAATAGCTTTTTGAATAGGGCCAGGAAGTGCAGGAAGCAGGGGCCTGTTTCTTACACGCTAGCACGCTTGTGCCCTAGTGACGAGATAGCGAGTGGCGAGGAGAAGAAAAAGGTGTGCTGCTGTGAAACGGGACGTCAAGTTTTAGCAGATTTTAGCCATTGTGTAACACAGGTGAAGGAATCGTCATCAAACACAAAAGCGACTTGCACGGTCGCCATCTTTCATCATCATCATCATCGTCGTCGTCGTCGTTGTCATCATCATCATCATCACCATCGTCATCGTCCATCATCATCATCATCATCATCGTGTGCCCTACCGCAAGGCGTTGGCGATCATGGCCGACCATACGAATTTATCCCTTTTCG
>JAPXFY010000014.1:5047470-5052470 GCA_030674185.1 Monoplex corrugatus | reverse complement strand
GTACTTTATATTATACAACTGTACTTTATATTATACAACTGTACTTTATATTGTACAACTATACTTTATATTATACAACTGTACTTTATATTATACAACTGTACTTTATATTATACAACTATACTTTATATTATACAACTGTACTTTATATTATACAACTGTACTTTATATTATACAACTGTACTTTATATTATACAACTGTACTTATATTATACAACTGTACTTTATATTATACAACTGTACTTTATATTATACAACTGTACTTTATATTATACAACTATGGCTTTGCTTTGCATTATACAAGTATGCTTGATAGATACAACTATGCTTTATATAATACGATTTTGCTTTGTACTATATAATTCGGCTTTATATAATACAACTATGCTTTATATAGCATGATTATGCTTTGTATTATACAGATGTGCTTCATGTAATACATCTTTGTTTTGTATTGTTCAGTTTGTTCAAATGGTTATTGAAGCAGATAATTTTTATTTTCAAATTTGCACGCTTAAGCAAGTAAGCAAGCGCACACGCTCGCATGCACACACGCACGCACACTCGCACACGTGTGCACACACACACACACACACACACACAGTGCGCGCTCATGCACGCACGCGTGCGAAAGGAGAGAAAAAGGATGAAAGTATAATGACAGAAAGATGTCTCATCATAGAAACTTAGGAATTGTTTTGGACATAAATCATTTGTGGAAGATAGAGAGACAGAGACACAGAGAGAGAGATGCTATATTTTGCCAAGTAGACATTTTTGACTCATCAGTTTTTCAAAGTCGCTGAGCGAAAAGACAGGATGGATGCGAGTGACAGAGATGCTTCATCATATAAACTATTATTGACATAAATCATTCGTCAACTTGCAGAGGTAATGTTAATACTTTATTTTCCAACAGTAGAAATTATAACCTAGAAGCCCTTGTTTCAGACTTGCTATTGCGTGTACGCTGTGTTTTCATATTTTTATAAGTCAGCGACTGACATGATTTACAGAATATTTTCTCCTGCATAGAAGAGAGACAGACAGACAGACAGACAGACAGACAGAAGCAGAGAGAGAGAGAGAGAGGAGGGGCATGAAGAAATCTTGATACATCAGATTTCAAACTTACTGGGAGAAATAGAGTTATTGAGAACAGTGACGGTAATGTTTTTATACAGCTATGGTAGTTGTGGTGACGATGATAATGATGAAGACGATAATGATGACAACGACGACGACCCCTGTAGGAATTCCGGGGCCTTTTTCGGTATGAATAGTATTCCCGTCTTCTGGAAATCGTGTTGTAGAAATGTCCTGTTTTTCTGTCACTGCCTTTGCAGGCCTTACTGCTGTGCTTTCTGTCATCTGTTCTTATCACTTTCTGCTTTACAAGTCCATTCACCTGTATGAGTTCTGCAAAGTCTTACATACTTTCTGTTGGACTTTATACAATTGGACATATGTGCAGACTGCGTTTTTTAGCTCCCTGAAGATGTGTTGTACAGAAGTAATTTTAGATAATTTAGGCCAGGTACATGCTGTAGTGCTGTTAATTATGTTTACATCAGTATTCAGAGTTGTTTTTTTAACCCTTGGGTGAAAATTGGGCGGAATGGTCAACGCTAGGGGCATATGTGCGCTAATGTATGGATACAGGTTCTTAATTTTCTTTTTTATATTTTCTTTCATCGTCAACGAGTACGTGTTTTTGAGATGTTCATAGCTTTGGTATGGTTGTGCGCAGTCAGCTGGGCTTTAAAAGTTAATAAGGATTATGATAATGATAAAGTTAATAATGATAATGATAATAATGATAATGGACTCTCCCGTGTATCCGATGGATGAGGAAGCCTACTAGTCCATTATTGCCTAGTGTGGGTCTTCACGTGGAACACAAGACTATTTCTGGCGGCACATGTTCTTCCGCAGGCGCTGCATGGAAAAGGATCCTGCAGTCTTGGGGTTCTTCTTCTGTTGGTCCCTGTCCTGTTTTCCAGAGTTCAAATGCATCTGTAGAAAGTGTTCTGAACAGAAATTTTAACACATAGTTTGCAAGCGCCCCGCACCCGCACATATATCTGAAGAGATGCTTGAAACGTGTTTGGAAACAAAAACAAAAATAATTACATCAGAGGACAAGAAAAAGACAATCTTCTGCCATCTGAAATCAGCCATCCTTTGTCGAAAATCACGAATAAATTGATTCTAATTTACAGTGCCTTTAAGATATCAACTATCACCAAACCTATATTCGTTTAACCCTTTGACTCCCACACCCTGTCCACTAGCATCTTTGCATTGTCAACCATGCTAGCAAATCAGAATTTTAACCCTTCGATTCCCTGATCCTATCCACCAATTTCTTGCTGAAAGCAGGTGGACAAGGTGAGGGAATCAGTGCGTAAATTTTGGTTGTTGGTGGATATGGTGTGGGAGTCAAAGGGTTAAGCATGTACGCACATTACTTGTTGGTCAGTTCTTCTTTCTTGTAAGATCTTGAGTCAAAAAGCTTCGTGCATTTTTGACAGCCTGAAATTGTCCATACTCAGCAGTTTTAACCAGTATTGTGTGCATTGTACGTCTGAATGAACAGAGAGAGACAGAGACAGAGAGACACAGAGAGAGAGATGGTAGGTACAACGGCAGTGATGATTCATCAGAAACACAAGCCTTTTTTTCAGAGACTAGACTTCAGATGATGTATTCATTTAGGCCATTGCCCTCATGAAGGGACATGAAATACACAGATAAATTTCAGCCGTATGATACTATACTTGGTAAAAATCACGTCAATATTTCTCATCAAGCCACGCTACAATAAGAGACAAACGGGCGACGAAAGAAAGGCACAGAATATCTGTGACGTATGTTTTACCGTTTTAAGAGATTTGTATGGAAATAATGCTAGTTTCTAACGACTTGTTAAAGGTTGGTTGTTGTTGTTTTTTCTGGGAGATTTTTCATGTAAAGATAGTTCTTCGCACCTTAGTATATAGACTTCAGACTTGTCGAGAGAGAGAAGAAAGGGGAACGAAGTTTATGTAGAATGATAATGATGCTGTATTATACAAGATGGAAACCGTTATTGACACGAGTCTTTTTTTTTTTTTTTTCTTGTCAGATTTGAACACACACATGCACACACACACGTTGATGGTGCGGGAGGAGGGGAGATGTAATAACAATGAATCTTTGTCACACACACACGTAGAAACTGTCATTGACACGTTATTTTTCAAACTTGAAGAGGAAGAGGCAAACAAACAAGTCTAGAATTAGTTCCAGAGGGATTCATCTCACTCGGATAATTCCATATGCGTTGCACCCAACTCTGCCAGTAACGTCATCTTCTCGTTCGCCGTCACATTTAGTTTAGTTTTGAAGATGCAACAGGTCATCTTGTAGCACATCCACAGGCCCGTACAGCTTCTCCCACTGTCTCAGGGGTGTCGGCCAGATCTCCCTCAGGTAGCTTTTGCAGTCCTGGAGGATGTCCGAATCAGGTGTGACTGCCCGCGTTCAAGCAAACAGGAACCAGAAAAAAAAACACGAAAGAAGAATAAGAACGCGTATTTAATACAACAAGACAAGACAGGCGCAAATTTTCGGCCGACTGGCCTTTGTCAAGCGTAAGATTACAAACAAACAAACATCAGATACAAAAAATTAGGAGAACAAGACTGAAACTTCCCCGCTGCTCCGTCGAGTGTGAGAAAAGGAATACTGCCCTGCTGCTGGGTCCAGTGTGATAAAAGGAATATTCCTTTTATCACACTGGACCCAGCAGCAGGGAAGTTTCAGTCTTTTTCTCGTAATTTTTGTATCTGATGTTTGTTTGTTTGTAATCTTACGCTTGACAAAGGCCAGTTGGCGGAAAATTTGCGCCTGTCTTGTCTTGTTCTTATTCTTCTTTCGTATATTTTCTGGTTCCTGGAGGATGTGTTCCGATGTCTGGTCAGCTTCTCCACAGGGGCACCGGGAGGGAGGGGTGGTGGTGGTACAAGTGGGAAGTGCTTGTTCATGTGTGGTGATTCAGTCTGTTGTCCCACAGTCCCGCAGGTAGGATAGCGACTTATTCTTGACGGGACAACTGGAACTAACTGTCATGTAGCTGCCATGCTCTGAGCAGAGATTTGATGACGGTGTCCACCTCTGTCAGGCTGATGTTGTTGTCTTTCTGTGCATGCTTTGCTCTCAGTTTCGCCATTTTGTCCGCCTCTTCGTTTTCTGGGACATCACAGTACGAGAGGATGCCAGTAATTATCTGTCAGACACCTTACGCCCGCGCAGAATCCTCTGCGCTGGCAAGGTCTAGAAATGGGCGGAGATGGGGATGGAGTGGGCGAAAAACAGAACCTGCGAATCACTAAGCTGACAGCACCACGAAATGATTGGAAGATGGTGATGGACAGCGAACAGGCCAGTTTACATGTCGCAGGCTAGGATTGAACTCGAGACGTCAGATTCTGAATCCACGGTTGTAATCAATCAACCCACGTGAAAGGAGGGAAAAAATAGGAAGTTACGTGGCCCATGATCCTATAGTTGTGACGAGAGAGAGAGAGAGAGAGAGGGTGGGGGGGGAGGAGAGGGAGAATGTTTGTGGAGAATGAACAGGGGAGGAGGGTAGGAGTTGGTGAGCAAAGAAGGGGTGGTGGGGGTGGTTGAGTGATTAACGAGAGGGGAAACAATAAGCCCGAGCGCTGGATGATGAGAGATCGTAATACATCATGCAAACTCTCCCACTCCCTCCCTTAACCCCTTCTCTCTCTCTCTCTTTCTCTCTCTGTCTCTCTTTCTCTCTCTTTCTCTCTCTGTCTCTCTCTCTCTCTTTCTTTCTGTCTCTCTCTTTCTCTCTGTTTCTCTTTCTCTCTCTCTCTTTCTCTTTCTCTCTCTGTCTTTCTCTTTCTCTCTCTCTCTCTTTCTTTCTTTCTCTCTCTCTTTTTCTCTCTCTCTTTCTCTCTCTGTCTCTCTCTTTCTTTCTCTCTCTCTCT
>JAPXFY010000014.1:5027470-5037470 GCA_030674185.1 Monoplex corrugatus | reverse complement strand
CGTGTGTGTGTGTGTGTGTGTGTGTGTGTGCTGCTTCAATATTTTGCCAGAAAGAAATCAAATCAGCTCGTCAGTGACTGCCCAATTCAATTTAAACACGTCGTTCGGTGCCCATTCTAATGAACACGTCAATGAGTACTCATTCTAATTAACACGTCATTTAATGTCCATTCTAATTAACACATCATTTGATTAATGCCCATTCCGATTAGCACTTCACTGAATGTCCATTCTAAATTGAGCCCAGTTTACACAGCAACATTGCTTTTTTTTTTTTTTTTTTTTTTTTTTTTGGGGGGGGGGGGGGGGTCCGTATAACCCCCATAATCACATAATATTCACGAAGGGTGACACGTATTTTGTCACTTAGCCAGCTATTTGTGGGTGTTAGGGTATTTGTAGAAATGCACATGTATACTTTACCCTAAAGGTTAGGGTGAGGGTCGCGGTATGTTGTCTGTGTTCGACATTCTAGAATTGGCAGTAACAGCGGTGCTCGGTTGTCGTGTCGTACGGGACATTGACAAAATGCCAAATTTCCTATCATTGACAGTAGCTCGGATTTTGTTCCGGAGAATTTTGGAGTCTGTTCAAGGGGGATTCAGGGCACTAGCGCAAGTCCATATACGGCCCATCAATATCTGTCAGCAACCATCTAGCAGATTCCTTGATCCTGCGCAGAACCTTTATGCTGGCAAGGTCTTGCCGCAAGATTGAAAGTCAAATCACCATCCCTGCGCGGTGCTTTAACCATCTGAGCTAACCAGCCGGGAAGATTTAGGTCCATATGCGCTTCCCCCATTCTAACAATGATGACTGGAAGCATTCCCGGGGCATGGGCAAAGATCTGTGTGTAGGTGAGGTCTTACAAAATGGGAGTGAGAGAGGACAGAGGTAACACATCAGAATACAGTCACAGAGGTAACACATCACAATACAGTCACAGAGGTAACACAATCACAAATACAGTCACAGAGGTAAACACAAAATCCAACAAATACAGTCACAGAGGTAAATCACCACACAGAGTACACATCAGAATACAGTCACAGAGGTAACACACAGATAATCACAGAGTACACTCAGAATAACAAACACATCAGAATACAGTCACAGAGGTAACACATCAGAATACAGTCACAGAGGTAAACACAATCAGAAATACAGTCACAGAGGTAACACATCAGAATACACAGTCACAGAGGTAAACATCGATCAGAAGTACATCAGTCACAGAGGTAACACATCAGAAAATACTCGAGTCATTATACCGCCAGGTTAGGTGTGAGGACTTAACGGGGAAGGTGTAAAGGACCGCTATATCCGACAGTAAGCCCAACACAGAATGATTGTCACGATAAGCTGGTCAATGGACCGGACTGTTTACTTGCTGCAAGCCAGGATGGAATTTGAGATGTTAGGGTCTTGTGTTCCATCCATGGCTGGGACCATACCACTTACTTCACCTCGTTTCTGACTTATAACAGGTTGGCTGGCTATTCTGATCATCACAGTCACGTGGTTTTGAGTTGATCGAGCTGTGTTGACAGTGTGTAACACATTTGTGCCCGTACTTGAAGACTGTTTGTTGGCAATAAGTTTCAGTAATTTAGGCTGCGCTGTATTTATGTGCTGTTGTTATGGTGGTATCTGGTCCTTTTCCATGTCCACTTTAATCTCAAATGGTTTGCCCACGATGGCTACTCAGAATTAGTCGAGAGAGAAGAGAGAAGACAGACAGACACAGACAGACAGACACACACAGACAAAGACAGACATACAGACAGAGACAGACAGACAGAGACAGACATACAGACAGAGACAGACAGACAAAGACAGACAGACAGAGACAAGACAGACCAGAGACAGAGACAAAGACAGATACAGACAGACAGACAGACAAAGACAGATATACAGAGACAAAGACAGACAGACAACACAGACAAAGACAGACAGACAAATACAGACAGACAGAGACAGACAGACACACAGACAAAGACAGACAAGACAGACAAGACAGACACAGACAGACACACACACACAGACAGACAACACAGAAGACACAGACAGACACAGAAGACACAGACAAACGACAACACACACAACACACACACACACAGACAAACAGACAACACAACACACACATACACAGACAACACAACAGACACAACAGACACACAGACAGACACACGGACAGACACAAGACAGAGAAATGGGTTGATGGAGTGGGGCTGGGCAGAAGAAAGAGAAGGCAGACTCCCGAAGACTAAAGACACAACAAAGGGAACTGTCCTCAGTGTGAAGGTGGTGACGTAAATTTTGAAAGACGGGATAAATCTTTATCGTGGCTAGCATTAATTCAGAGTTTCAGGTCTTTTATGCAGTTGTTGGGGTTGTGTTTTTTTTCTGTTTGCCAAGGGTGTATTTGTCTTTGTGCTTTCTTTGTACTTTTTCCCCCGTGTGGTTGTACCAGAAGATGTCGTGGGGGGAGATGAAGCTATCGGTTTGCTGCTAAACTGGAAACCTGGTGCAGAATCATGTTGTAGATCTGTGTGGAGTGAGTGTGTTACTCTACCCAGCACCACCGTGGTCTTGCTCTGGCTGTGAAGCCTGAGTATCTACTGTTGCACAAGCTCAAAGGGCTGGTAGATTGACTGGCTATGAAGCCTGAGTACCTACTGCTGCACAAGCTCAAAGGGCTGGTAGGTTGGCTGGCTATGAAGCCTGAGTACTACTGCTGCACAAGCTCAAAGACCTGGTAGGTTGACTGTCTGTGAAGCCTGAGTACCTACTGCTGCACAAGCTCAAAGGGCTGGTAGGTTGACTGGCTATGAAGCCTGAGCATCTACTGTTGCACAAGCTCAAAGGGCTGGTAGGTTGACTGGCTATGAAGCCTGAGTATCTACTTCTGCACAAGCTCAAAGGGCTGGTAGATTGACTGGCTATGAAGCCTGAGTATCTACTTCTGCACAAGCTCAAAAGGACTGGTAGGTTGGCTGGCTATGAAGACTGAGTACCTACTGCTGCACAAGCTCAAAGGGCTGGTAGGTTGGCTGGCTATGAAGCCTGAGTACCTACTGTTGCACAAGCTCAAAGGCTGGTAGGTTGGCTGGCTATGAAGACTGAGCATCAACTGCTGCACAAGCTCAAAGGGCTGGTAGGTTGACTGGCTGTGAAGCCTGAGTACCTACTGTTGCACAAGCTCAAAGGACTGGTAGGTTGACTGGCTATGAAGCCTAAGCATCTACTGTTGCACAAGCTCAAAGGGCTGGTAGGTTGGCTGGCTATGAAGACTGAGTACCTACTGCTGCACAAGCTCAAAGGGCTGGTAGGTTGGCTGGCTATGAAGACTGAGCATCAACTGCTGCACAAGCTCAAAGGGCTGGTAGGTTGACTGGCTATGAAGCCTAAGCATCTACTGTTGCACAAGCTCAAAGGGCTGGTAGGTTGACTGGCTATGAAGACAGCATCTACTGCTACACAAGCTCAAAGGGCTGGTAGGTTGACTGGCTATGAAGACTAAGCAATCTACTGCTACACAAGCTCAAAGGGCTGGTAGGTTGACTGGCTATGAAGACTAAGCATCTACTGCTACACAAGCTCAAAGGGCTGGTAGGTTGGCTGGCTATGAAGACAGCATCTACTGCTACACAAGCTCAAAGGGCTGGTAGGTTGACTGGCTATGAAGACTAGCATCTACTGCTGCACAAGCTCAAAGGGCTGGTAGGTTGACTGGCTATGAAGACAGCATCTACTGCTACACAAGCTCAAAGGGCTGATAGGTTGACTGGCTATGAAGACTAAGCATCTACTGCTGCACAAGCTCAAAGGGCTGGTAGGTTGACTGTCATCTTGGTCAAATGGCCAAACAACCTCATCAATATTTTGCTGTTATGTGATGTATAATAATTTACAGTGTTATTCCAACCATCTCTCGGATCTGTTCCTTTTTAATAATGTTTTTGGTCTTCGATTTTTTAACACGTTGAAGGACTATTTTTTTTTCAAACCAGTCAGTCAGGAGAGAGAGAGAGAGGGGGGGGGGGTGATGGGAGGAGAGAGAAAGCCGACAGTCAGCAGTGAAGCAGTAACGGAGTGTCATCAATACTAATGTGAAGGCGAGTGACCCAAATGGTTGATCGACACGATAAACTTCGGTCATGACCAACATCCGTTACATCCCTGTGCCAGTGAAGAGAGAAGGCCACAGGACACAAGGGGTTAACTTGTACAGTAAGGGTTAGGGTGGGATATGGAGGGGAGGGAGAGAAAACGTCAGTTTGGAAGAGAAACCGAAAGCCGGTAGGAGAGAGCTGGGGGAACCGTTTCATGACAGTGTCGGATAGGAAAGAGGATGCGGGAATGGCGCGCTCGCGCTCTGTGTGTGTGTGTGTGTGTGTGTGTGTTGGGGTTTGTGTGTGTGTGTGTTAGTGAGTGTGTGTTAGTGTTAGTGTGTGTGTGTGTTAGTGTGTGTTTGTGCGTGCGTGCGTGTGTGTGTGTGTGTGATCATTGTGAAGGAAGTGACTCAATGGGTTTGATTGACAGCGGTACATTTTTGTTCCCGACCAACAACCATGACATCACATTGTGTAAATCGCAGACAGTACCACAAAGTTCAGAGAACAGCGCTGTACAACAATAAACGATGGTTAACAATCAGTGGCCCACTGTCAGAAAGCTGAGAAACCCAAGGGAAGACAGTGGATGACTGGTACAATGGGGGCAGGAGAAAGAATTTAAATTTTGTTCAAGAGTGATTCACCGCACTCAGACAATTCCATATGCGCTTCACCCAAATTTGCCAGCAGTCGTGTGGCAGATTTTCTGAGCCTGTGCCAGAATCATGTGCGCTGGTAAGTCTTCAAATAGGGAGGTGGGGGTTGGAGAACAATGAAACACTTAAGCTGACACCATCAGAATAACGGAAATATTTTAAGATGGACAGAGAAATAAAGATATGCCAATTGTATTAAAACACCGAGTGTACGACGCATGCATAACGCCGACTGTGACATATGGAGCCGAAACATGGAACCTGACGAAACGTCAGCTCCTAAAACTGCGAACCATGCAAAGGGCCCACGAACGGATCATGATGGGAATCACCTGGAAGGACCGGAAAACGGCAGCATGGGTAAGAGGAAAAACGAACAAGACATAATAGACAGTTTGTGAACGAAAGTGGAACTGGACTGGTCATGTCATTAGATCTGACAGCAGATGGACCACCAAAGTGACGCACTGGATCCCTGGAAGCCAAAAAAGGAACAGAGGTCGCCAAAGAACCAGATGGCGAGACGATCTAGAAAAATTCGACAAACAATCAATCAATCATGTCGAGCTTGCTCGGCTATCCATGACACGTTTCCTCCATCCCTCTCTGTCAGACATTGCAGTAGGTAGTTCATCATACTGACAGCCCGTATCATCCATCAGTTGGTCGATGAAGGTCTTCTTTTGGACGTCCTGGTCTTTGTTTGCCGTGACTGGGTCTCCATAGCAGAACATCCCTCACCAGTTCTTCTTTGCTACGCCAGCAGTGTCCCGCGAAACGCAGTCTTTGTTGACGTATTGATTTACTGATTGGTGGGATCTTACCATATAACTCTTTGTTAGTTGGATGTTCTCTCCAGGATTTGTTCAGGGCTGCATGCAGCATTCTTGTGTATGTTCCATCAATCTTCTTCTCCAATGTCAATGTTAGGGTCCAAGAGATTGAGCCATAAGGTTCGACAAACAATGGACCAGAACAGCAGTTAACCGGCAACAGTGGCGTGCGATGAGGAAGGCTTATGTCCAACAACGGACCCCAAACAAGCTGAAGTGAAAAGTGAAGTGAAAAAAAGTGAGAACAGTCCAGGTTTTAATGTTGTGGTCTGGGATTGAACTGGACATAGCAGATTTTGAGTCCTCGGCTCTATCCAAAGAACCGACCAGTTGGCATAAAAAGGCGGCCCACTTAAAGAGTGGAACCCACAACCACTGCGTTATGAGCATGGTACTGGGGCAGGAGAGAAGGTTGAGCATTGATTTAGTGGAGAAAACTGAACCACGCTGGGAGAGGGGTGCAGAGATGGATGCCAACACGGCAGGAAGACGGCGATCTGTGTGTGCGTGTGTGTGTGTGTGCGCGCGCGCGTCTGTGTGTGTGTCTGTGTAGGGGTGTGTATATGTAAGTGTGTAGGGGTGTGTGTCTGTGTGTGTATGTGTGTGTATATGTGTGTGTATGTATGTGTGTGTGTCTCTGTGTGTGTATATGTGTGGGTGTGTCTCTGTTGTGTATGTCTTTCTCTCTCTTTCTCTCTCTCTCTCTCTCTCTCTCTCTCTCTCTCTCTCTCTCTCTCTCTCTCTCTCTCTCTCTCTCTCTTTCTGTTTCCCGTCACATTTTCTGTACCTCTTCAATGTCACTACCCACACACCCCTCGATTTGGCTGTTCTTTCTACTGTTTCTACATAAGCACAATTAGCAATGGCAGATGTGTGAGTTGGCCTTTACACTAGTATCTGTACAGTTGGATTCATTTCATTTCATTTGTTCGTCCCGAATGCCTCCAAGCCCACTTAAACTGAGGTCAACATGAGAATGAAGCATGAAGGCCACCGATCTGGGACACATTGTTTTAAATATTGCTACGACGATGAGAATGGCGATGCTGCTGCTGCTGCCCTGGAGTTCCATATAGGATTGAGATTGTGTGACAGGGTTGTACTCTATACTTCCATAATATATCAGCCAGGCCTGAGAGGTGCAGACACCTGTGGATGATAGTGTGGATTCAGACTGTGTGGCAGGCTGTCATTATGTGCTTAGTTTCATAATATATCTTGGAGTTAACCAGGCCTGAGATCTACATATACCTGCGATGTTGATCTGAAAATTTGAGCAACACCTCTGTGACTCATTTGTAAAGTGGATGACGATAGTCTTACTAGTGGGCCCATAGCATGCTCAACAATGATTATGAGCCAGTTTGGGCTAAAAGAGAAATTCTCCGGGTTTTTGTTGTTGTTGTTGTTGTTTGTTTTTTTGTTTTGTTTTTCATTGGGATTTGAACCTATAACTTCCTAGTCAGTAGCTTATGACACTGACTACTTCACCACCTTGGCCTGCAGGACAGTTTAGATGACAGTATTGGTGAGAAAGGACGAGAGAGATGACGCGGGAGTGACAGTGGGGGAGTGTATATGTGTCTACGTGTGTGTGCGTCTGGTGAGTGATGTTTGGAGAGAGAGGGAGAGAGAGAGAGAAAGAAAGGGAGAGAGAGAAAGGGAGAGAGAGAGAGGGAAGAGAGAGAGAGGGAGAGAGAGAGAAAGAAAGGGAGAGAGAGAAAGAGACAAAGAGGGAGAGAGAGAGAGAGGGAGGGAGAGAGAGAGAAATTGAGAGAGAATGACAGACGGCGACAGACAGAGAGAGAGAGGAAGAGAAAGAGAGAGAGAGCGGTATAAAATGGAGCAGATATAAAAGCGGTGACCCAATGGTTGACAGACACGGTAAACCTTTGTCATGACCAGCACCCATTACAGCCCACTTGCGGAAAGCTGAGAAGGCCAGAGAATAAAAGGACAGAAAGGGAGCTGCCGGCACAAGGTGTTGTGGCCAGGGGGGGACGGGGGAGGGGAGGGGGATGAGGGGAGGGAGGGGGGAGCAGAGCGAGGGGGGGGGAAGAAAACGGTGGTTTGGAGGAGAAAACGAAAACACAAAGGGACAAGGGTGCAAGAGATGGTGGGGTACAAAGGGTTGGGAGTTGGAGAACAGTTTTATGACAGTGTCAAGAGAGCGTGGGGAGAGATGCATGCGTGCTCTTCTTTCGTTCACCCGTCTACGGGTCAGGCCACGTCTGGTGATGAATGGGCATTTTTTTTTTTCCTCTCTCTCTCTAGTTCCTGCCAGCTGCCATGGAGCTTGGTGATCATTGGAGTTGTTGTGCTCTTCCCACGTCCCCTGGTGTAGGCAGGCTGGAGGGATCTCCCAGTAACACAGGGTAGATCCTGTTAGAGGCGTACGACCTGTCGCTGTTCCACCCTGAAAGGACCTCAGTGGGCGAGCGCTGTTCTCGTTTGATGTTGATCTAGAGATGATCATGCAGATATATTGCATGTTGTTGTTTTTTTAGTAGGCGCCTGCAGGCCTGGTAACCTCTGATCTAACCCTCTCTTCTCTCTCTCTCTCCTCTCCTCTCTCTCTCTCTCTGTCTCTCTCTCTCTGTCTCTCTCTCTCTCTCTCTGTCTCTCTCTCTGTCTCTCTCTCTGTCTCTCTCTCTCTGTGTCTCTCTCTCTGTCTCTCTCTCTCTCTGTCTCTCTCTCTCTCTCTCTCTCTGTCTGTCTGTCTCTCTCTGTCTCTCTCTCTCTCTCTGTCTCTCTCTCTCTGTCTGTCTGTCTCTCTCTTTCTCAGTCAGTCTGTTTCTGTCTCTCTCTCTCTCTCTCTCTCTCTCTCTCTCTCTCTCTCTCTCTCTTCTCTCTCTTTTGTGTGTGTGTGTAGATTTGGGGAGAAATAAAAACGAAAAAAATAAGACTGGAGGCGGACAACAGTAGTTTGGTTAACTGAGCGTTGTTAGGTTTGGTCAAACATTAACGTCAGTGACTGAAAGGTTCTGTGATTGGGAAAATGAATTCAGTGTGCACTGCAGTGAGCGTCATCGTGGTGCCATTCCAGGGTGTTAATGGTCCACCCACCCTCCATGCTCCCTTACTGCGTTTTCTTTTTGATGGTTATCAGTCAGTGTTGGCTTGAAATGTGCCATAGTCGAGTGTGTAAGACACTGGTTTTCCATTTGGAACGTCTGGGTTCAAACCTCTCAGATAGCGCCTGGTGTGTAAAGCGTAGAGATTTTTCTGATTCCCAAGTCAGTGGACGTGCAGACTTGCTAGTCTTGAGTCAGTCCCCTTCATGTATGTGCACGCTGAACATTAACCCTTTGACGCCCGCATCCTGCCCATCAGCATCCTGCAATGTAAACCATGCTAGCAAAGCAAGAACTTTACCCTCTGACTCCTCACCCTATCCACCAGCTTCCTGCAGGAAGCCTGTGGATAGGGTGTGGGAGTCAAAGGGTTAGGGTTTTTGCTGTTTGTGGATAGGGTGTGGGAGTCAGAGGGTTAGGTTTTTGCTGTTGTGGATAGAGCGTGGGAGTCAAAGGGTTAAGTTTTTGCAGTTGGTGGATAGGGTGTGGGAGTCAAAGGGTTAGATTTTTGCAGTTGGTGGATAGGGTGAAGGAGTCAAAGGGTTAGGTTTTTGCAGTTGGTGGATAGGGTGCGGGAGTCAATGGGTCAAGTTTTTGCTGTTGGTGGATAGGGTGTGGGAGTCAAAGGGTTAATTTTTGCAGTTGGTGGATAGGGTGCGGGAGTCAAAGGGTTAAGTTCTTGCAGTTGGTGGATAGGGTGTGGGGGTCAAAGGGTTAGGTTTTTGCAGTTGATGGATAGGGTTTGAGAGTCAAAGGGTTAAGTTTTTGCTGTTGGTGGATAGGGTGTGGGAGTCAAAGGGTTAAGTTTTTGCAGTTGGTGGATAGGGTGTGGGAGTCAAAGGGTTAGGTTTTTGCAGTTGGTGGATAGGGTGTGAGAGTCAAAGGGTTAAATGCGCAGATACTGTAATCTTTGTCAGTGTAAGTAGCTTATGGAAACACGAAAACACCGGCATACACATTCCTGAAAACTGCTTTATTGGCGGGGTGGGAAAACATGGCCAGCACCTCGAAGCCCACTTGTATATTCAAATGCACATGCAGCTCACGTACGCCGTAAAATAAAAGAAAGTCCATGTTAGCCATCTCACAGGAGGTGGCCCTTGACGTGGAAACGTAAATCAATCAGTTGAAGAAACTAAGAAATGTGAGTGTGGAAAGAAAGAAGAAATACGAGAATGGAAAGAGAGAGAAAGAAAACTGGACGAAATAAGCAAAGAGAAGGAAATCAGTGTAATGTTGTTGACTCAAATGGTTGATAGGATAAAATGTTGTCATGACCACGCCCATTCAGTCCCACTACGAGAAAGGAGAGAGTATCA
>JAPXFY010000014.1:5014970-5022470 GCA_030674185.1 Monoplex corrugatus | reverse complement strand
TGCCACGTGCTTACTGTCACTACTGTGGACCAGTTCTGTTGGGGTTTTTTTGTTGTTGTTGTTTGTTTTTTTAATATGATTTGACTCTCAGGCAGGCAATAACTGAGTTCACCCATCAGTGAATTGAAGTTTATTCTGATCATGGAGACCCATCTTGAAACTGAAAACCCAATGACATTAATTTTCTTAGAAGTCCGCTTGAACAAGAAAGATTGCTAAAAGTATTTGGAGTGACATACTGTTCTCTGGCGTCTTATAACTTTGGACAAGAAAATTTTGTCTTCACTTTGTTTGTTGTTCTTACCATTATATGGGAGACAATCCTGCTTTTTTTCGTTGGGGAGGGGGGGGGGGCTACAAATACGTAACTGCAGTTAATCTGTTTAGTTGTATTGTCCTGGTAGTCATTTCTTTCTTATAAGAAGATACTAACGTACTAACGAAATGGACTGTGCAGACATGGAGAGACACAGAGAGAGGAAGCGAATGTCTAAATAGAGACATAGAGAAATGAAGAAAGACAGGAAAGAGGGGGGGGGATGTAGGGGCAAGAGGAGGGGCGTGTGGAGAGATACAAATAAAGAAACTGAGAGCTGGCGAGGGGGGGAAGAGTTGGGATGGGGGTGGGGGTGGCGGGCGATGCAGAGAGACGATGACAGACACGAAGAGAGAGAGAGGTGGGTGCAAAGGCAATGGGGGCTTGCCACACGTCGTTTGTCAGTCACGCCAAGGACCAGACGCCCGGTGCGGATTTGCATGAATATGCCGTAAACAATTACACTAATCTCAATTTTCTCGGACAGGGGAATCAGTAGGGATGACCAACGAGAGTTTGTCGGGGGGGGGGGAGGAGGGGGCGGGGGAGGGGGAGAGATCGTGAAGGGGGCAGGGCAGGAGGCATATTTCATCCATCACCAACCCTGTCAGTTTGTCCCTTTGGCTGTCCCCCCCCCCCCCAACCTCTTCATCCTTTCCCCATCATCTAGAGCTATTCCCCCTGCCCTTTCCTTTCCATCTCCTCCCCCCCCACCCCCCCCCCCGCAAATCTAGATCTGCCTACCTCCTGTGCAGAATTCTGTTTAACTGTAGACGCCATGTTTTATCACATTTTCCCAACCCCATGCCCATTGTCCGTTGCCATGGAGCCAGTTCTCGTATACTTTGATGATTGGTGCTTTTTCTTCCATTTATGAAGGAATAAATGCAATAAATCAAATGCTTTATGTCCAGAATAGTGAAACCGTGTGTACTTTATCCGCTCTTCTTTTGCCCTTTATGAACTGTGCTTACACATAAACCCTCAGTTTCCATTATTTTTTTTTTTTTTTTTTTTATTAGAGTGTTATAAAATGATGGTAAAAAATGCACCCTTATCATCATCATGTGCTCTCCCACGTAGCATTACCGACCATGACCCTCCATACGAATCTATCCTTTGTTGCTGCATGTACATCTCCCACCCTCTCTGTCTTCATCCACTCCACAAGTCCGTCCAGTATTTTCTCCTTGGATCTACCTGGTTCTTCCCCCCCCCCCCCCCCCCCCCCCAGCTTTCCTGTTGTGAGTAGGTGTTCTGATTTTTCTTGCCTCATAAAATGTCCCATAAATTTTGCTTGTATTTTCCTGATCCTTGCCACCAGATTTTGTTTCCAAGTTACAGAAATGACATCAGGAGGGGGGGGGGGGGGGAGGTTGAATGAGGGTGATGCACTGTTGAATGTTTCTTTGTTCTCTCTTCCTGTCGGTTTCTGTCGTTTTATTGCGTAAAATTGCCATTGCTTCAGTTTTATGTGTGTACTTGTTTCAAGGTGATAGAGAGAGGAGTGGGATTTCTTATTTTGTTTTGTTTTGTTTTTTGTTTTGTTTTTTAACTGAATTTTCCGTTTGTCTTCCTTCATACTTATATCTTAAGAGTTTTTGTATGCTTTGGTGCACATTTTCAGTTTTTCGTGATTTTGTGTAGATGTACTATTGTGACTTTTTCCTCTTTTCCATTTCAGTCTGTAATTTTACTCGTTTTGTGTTTGTGTTTGTTTCTTTGGCTTTCAGACATATCTTCACGCATATGCACAGATCACATATACACCACACGCACGCACACGCGCGCGCGCACACACACACACACACACACACACACACACACACACACACACACAGGCACACACACAACACACACACACACACACACACACACACACACACACACACACACACACACACACACACACACACACACACACACACACACACACACACACATTTTCTAATAAACGCCTTTTTCTGCTTCCGTACTGCCCACTTCACATCAGTCCAAGGAGACGGTTTAAGTCGTGGTTTCTGTTTCACTTTTATATTGCTCAAAAACACATCAGTGCACTTGGACGATTCCAGTTCCAATAACGTATCACGCACATCACTGCCTCTGAAAGACTAGCAACAGAACTGGTGCATAAGCTGGCACACAAACCCAGCTGATACGAAAAGTTGGTTCTGAATGATGGTTTTAAGTGGTAGTAGACTGTCTTTTGTTTATGTGTTTGTTTTTAATATAACCAAAAAAGGCGAAACAAAACAACAACAAAAAGGCTGAGCTTAAGTACCCATCTGTTCAAACTCCATCTGACTGATGTTTAAGTTAACACCAGGTGAAACGACGCCGTAGTTTTAAGTGATGAGGTGTAACCAATGCCATAGGTTTTAAGTGCTGAAGCCTTTTAATCTATATTATATGTATACTTTTATGGTGATAAGTGTATATATACTTGCGTGCGGATGAGCAGTCTTGTGGATGAGTGTGTAAATATTCTTGCCTTCTTAAGAAATTGTAATGGAGCTCTCCAAGGGAACAAGCGTCCTAAAATGTACTTTATTATTTATTATTATAAAAATGAACGGTATAATGCCAAAATTTACGTTCATTTGTCCATTTTCAGTACTGAGTGGAAGAACTATATGCAACTATTTCTTCATAGAAAACACATTTTATGTCAGCAGTACTTTTTCTTGTGTGTATTCTGTGAATGGATGTCATATTCTGTTATTCTGTTACTACACTGTTTGTTGGTGTTTTTCATCGGAAAGCAGAAGAATTTTTTTTAAACTACAGTGCAAGCCATCAAACGGAAATGAAACTGAAAAGAAAGAGAACACAAATCATGATATTCAATTTAAAAAAAAAAAGAGAAAAAAAAGGTACTTCCTTAAAAAAAAAAACAAGGAAAAAAGGGCGTGAGTCACATAAGTTCTTAGTATTGTGAACATTTTCCTGCCTCATGCGTAATGAACGTGAATATATGATGAATACAAATATGTTGTTGGCATTGTCTGTGAATTTTTGTTTTGTTTTGTCTGTTTGTTGTTCTACAAAATCAGAAGAAAAAATCTACAGTAAAAGGGAGATTGTTTTTTTCATATCGACCAGGGAGAGGTGTGTGTCTGCGTGCGTGTCTACAGGTGGTGACAGAAATGTGTTAGCAAGATTTGTTCAGCTGTTTCTGAATAGATGGATCTTTACCAAATATGGATCAAAGGTGTAGGTAGACAGCTGAGGAGTTGCGAATACTTAAGTTTGGAAGTCTTGGCGCCAAGGTCAGCAGCATCACGTGGATTGGGAAAAGTGCCTAAATCAGCACTTCAAAAAGATATGTGATCTGAATTTTCTCTGAAACTTTTGACATTTTACTTTCCGTTTCACCGTTGTGACACTCTGCCATCGTCCTGGCTTCAAGTTTTTGTTTCATCCAGTGCTTATTTAAGGTCTCGGTGACCTGGAAAAGTGCAAAACATGGATTTGAAAAAAAGTTTTTGTATAAAACGAAAATTGTTTGAATGTTTCGACTTTTTTTTTTTTAAATTACTGACTTGCCCAGAATAATGAGAGAGCAAACTTGTTTTATGAATACAAACGAGGAAAGAAGAAATCGGCGCTTTGTGGGATAATTTTAGAACTGCAGAGTACCTGCATATGGATTATTGAATTAACGTCTTGTTTATTGGTTCTTGGTGTAAAATGTCTCCCATAATCGTTATCGGTCATTGAGGAATGACATGAAACTTGTCATCTCTTCCTTGGACAAATTAGCAAAAGACGGTGTATCCAATAATGCAAATACCGTAACTTTCCATAACATACGACTGTCATTCATGAACTTGGTTCTGTGTTAGAATGTTCACTGTATACAAATTTTTCCATACCCAAGCCTGATACCTTACTCCCCAGACAGCTAGCGTCCTTGATATACAAACTAAGGCTTTACTCTTGGAAAACAAAATATACGCAGAATGTATGTACTTGTCCAAAAGCATTATCTGTCCACCATCTGCTCTTTGAATGTCCTATTTTACTTACGACATATAGAAATAACAATCTCGATTTTTCATGTACTGACTCTAGAGATATCCTTTACAACAAAAATAATATATTATTTCGGTAGTCCAGCTGATTCTCAGATCCCCTGTTGGCAGATTGTTATGAAGAGTTAATTAATTGTTGTCTGTTATTGATTGACACTGTTAACTTAATGTTCTGAATTCTTAATTGTAATTGTTCCCCTTCTTACATTCAAACTCCCACTACCCTTCCCATCCCCGTCCCCCACCCTTTTTTTTCTCCCTGTGTGTGTGTGTGTGTGTGTGTGTGTGTGTGTGTGTGTGTGTGTGTGTGTGTGTGTGTGTGTGTGTGTGTGTGTGTGTGTGTGTGTTCTAAAATCACTATTGTGAACAGACATTAAATAAAGATTCATTCCTTCCTTCCTTTTCTCCGCCTTGCTATGTGTCATTGACATGTATATTTTCCTTAAAGCCTGACATATTTTCAGTCTGTTAGAATTGGTGTTGCTCGTCATTAGGTACATACATTAATTACGTTTTTAGCTCTAAGGAAGTGTGAACTGCTTAGTGGCAATTTCAGGTATTGTAGGCCATTGTTTATAAAGTTATGTTTGTTTATTTGTAATCAGTTTAGTTTGTTTTTGTTATTGTTAAAGTTCCCCTGGTGATGCATTTGGTGAATGGCCAAGGCTTGGGGCATATTGTCAGATCATTTGGTGGAATGGCCAAGGCTTGGGGTATATTGTCAGATCATTTGGTGGAATGGCCAAGGCTTGGGCATATTGTCAGATCATTTGGTGGAATGGCCAAGGCTTGGGGCATATTGTCAGATCATTTGGTGGAATGGCCAAGCTTGGGGCATATTGTCAGATCATTTGGTGGAATGGCCAAGGCTTGGGGCATATTGTCAGATCATTTGGTGGAATGGCCAAGGCTTGGGCATATTGTCAGATCATTGGTGGAATGGCCAAGCTTGGGCATATTGTCAGATCATTTGTGGAATGGCCAAGCTTGGCATATTGTCAGATCATTTGGTGGAATGGCCAAGGCTTGGGGCATATTGTCGATCATTTGCCTGAGTGCAGTAACACGTCTGCTTACTTTTCTGTTCCTTGTTTTCTTTTTCAAGGTTCATCCATGTGTTTAGATGTGTGTGTTTTCTTTTTTTTAAGACAGTTATAGCTCTGGTATGGCTCTGAGCAATCGGCTTTAAACACATAAATAATAATAATATAATAATGATAATAATAATAATAAATAAAATAATGATAATAATAATAATAAAATAATAATTATAATAATAGTAATAATGTAATGAGAAGGAGGAGGATAATCTCATTATCACTGCTTTTACTTTTCCCCAAACCGAACAGGATCAGGTTGTTATGCACAGCTGGAAGGATGGACTGGAAGGCTTCATGTCCAGTTTGTGTCTCTGGCTGCGAAGATAATCATACTTGTGCCGTGAAACCTCTTTAAGGTAGTTTTTAATTTCATTTTATTTATTCATTTATTTAAGACGCTTTGTTAGCTAGTAGTAGTTACCCAGAAAGACGGAAAGAAAGAAGGAAAAACTTTGCCAACTTCATGTATAAAAGTTTAGTGGATGAAACGAGACAGGTCTGACTAGTTATAATAAATTCGCTTCCAGTTTCAAATCCCCTCTTGTCATTGATGTGCAACACACACAAAAAATCACAGAATTTACTAGAGAGGGGAAAAAAAAGAAGAAGAAGAAGAAACGAAGAAAAGGGAGAGAAAAAAAACCTAGAAATAAATGGCTTACTATACTCGTATATGAAAACTCCAGAAATTCCCTTCTCTATACCACCATCCAGACTATCCTCCTGCCACGACCATCCTCCCCTCCCCCCCCCCACCCACCCACATACACGCAAACAGGCACACACTATGCTAGTTATAGGAAAAGGAAGAAGAAGAAGAAGAAGAAATGTCCAAATCTGCTGTCACTTGCAAAGAATGGATTTAAAAAGTTCCTGTCACTTCAAGAATGGAAGGAGAAAACTGTCGTTGTTTTTGTGGAATCAGTCAGTCTAGTCAGTAGTGCTGCTCCTTGACTGCGCACTTCCAGTCTTGTTGTGTGTGTTTGTAGTGTGTGGTGTTGTTGTGTTGTTTGTGTGTGTGTGTTGTTGTGTTTTGTGTGTGTGTGTGTTTGTGTGTGTGTGTGTGTTATGTGTGTTTGTATTGTGTGTGTTTGTAGTGTGTGTTGTGAGTGTTTTATGTGTGTGTGTTGTGATGTGTTATGTGTGTGTTTGTGTGCGTTGTTGTGTGTTTGTATGTGTGTGTGTGCGAGTGTGTTTATGTGTGTGTGTATGTGTGTGTGTGCGTGTGTGTGTGTGTGTGAGTGTGTTTATGTGTATGTTTATGTAGGGTGTGTGTATGTATGTGTTGTGTGTGTTTGTGTGTGTGTGTGTGTGTGTGAGAGATATATATATATATGTAGAGAAAGAGAGACAGAGACACACAGATAGACAGTGCTTCTGCATTTTGTATGTGTGGGTAGGGAAGATGAGAGAGAGAGAGAGGGAGCATGCTTTTGCGTTTCGTGTGTTTGCATGGTGTGTGCATTTGTGTCCGAGACAGAGAGAGAGAGGGGGGGGGACACGGAGAGAGATACTATCTGCGCGCACGCATTTCTGTTGGTGTGTGTTAGATTGTCAAGTGTGTTTTGGTATGTATTTGTATGTGTGTGTGTGTGTGAGGGGAGGGCGCCTGCCTAATGTTAAAGGAAAGAGGAACTGTTACAGACTGTGCGTCTGCGCACGAGTGTGTGTGTGTGTGTGTGTGTGTGTGTGTGTGTGTGTGTGTGTGTGTGTTTGTGTGTGTGTGTGTGTGACAGAAAGACACAGAGAGAGAGACAGAGAGAGAGCGTCTGCATGTGTGAAAAGGAGAAGGGAGAGAGTGACCGCGCGCGCGCACATAGTGGTGGTGTTGATGGTGTGTGTGTGTGTGTGTGTGGAGAGAGAGAGAGAGAGAGAGAGGGGGAGGGAGGGAAAGACGGAGGGTGTCTGCATGTGGGTGAACACATCCGTAACTGCGCGTGCGCATGGCTGTCAGGGTGCATACAGTCATTGTCATATACGATGCAATGAATGACCAGTGACCGCCTTAAAAGTACAATGTATTCGTGTGCGAGTCTCTAGCCTCTTA
>JAPXFY010000014.1:4987470-4999970 GCA_030674185.1 Monoplex corrugatus | reverse complement strand
ATGGCTTTGTTTGTGTTGACTTGTGTGGTTTGTGATTTAGGTTCTGAAAATTCTGTCTCTGTCTCTGTTTGTTTCTGTTTCTGTCTGTCTTCTCTTCTCTCTCCTGCTCTCTCTCTCTTCCTCTTCCCCCTCCTCTTCTCTCTGTCTCTCTCTCTCAACTCCTCTCCACTCCCTCTCTCCTCTCTCTCTTTCAAAAACACACACACCCCTCCTCTCCTCTCTCCTCTCTCTCTCCTCTGCACATACACCAACAACACTACACACACAAACACAACACACTCTCTCTCTCTCCATCCCTCTCTCTCTCTCTCCTCTCTCCTCTGGCACCACACAAACACACACACACACATACACAACACACACACACACACACACCCACTACACACAACTCTCATACTCCTCTCCCTCTCTACATCACACACACAACACAACACAACACACACAACACACAACACACACACACCGCACACACACAAACCCCAACAAACACACACACAACACACACACACAACCACCACACACACACACACTACACCACACACACACAAACACACACACACACACACAAACACACACACACCACACACTACTACACCACACACACAACACACACAAAACACAACACTACACACACACACATACACACACACACACACACAACACACACACACACACAACAAACACACACACACACACACACACACACATACACACACACACACACACACATAACACACACACACACACAAACACACACAACACACACACACACACACACAAACACAACACACACAAACACACACACACACACACACACAACACACACACACACCACACACAAACACACACACACACACACACACACACACACACACACACACACACACACACACACACACACCACAACACACACACACACGATCTAGTAACATGAAGCGTTCGAGAGAGAAACCATCAGAACCCAGAAACGACAGTCATGGGGAAAAGGGAGCAGAGGAAGGGAGGTGAGGGGTGGGGAATAAAGAGGATTGTGGAGCGAGAGGAAACAAACAAAATGATCAGGGGCAGAGACTGACAGACGGACAGGTCGTCTTAAAGCTGTCAAAGGGGTGGGGTGGTAGAGATCGGGGGGGGGTGGAGGGAGGGAGACGAAACGGTGACGTGGAGAGAAAAACGGGTGAAAAACGACCCTGCGCTCTCCGGTTACCGGGCGGTGGGTGAACAAAAGCAGTTAAATGTGCGCGTGAATATCATCTGTCTGCATTAAACGGCTCAGCCTGTGGCAGCGTTTTGTCCTCACCAGCTTAACCCTTTCGCTTCCCTCGCCATTCGTAAATAAAAAAAAAATTAGGAACAGAAAAAATGCTGGTGAGCAGGGTGAGGGACTGAGGGGGTTAACGGACTATGGCCTTAGAGCGAGATTACAGAGACTGACAAGTCCTCCCGGCAGATGGTCGTGGGGGCTAGCTTCAGCTAGCTGTTGGTGTCATGTACTTGCTGTCATGTTGTACTTCGCCTTGGCCATATATCAACTTGCGCTGCGGTTAAAAAAAAAAAAAAGAAAGAAAGAAAGAAAGAAAAAGAAAAAAAAAAGAAGAAAAAAAAAATAAAAACTTGTGCAGCAATAAGCTCGAATTTAGTTCAGTATTGTCTTCATTGTTGGTGGATTCTGTTCCATTCCTTGCCCTTCCCTCCCCTCCCCCCTCCCCCCCCCTCCCCCCTCGTCCAGTTTTTTCGTGCTGCTGTATCTGCGTTGTTTTTCAAAGTCTGTCGATTAGATTTGACAGATGGACAGAGCGAGAGAAAGAAACGCTGGGGAAGTTGGTCATGAACCTGTTTTGTTGGGTCATGGTTTGATTCGTTTTGAAATTGTCTGAAATTGCGGTAGAGGTATCGGAAACACTTTCTATGGTATGTTATTACTCTCTTAACTCGTCTGTGTATCCAACTGTCATTTTTTAAATAAATGATTGGTTTTGTTGGGGTTGGTTCTGTTGCTTTTGCTTTGGTTTGTTTTGGTGGATAACGCAAAATTATCTTTGTTTGATATTGATGTGCACGTCCTTGATATATTGTTCCAGAAAAGTGGTTTCCCAGACAAAATCATACATGTGTGTTGAACACATGGGTGTCTTGAACGAGAAATTGTTTCTGTTTGTATTTATAGATAAGTAAACCTGATTAACCGAATGCATGAAAAATTATGGCTTTGAGCAACGTAAAGTTACCAACTTATAAGTTTAGTCTTTCCATTTAAAAAGAATACAAAAAAACCTGAAAGACGAACTGGAGGGGAAAGTTACCGAAAAATATGAAATGCAAAATATGTCAGGATTACTGTGTTTATTGCCATGCAAAATATGTCAGTGAAGATGACTGTGTCTGGCATTTAGACATTGGTTTACAACTGAACTCAGTGATGACATAAGTAGTGAAACTTTTGATACGCTCCTAATTTTGGAATCGTCTTTCAGTTTTCTATCCCGTTGGAATCATTTCTCCCAAACTTTGAACTCGTTTTTCAATATTCAATCTCATTGGAATTATGAACCCCAAATCTTGAAACGATCTTTTTTTTTTTTATCGAAGTGGAACCGTTTTTCCCGATTCTGGAAAACATCTTTCACTTTTCAATTTCAGTATAACGATGTACCCTCATACATTGAAACCGTCTGTCAGTTTTCTATCCTAGAAGAACATGTGTCCCAAATCTTGGAAATCGACTTTCATTTTTCAATCCTCATTTATCTAAGAAAACATCGCCTGCTCTTACCAAACTGACAGGGTACGTTCAGCAAGGCAGATAACTGTTGCTGCCAGTTGGAGGGTCAGAAGATTAGCGAGCGTCTGAGATTGTCTGGTGTAGGCCTCAAGGGCAGAGAGTTCAGATTGTCTGGTGTAGGCCACAAGGGCAGAGAGTTCAGATTGTCTGGTGGAGGCCACAAGGGCATTGTCTGGTGTAGGCCACAAGGGCAGAGAGTTCAGATTGTCTGGTGGAGGCCACAGGGGCAGAGAGTTCAGATTGTCTGGTGGAGGCCACAAGGGCAGAGAGTTCAGATTGTCTGGTGGAGGCCACAAGGGCAGAGAGTTCAGAATGTCTGGTGGAGGCCACAAGGGCAGAGAGTTCAGATTGTCTGGTGGAGGCCACAAGGGCAGAGAGTTCAGATTGTCTGGTGGAGGCCACAAGGGCAGAGAGTTCAGATTGTCTGGTGGAGGCCACAAGGGCAGAGAGTTCAGATTGTCTGGTGGAGGCCACAAGGGCAGAGAGTTCAGAATGTCTGGTGGAGGCCACAAGGGCAGAGAGTTCAGATTGTCTGGTGGAGGCCACAAGGGCAGAGAGTTCAGATTGTCTGGTGGAGGCCACAAGGGCAGAGAGTTCAGATTGTCTGGTGGAGGCCACAAGGGCAGAGATTCAGAATGTCTGGTGAGGCACAAGGGCAGAGAGTTCAGATTGTCTGGTGGAGGCCACAAGGGCAGAGAGTTCAGATTGTCTGGTGGAGGCCACAAGGGCAGAGAGTTCAGATTGTCTGGTGGAGGCCACAAGGGCAGAGAGTTCAGATTGTCTGGTGGAGGCCACAAGGGCAGAGAGTTCAGATTGTCTGGTGGAGGCCACAAAGCAGAGATTTTCATTTTCCTTTACTGTTGTAGACAGTTGCAGTGTTGGTGTCCAGTTTGACTTCTGTTTTGTCTGATGGATTTGTTCACCGTTGTCTGGTTTCAGGTTTGGCACACTCTTCTTTCTTACAAAAGAGTTGGGTTTAAACTATCTATAGGTTGCCTGTCTTTGGTTTTGTCAGATTTCAACTTTTTTTTTAAATACATTTTGGTTGCCTGGCGTTAATTTTTGTTGTGGCAGGATTGACTTGCTTTCTTGCACTCTGTAAGATTGTGTCTATGAGTTTACTTTATGTTTAGTCATTGTTACCACGTGGGGACGCCGGGGAGAGGGCTTTTTCAGTGTAAATAGTATCCCCACCTTCTGAAAATCCTGTGCTAGAAATTTCCTCTTCTCTTTGTTTCTTCTTTCCTCCTTTGCTTTCTGTCATTTCTTCCAATCACTTTCTTCCTTTCTAGTCCATTCACCTGTATGTGTTCTGTAAAGCCTTACATACTTTCTCTTAGAATTAATAATTGGGTATATGTATTGATTGCATGTTTGGCTCTAAGGAAACGTTTTGTGCAGGAGCAATTTTAGGTAATGTAGGCCATTTTTACTGTATGCTTTCGTGTCTTTAATTATGTTTATATTTGTATTCAGGTTTTATTTTTCAAATCCTCTAGTGATAAATTGGACGGAATGTTCAGCGCCTGGGACATATCCTTAGATTATGTGCGTGCATGCGTTGATGTGTGAACTTGATTTTCTTTTCTGGCTTTTTTTCCCCCAACCAGATTTGTGTACGTTTTGATATGGTTGTAGCCCTGATATAGCTCTGTGCAGTCGCCTGGGCTTTAAACAATAAGTCATTGGTTAACTTTTTGTCTTTCATGCGAGGTTTTTGTTGTGTGTGTGTGTGTGTGTGTGTGTGTGTGTGTGTGTGTGTGTGTGTGTGTGTGTGTGTATGTCTGTGTGTGTGTGTCTGTGTGTGTCTATGTCGGTCTGTCTGTTTGTGTGTGTCTGTCTGTCTTTGTGTGTATGTCTGTCTGTTTGTGTCTGTGTGTGTGTGTGTGTGTCGTCTGTGTCTGTGTGTGTATGTCTGTCTGTTTGTGTGTGTGTGGTTTTCGCTTTTTCGATTCCTTTCTCTCTTTTCCCATTATTCCTTTCTTTTGTTTCTTTTTCTTTCTTTCTTTCGTTCTTTCTTTCTTTCTTTCTTCTTTCTTTCTTTCTTTTTCTTCTTCTTCTTTCTTTCTTTCTTTCTTTTTTCCTTCTTGTTTCTTTTCAAAGTTTGTCACACTGAACATTTTACTTTCTGTTGTCTTATCCTTCTCCTTGTGGCAGGTGACTGTGGTTCTGGTTTCTTGTATTTTGCCATCTTCACGTTTTTGCAAGTTTCACTTCATTTTTTTTTCACATGGTTTGTATTTTTTTTGCATGTCTTCTTGATTTCTTTTCTTTTTTTTTTGTGAGGTTTGGTTTGTAGTTTTGTCTTTTGTTATATTGCCCTGAAAAAAAGATTGACATTTCATATTGTTGTTATCTTGCAACAGACTGGACTTTTCTTGCTGCAGATTTTGTTCTCCCCCTCCCCATCTCTCTCTCTCTCTCCTCTCTCTCTCTCTCTCTCTGTCTATATATCTATCTATCTATCTCTGTATGTATGTATCTATCTATCTGTCTATTCTATCTATATCTATCTATCTATCTATCTATGTATCTGTCTGTCTATCTGTCTGTCTTCTCACTCACTCCTCTCTCTCTCTCCATCTTTCTCTCTCTGTCTATCTATCTATCTATCTATCTGTCTCTGTCTATATCTCACTCACTCCCCCCCTCCTCTCTCTCTCTCCATCTCTCTGTCTCTGTCTCTCTCCTCTCTCTCTCTCTCTCTCTCTCTCTCTCTCTCTCTCTCTCTGTATGTATGTATCTATCTACCTATCTATCTATCTATGTATCTGTCTATCTGTCTGTCTCTCTCTCACTCACTCCCCCTCTCTCTCTCCATCTCTATCTCTCTATCTATCTATCTGTCTCTCTCTCTCACTCACTGCCCCCTCTCTCTCCATCTCTTCCTCCCTCCCTCTCTCTCGCTCTATCTCTCTCTCTCTCTCTCTGTATGTATGATGTATGTATCTATCTATCAACCTATCTATCTACTGTCTATGTATCTATCTATGTATCTGTCTGTCTATCTGTCTGTCTCTCACTCACTCCCCCTCTCTTCTCTCTATCTCTCTTCTCTCTCTCTCTCTCTGTATGTATGTATGTATCTATCTATCTATCTACATCATATATCTATCTATTATCTATCTATGTATCTGTCTGTCTATCTGTCTGTCTCTCTCTCACTCACTCCCCCTCTCTCTCTCCATCCTCTCTCTCTCTCTCCATCTCTCTATCTCTATCTCCTCTCATCTATCTATCTATCTGTCTCTCTCTCACTCACTCCCCCTCTCTCCATCTCTCCTCTCTCTCTCTCTCCCTCTCCTCCCTCCCCCCCCTCCTCCTCTCTCCATCTCTCTCTCTCTCTCTTCATCTTCTATCTTGTGTCGTTCTCTGATTCTTTCTTTCTGTTAGATCTCCTTCATTCCGCTGTCTGCGAGCGCTCGATGTAAGAAGTATAAAAGTGCTTATGCCACTACTGTTGAAAATAGAAATGTGTTCTTCTTGTCTCTTTTTTCTTTTTCTTCAGCAGTTCGTCACTCAGGAGAACATCCGTCACTGCTATCCAGATGAAGATTGTGTGGTGTGTGTGTGTGTGTGTGTGTGTGTGTGTGTGTGTGTGTGTATGCGTGTGTTTATGCGTGTGGTGTATGTCTTTAGAGTGCGTGTGTTTGTGTGTATGTGCGCGCGCGTGCGTGCGTGCATAGATCTATGTGTGTGGTGTATGTCTTTAGAGTGCGTGTGTTTGTGTGTGTGTGCGCGCGCGCGTGTGTGCATACGTATATGATGTATGTCTTTAGTGTGTGTGTGTATGTGTGTATACATATATGTGTGTGCATATGTGTGTGTGCATGCGTGTTTGCGTGTGTGTTTGCGTACGTGCGTGTGTGTGTGCATATGTGTGTGTATGTCTTTTGTGTGTGTGTTTGTGTGTATGTGCGGGCGCTGCGTGCATATGTGTGTGATGTATGTCTTTAGTGTGTGTGTGTGTGTGCATGTATGTTCGTTCGTTGCTTGATTTAACGTCTTTTCACTATAAGTGATATTAGACGGGGAAAAAATGGCATGGAGGATGAAATAAGGGGGGGGGGGTGTGGAGGGGAGAGGGGAACAGAGTAAGGGACGTAAAAAAAATTAAAAGGAAGCGGCAAGGTCTTAAGAAAAAGGATGTGGATGAACAGAGAAATGAAACTAGAACAACGCTAACATCAATAATGTAAAAGAAAAATCGTCATAAAAACAAAACAAAACAAAAATAATCATAATTATAATAATAATCTTAAAGTAACGCATTAACAGGACTGTGAACCAATGATTCTGAAAATTTAACTAACAAAACTATGTATGTGTGCGTGTGTGTGTGTGCGTGCGTGTGTGCGTGCGTGTGTGTGTGTGTGGTGCATATATGTGTGTGCGAACTGGATCCTCTTCCAGGTTCTCTCTACGCCGACTGTCTCCCTACTCTCCTCCCATTCATCACTGACATCATCAACACTTCTCTTCAAACTGGAACTGTCCCTGATTCTTTCAAGTCTGCTATTGTTCACCCTCTCCTCAAGAAACACAATTTAGATCCAAATGAACTGAAAAATTACCGGCCTATCTCTAATCTCTCTTTCTTGTCAAAACTCCTTGAAAAAGTCGTCCTCAACCAGCTGAACTCTCACCTGTCTGCCAACAATCTCCTCAATCCTTTCCAGTCAGCCTACCGCCAGTGCCATAGCACTGAAACTGCCCTACTACACATTCTCAACAATCTCCTCCTTGCAACTGATACTGGCAAAGTCTCTCTCCTCACACTCCTTGATCTGTCTGCAGCCTTTGATACCATTGATCATGGTATTCTCCTTTCTAGACTTCATCATACTTTTGGCATCTCTGATATTGCTCTGTCTTGGTTCACTTCATACCTATCCAACAGAAAACAAACCGTTCTCATCAATGGCACTTACTCTCAACCTGCATACCTGACCTGTGGTGTTCCACAAGGATCTGTCCTTGGCCCTGTTCTGTTCACTCTTTACACCTCCCCCCTGTCCACCATCATCAACTCCCACTCCATAAAACACCACTTCTATGCTGATGACACCCAACTTCAAGACAGTGACTCACCTGATAATATACAGCGCCTGTTGACTCGCACCACTGAGTGTTACTCGGACATTAAGAACTGGATGACACACAATAGACTTCAGCTTAATGACGACAAAACCGAAGCTATCCTCATTGGCACCCGTCAGAAACTTTCTCAGCTGCCTCCTCTTTCTCTCCCATTATGTAACACATCAGTCCCAATTTCTGATTCAGCTAAAAACCTTGGTGTCTGCATTGACTCTACCCTCTCCATGAACAACTTTGTTTCTCAAACTGCCAGATCCTGCTACTATCATCTCCATCGTATAAGGCTGATCAGGAAGTATCTCTCTGTCGAAACAACTGCAAAACTCGTTCTCTCCTTCATAATGTCTCGCATTGACTATTGCAATTCACTCCTGTCTGGTCTTCCTGCCTCCACCATTCACATCCTACAGCGCATTCAAAACAATGCTGTACGCCTTGTACTCAAAAAGAAAAAAGCTGACCACATATCTCCTCTCCTGGCACAACTTCACTGGCTCCCTGTATCAAAGCGCATACAGTACAAACTAGACACCATGTGCTACAAAAGCCTCAATAACGCAGCCCCCGATTACCTGTCAAGCCTACTTGAGATCTATCTTCCCTCACGTACCCTCCGCTCTGCTTCCGATCCTCTGACTTTTCGCTTTCCACGCTCTAAGCTCAATACCTATGGTCCACGAGCCTTCTCTGTTTCTGGTCCACTCTCCTGGAACAGACTTCCTCTCTCAGTCCGTCAGCAACCTACTTTTGTCTCCTTCAAGTCCGCTCTCAAAACTCACCTTTTCTCCTCCGCATAAAATCCTAACCTCACTCAACCCCCCCCCCCCCCCCCCCCCCCTCTGCAGCCTGTCTCCGCTCGGAGGGAATCACATGGTTATAATATATAATTTTATATGCTATGCTCTCTATAATTTTCCATTGCTTTTATTCTTGCTTTTATTGCTTTTATTCTTTCTCCCCATTTATAGCCATACGTGTGTGTGTGTGTGTGTGTGTGTGTGTGTGTGTGTGTGTGTGTGTGTGTGTGTGTGTGTGCGTGCGTGTGTGTGCGTGCGTGCGTGCGTGCGTGCTTGCGTGTGTGTCTGCTTCAGCGCTTAGATTTGATTTTATCAAGATTTTGCGCTATATAAATATTGTAATTATTATTATTATTATGTATGTCTTTTGTGTGTGTGTGCGGCGCTGCGTGCATACGTGTGTGATGTATGTCTTTAGTGTGTGTGTGTGTATGCATGTATGTGTGTGTGTGCGTGCGTGCGTGTGTGTGTGTGTGCATATGCGTGTGCATATGTGTGTGATGTATGTCTAAGTGTGTGTGTGTGTGTGTGTGTATGCATGTATGTGTGTGCATATCTGTGTGTGTGTGCATGCATGTTTGCTTGAGTGTGTGTGTGTGTGTATGCGTGTGTGTGTGTGTGCGTGTGTGTGTGTGTGTGTGCGGGCGCGTGCGTGCATACGTGTGTGATGCATGCCTTAAGTGTGTGTGTGTGTGTGCATGTTTGCTTGTGTTTGTGCGCGCGCGTGTGTGTGTGTGTGTGTGAATCATCCATCATCACGAACCAGATGAAGATTGTGACGTGAAGGCGCTGAGCTCCGTGTCCTGAAAATAGCTCGTTAGGTTTACACTGATTACCTGCTTTCTGTTCACCTTCACTGACAGCTGCCTGATTGATTGACACCCATGTATTCTTTCCTGCCACCCCCTCCTCCTCCCCTCTTTGTTTTGGAGGTGGGGGGGTGGGGAGGGTTGATGCATGAAGTGGGGTGGGGGGGGAGACAGGGAACTAGAGTGCTTGGGGGGGTGGGGGGGGGGGAGAAAATAGCAGCAACAACGGGACTGGCAGTGGTGATGGACATAAGAGTGAAAGATATTCTTGGCTCTTAACCCACCCTCCTCTATCTGTCTGTCTGTCTGTCTGTCTGTCTGTCTCTCTCTCTCTCTCTCTCTCTCTCTCTGTTTGTCCCTCTCTCTCTGTCTCTCTCTCTCTCCGTCTGTATGTCTGGCTCTCTCTGTCTCTCTGTCTGTCTGTCTGTCTCTCCTCTCTATCTCTCCCTCTCTCTATGTCTCTCTCCTCTCTCTCTCTCTCTCTCTCCCTCCCTCTGTCTCTCTATGTCTCTGTGTCTCTCTCTTTTCTCTCTCTCTCTCTCTCTCTCCCGTCTGTATGTCTGGCTCTCTTTCTCTGTCTCTCTCTCTGTCTGTCTGTCTCTCTCTCCTCTCTCTGTCTTTCCCTCTCTCTATGTCTCTGTCTCCCGCTCTCTCTTTCCCTCTCTATGTCTCTCTCTCTCTGTCTCTCTCTCTCTCCGTCCCTCTTTCTATGTCTCTCTCTCCTCTCTCTCTTCTCTCTCTCTTCTCTCTCTCCCCTCTCTATGTCTCCTCTCTCTCTCTTCTTCTCTCTCTCTCTCTCTCTCTTCTCTCTGTCTCTTCTCTCTCTTTCTCTCTCTCTCTCTCTCTCTCTCTCTCCTCTCTCTCTCTCTCTCTCTCTCTTCTCTCTTCTCTCTTCTCTCTCTCTGCCCACGCCGTCCTTTTCTCTCTCTCTGTCACTCTCATCCTTCCGCTTCCTCGTCCACTAAACATCATCACATCTAATAATGCCAGAGCGGAATTCATAAGTATGCGTCAGCTTGCATGCAGGTATGATGTAATCAGGTGAAATGTGCATAGCCACGTACACGCTAGCAGACAAAACGGTTGTGTGTTTGCCTGCTCGTTGGCTAGCATTCCTGTAAGCATGCTGACAGGGAAACATCCTTACTGTGGTTCGCTGTCACTTAGTCCTTAATCCGTTCGGTGCCTTCATCCCTGAGACTCCCGCACCCTGTCCACCAGCATACTGAACTGTAAACCATGCTCATCATCATCATCATCATCAGGTGCCCTGCTGCATAGCGTTGGCGATCATGGACTTTCATCTGTCTCTATCTCTTGTTGCCTCAAGCATCTCTTCCACCCTTCTTGTCTTCAGCCACTCTGCAAGTCCGTCCAATATTTTCTCCCTGGGTCTACCTGGTGCTCTCTTTCTCTCCAGCTTTCCTGTTGTGACCAGGTGCTCTAATTCCCTTTTCCTCATAAAATGGCCTATAAATGTTGCCTGTCTTTTCCTAATCTTCCTTATGAATGATCTTCTTGTGTCTGCCTCCGTGAAGACTGTCTCGTTTGTTTTCTTTGCTGTCCATGGAACTCTCAACATTCTTCTAGAAACCACATCTCGGCTGCCTCAATCTTGTTCTGGCTTTGCTTGTTGACTGTCCACGCCTCACAACCGTACAACTTTATCGGTTCTATATAACATCCCAGACAAGGGGGGCGGGGTGTATTGATGGAACGTGAGATGGGAGATTTGTGACTGTTTCTTCACTGTGTGAGATGGGAGATTTGTGACTGTTTCTTCACTGTGTGAGATGGATGATCTGTGACTTTGTCTTCACTGTGTGAGATGGGTGATCTGTGACTTTGTCTTCACTGTGTGAGAGGGTGATCTGTTACTTTGTCTTCACTGTGTGAGATGGGTGATCTGTGACTTTGTCTTCACTGTGTGAGAGGGTGATCTGTGACGTTGTCTTCATTGTGTGAGATGGGTGATCTGTTACTTTGTCTTCACTGTGTGAGATGGATGATCTGTGACTTTGTCTTCACTGTGTGAGATGGGTGATCTGTGACTTTTGTCTTCACTGTGTGAGATGGATGATCTGTGACTTTGTCTTCACTGTGTGAGATGGATGATCTGTGACTTTGTCTTCACTGTGTGAGATGGGTGATCTGTGACTTTGTCTTCACTGTGTGAGATGGATGATCTGTGACTTTGTCTTCACTGTATGAGATGGATGATTTGTGACTTTGTCTTCACTGTGTGAGATGGATGATCTGTGACTTTGTCTTCACTGTGTGAGATGGATGATCTGTTACTTTGTCTTCACTGTGTGAGATGGATGATTTGTGACTTTGTCTTCACTGTGTGAGATGGATGATCTGTGACTTTGTCTTCACTGTGTGAGATGGGTGATTTGTGACTTTGTCTTCACTGTGTGAGATGGATGATTTGTGACGTTGTCTTCACTGTGTGAGATGGATGATCTGTGACTTTGTCTTCACTGTGTGAGATGGATGATTTGTGACGTTGTCTTCACTGTGTGAGATGGATGATCTGTGACTTTGTCTTCGCTGTGTGAGATGGGTGATTTGTGACTTTGTCTTCACTGTGTGAGATGGATGATTTGTGACTTTGTCTTCACTGTGTGAGATGGATGATCTGTGACTGTTTCTTCACTGTGTGAGATGGATGATTTGTGACTTTGTCTTCACTGTGTGAGATGGATGATCTGTGACTTTGTCTTCACTGTCGTAATACGTCACTGTAGGGCGTGTGTTAGGAGATTGTTCGGGAGGGATTCATCACACTTGGATATTTTCAGATGTGTTCTGTTCACAGTATGCCGGTAATTATCTGGCTGACTTATTGAGTATTTTCAGATGTGTTCTATTCACAGTATGCCAGTGATTGTCTGGCTGACTTATTGAGTATTTTCAGATGTGTTCTATTCACAGTATGCCAGTGATTGTCTGGCTGACTTATTGAGTATTTTCAGATGTGTTCTATTCACAGTATGCCAGTGATTGTCT
>JAPXFY010000014.1:4977470-4979970 GCA_030674185.1 Monoplex corrugatus | reverse complement strand
ACCTTGAGAAGTACAAAATCCGGAATTTCTGTAACAGTTTTTGTTTACAGAAAGGTAGATTGTTAGAATTGCTTGGTCGTTCTTGTCTTCTTTTTTTTGTCTTTTTTTTTCTTTTTTTCTTTTTTTCCTTTTTTTTCTTTTTTGTTTTTTATGGGGGGGTTTTATTGTTGGTTTGTTACACACTCTCTCTCTCTCTCTCTCTCTCTCTCTCTCTCTCTCTCCTCTGTCTCTCTCTCTCTCTCTGTCTGTCTCTGTCTCTCTCTCTCTCTTTCTCTCTTTTTTTTTATTTATTTTTTTTTTCTTACTTCTCGCTCTTTCTTCTTCGTCGTCGTCTGTTTCTGCTTTTCTAGAGTTCCTCTTCTGACCAAATAATGGTTCAGTTCTTGAAGGCATCAGACTGCTAGCTTGATGGATGGAGGTCAGGTTGATGACCTGGAGGCCCAGCTGTCCACGTGTCTGTACTACATAACTGTTGTCTGATGAATCAGTACAGGACACATCCTGATTTGCAACTCGTATGCATAGGGTGTTGGTCGGGTGCGTCGGGTCAGGGTTGGTGTGTGGCGTGGAGAGAAGAGATCTGGCTGTCAATGCGTGTGTCTGTATTAACTAAGCAACATAACTCTTGAGAGTCACGGAGTTATCTCTCATGTAGAATTTCTCAAATCCAACACAGCTTGCGCTACCCATTCAGCTAACATAGACGCAGTCACAAGGCACAGAATTGCAAGCTCAGAACATTCTGTGTCTGTAGTTTGGAATTTCTTCAAGAGGGATTCGTCGCATTCGGACAATTCCATATGTTCTCCACCCAAATCTGCCGATAACTACTAGGCAGACTTCTTAAAAAGCCTGCGCAAAACCCTCTGTTGTGGCAAAGTCTTGAAATGGGGAGAAGAGGTGAGAGGGACTGTCGAAACACAAAGCTGACCCCTGCAGAATGATTGAAGCATTAAAGATGAGGGGCGAACTGACAAGTTTTTATGTTGTGCGATGCGGTTAACACGGATTGTCACAGATCGAGACCAAGACTTTTATGTGTATGTGCGTGTGCGTGTGTGTTTGTGTGTGTGTGTGTGTGTGTGTGTGTGTGTGTGTGTGTGTGTGTGTGTGTGTGTGTGTGTGTGTGTGTGTGTTTGTCTGCTTCTGTCTGTGTCTTTCCTGTATAAATCTTCTGTTGTTTAAAACGCCATATGCCGGTAACTAGGTGCTGTATTATCATCATTTTATTCATTTCTCTTACATTTGTTTTATTTTAGTTTTATCAAGTCGATTTGAGCAGAGCAGATATGGAAAATTGACCACTGTTAGTTTGTGTCTTTGTCGTCAGAAAGTAAAGATTCGTCAGTCATCTGTTTGTCTCTTCGTCTATCTGTGTTTCCCCCTCCCTCTCTCTCACCTCCCCTCTCTCTGTCTCTGTCTGTCTCTTTCTCTCTTTCTCTCTCTCCCACTCTCTCTCTCTCGCTCTCTTTCTTTCTTTCTGTCCGTCCCTCTCCCACCTGTCTCTCTTTCCCCCTGTCTGTCCCCCCCTTTTCTGCATTCCTTCTTTTTCTGTCTTACCCCTACCTCCCTCTCCCTGTCCCTGGAGATAGGTAGCTGCTGAGGGTTGTAAGAACACCATACATCACAACACACACACACACACACTCTCTCTCTCTCTCTCTCTCTCTCACACATACACACACACCTCTCTCTCTCTCTCTCTCTCCACACACACACACACACACACACACACAGAGGGTTGTAAGAACACCATACATCACACTACACACACACAACACACACACACACACACACACACACGTACACACACACACACACACACACACACACACACACACGCACACACACACACACACACACACACACAGAGGGTTGTAAGAACACCATACATCACACCACACACAAGATGGATAGGTCTCAGGAACTGATTCTGCCACAGATGTAATAATTCTGTTCCCAAGATGAATTTCCTGTCTGATCTGATTCTTGAACGGCTCCGTCTTCTGTGATCTGAATCGTCGATATATTACATCATTTGATGTGCGTGCGTGTGTGTGTGTGTGTGTGTGTGGTGTGTGTGTGTGTGTGTGTGTGTGTGTGTTCTTATCTGTATTGCGCTGGTTTTGTTTGTTTTGTTCTGGGGGGCCTTTTTTCCTTCTTCTCCTCCTCCTCAATCTTCTTCTTCGTCCTCTTTTTCTTCGTCGTCTTCTTCTCCTCTTCCTGTCTTCCCTTTTTTTGTTGTTTTCTTTCTTTTCATACTCTTGTCCTCTTTCTTCCTTCCTTCCATCTGTTATATTTGTTTCTTATTCTGTTTTTACTTAATGGTTACCTAGCTGAACCTGTCTTTCAGTTGGGGGGGGGGGGGGGAAGAAAAAAAAAAGCTACTTACTGTTTTTACTTAACCGTTCCTGTCTTTTCCCTTCGTCTCCAATCCCCCTCGCTTCCTTCATCATATTTTTTCTCTTTTTCATACTTCTTCTTTTTCGTCTCTTTTTCC
>JAPXFY010000014.1:4962470-4972470 GCA_030674185.1 Monoplex corrugatus | reverse complement strand
GGGGTGTTTGTCTGTGGCTGTGTTGATGGGGTGTTTGTCTGTGGCTGTGTTGATGGGGTGTTTGTCTGTGGCTGTGTTGATGGGGTGTTTGTCTGTGGCTGTTTTGATGGGGTGTTTGTCTCTGGCTGTGTTGATGGGGTGTTTGTCTGTGGCTGTGTTGATGGGGTGTTTGTCTGTGGCTGTGTTGATGGGTGCTGTTTGTCTGTGGCTGTGTTGATGGGGTGTTTGTCTGGTGGGGCTTGTGTGTTGATGGGGTGTTTGTCTGTGGCTGTGTTGATGGGGTGTTTGTCTGTGGCTGTGTTGATGGGGTGTTTGTCTGTGGCTGTGTTGATGGGGTGTTTGTCTGTGGCTGTGTTGATGGGGTGTTTGTCTGTGGCTGTGTTTGATGGGGTGTTTGTCTGTGGCTGTGTTGATGGGGTGTTTGTCTCTGGCTGTTTTGATGGGGTGTTTGTCTTGGCTGTGTTGATGGGGTGTTTGTCTCTGGCTGTGTTGATGGGGTGTTTGTCTTGGCTGTTTTGATGGGGTGTTTGTCTGTGGCTGTGTTGATGGGGTGTTTGTCTGTGGCTGTGTTGATGGGGTGTTTGTCTCTGGCTGTGTTGATGGGGTGTTTGTCTGTGGCTGTGTTGATGGGGTGTTTGTCTGTGGCTGTGTTGATGGGGTGTTTGTCTGTGGCTGTGTTGATGGGGTGTTTGTCTGTGGCTGTGTTGATGGGGTGTTTGTCTGTGGCTGTGTTGATGGGGTGTTTGTCTGTGGCTGTGTTGATGGGGTGTTTGTCTGTGGCTGTGTTGATGGGGTGTTTGTCTGTGGCTGTGTTGATGGGGTGTTTGTCTGTGGCTGTGTTGATGGGGTGTTTGTCTGTGGCTGTGTTGATGGGGTGTTTGTCTGTGGCTGTGTTGATGGGGTGTTTGTCTGTGGCTGTGTTGATGGGGTGTTTGTCTGTGGTGTTTGTTGATGGGTGTGTTTGTCTGTGGCTGTTTTGTTGTGTGGGTGTGTTTGTCTGTGGCTGTGTTGATGGGGTGTTTTGTCTGTGGCTGTGTTGATGGGGTGTTTGTCTGTGGCTGTGTTGATGGGGTGTTTGTCTGTGGCTGTGTTGATGGGGTGTTTGTCTCTGGCTGTGTTGATGGGGTGTTTGTCTCTGGCTGTGTTGTGGGGGGTTGTTTGTCTTGGTGTGTTGATTGGGGTGTTTGTCTCTGGCTGTGTTGATGGGGTGTTTGTCTGTGGCTGTGTTGATTGGGGTGTTTTGTCTGTGGCTGTGTTGATGGGGTGTTTGTCTGGGTGGGTTTGTTGTGGTTGATGGGGTGTTTGTCTGTGGCTGTGTTGATGGGGTTGCATTAGGGTGGGGGGGGGGGGGGTGACTGAAGGGTGACTGAAAGAGGATCAGACTGTTGATCAGTTTTATGTGTTTGTCTCTGTCTCTGTCTCTGTCTCTCTGTTGCTTGCCCTCTCTCTGTCTGTCTGTCTGTCTCTGTCTGTGTGTCTCTGTCTGACTGTCTCTGTCTCTGTCTCTCTCTGTCTGTCTGTCTCTGTCTCTCTCTCCCTCTGTCTCTCTCTGTCTGTCTGTCTCTGTCTCTCTCTCCCTCTCTCTCGCTCTCTCTGAGCGAGCGCGTGCATGTGTATATAGATATGTGATATATGTGTGTGTAGCTGTGTGTGAGAGAGAGAGAGAGAGAGATAGACAGAGAGAGAGAGTGTGTGTGTGTGGTGTGTTTTTTTTTTGTGCCTGCCAGCGTGTGTGTGTGTGTGTTCGGAAGAGAGGGGTAGAGGGATGGTTTGTGGGGAGGGTTGAGAGGGCGGTGCGATCATGGCGGGAGGGTTAACGCCGGAAACAATAAATCAGTGATGATGGTGACAGGTTGTGGCAATCCCCTCCATCAGCTTCTCTGTCTGTCTGTCTGTCTCTCTCTCTCTGTCTCTCTCTCTCTGTCTCTCTGTCTTTCTCTCTCTGCCTCTCTCTCTGTCTGTCTCTGTCTCTCTCTCTCTCTTTGTCTCTGTCTGTCTCTGTCTCTTTCTGTATCTCTCTCTCTCTCTCTCTCTGTCTCTCTCTCTGTCAGTCTTTCTCTCTCTCTCTCTGTCTCTCTCTCTCTCTGTCTTTCTCTCTCTCTCTCCCACAGACACCCCTCCCCCTCCCCTGTCTTTCCTTCCCTTCCCCTTTTCTGTCCATGTTTCACTCTTTACTCCTTCCTCTCTTCTGCCTGTTTGTCTGGTCTGTCAGGTTGTTGTTGTTGTTGTTGTTGTTGTTGTTGTTTGTTGTGTTGGGAATGGTTTGGTTGTGGGCTGCTTTTTATTATTTGTGTTTTGTTTTCTTGTCTTTTTTTTTTCTCTCTCTCTCTTCTTTTCTGTATTGTTTTTCTGTCTCCTCTTCGTCTGTCGATCTTTTATTCTTTTCTTATCAATTCTTCTCTCTGTGTGTGTGTGTGTGTGTATGTGTGTGTGTGTGTGTGTGTGTGTGTGTGTGTGTGTGTGTGTGTGTGTTGTGCATTCTTTTCTTCTGTGTCGGGGTTTTTTGTTTTACTGTTTTGTTGTTTTTTGTTTGTTTGTTTGTTTTGAAGTTTAATTCCCCGTCCCCTTTCAAAACTTTTGTTTTTCAAAGTGGAGGTTGTTCAATATCAAACGGAGAGAGGTGTTATGTCTGTCTGTCTGTCTGTCTGTCTGTCTGTCTGTGTCTGCCTGCCTGCCTGTATGTCTGTCTGTCTGTCTGTCTGCATGTGTGTGTCAATTATTATTATTATTAAGGGCATTTAGAGCGCCTAATCTTTCTGGAAAGCCCTAAGCGCTTACAAACTGTACAATACACATTACATCGAACATAGAAACATAGGCCTAATATAATTTTCATCATACATGGCGGACCTCTGTCACTCCATCCCACAAGCACATACACACCGTTAATAATATCAAATATTAGTACCTACTCTCTGGCACACACACATATATCCTCCTCCCACCCCGAGACATATCTATAGGCGCACAGCAATAACATACACAGAAGCACGCTAGCGCGCAGACAGCATAGCTCTTTTAGGTTAATAAATTTCAGAGAGGAAAGAGATGCGTTTTCAAGCCAGATTTAAATGACTGAAGACTTGTTTTGTGCCTCAGCGGGTAGGGAAGTGAATTCCATGAGGAAGGGGCTTGAAAAGAAAAGGATCGCTCACCATATGATTTTGTTCGAAAAGTTGGGATTCGAAATAAGCGGGTATCGGCTGAGGTACGAAGATGACGAGATGGAACGTATAGTTGAAGATATTCAGACAGGTAAGAGGGAATAGAATTGTCGAAGTATCTGAAGCACTGAACAGCAATTTTATGTTGGATCCTTTTCAACACAGGTAACCAATGCAAGTCTTGGAGAAGAGGAGAGACATGCTGAAATTTGGAAGACCGAAATACTAGCCGAGCGGCATGGTTCTGTACTTTCTGAAGTTTGTCAAGGAGCTGTTTTGGGGAACCAGACAGAAGGGAATTACAATAGTCAAGACGAGAAAGAACGAAAGCACAAACTAATATTTTAGTAGCTTCGAGAGTAAGGAGATGACGGATGGAACCTATTCTACGAAGTTCAAGGTAACAGACACGACAGATGTTTGAGACATGCTGCTGAAAGTTAAGAGTGTTGTCGATGGTGACACCTAGATTCTTAACTTTTTGGGAGAGGGTGATGTCTGTCCCATTCAGTGATATGGAAGATGGAATTAAGTCACAGTTGAGAAGTTTTTTAGGAGTAATGAAAATCATTTCAGTTTTGTCTTGGTTTAGTTGTAATTTGTTACAAGTCATCCAGTCTTTCACGTCGGAAATGCAGGCTTTAGTGGTTTGTACGATGTTGTTTACATTAGAGATGGGACCAGAATTGTAAATTTGATTGTCATCTGAGAAGCTATGATGTGATACAGAATGGCGGAGAATAATATTTGCGAGAGGCTGCGTGTACAAAACAAAGAGAACTGGACCCAGGACGGATCCTTGAGGAACGCCATATCTGAGGGCTGAGGGAGGTGAGGGCAAGCCATTTACAGATACAGTCTGTGTGCGGTCAGAGAGATATGACTGAAACCAGGAGAGAGCGGAGCCAGAAATTCCGTAGCAGTTGTGGAGGCGCCAAAGCAGTATCTCATGGTCTATAGTGTCGAAGGCAGCAGACAAATCTAAGAGAGAGAGAAGAGAAATGTCACCATCATCAAGGGATGTCAGAAGATCGTTCACAATTTTCAATAAAGCAGTTTCAGTGCTATGTCCTGATCTATATGCTGACTGATTGGGATATAATAAATGGTTTGATTCAAGATGTTCTAGAAGTTGGTGTAAAATAATTTTTTCAGTTACCTTGGAAAGAAAGGGGAGATTGGAGACAGGCCGGTAGTTTTTGAGAATATCTGGATCAAGAGAAGGTTTCTTTAGGAGAGGTTTGACAATAGCTGATTTGAATGAGCTTGGGAAGATGCCTGACACCAGTGAATGATTGATGACAGATGTAAAGAATGGGAGTAGAGTATCCAAAAATTGTGTCAAAACAGAAGCCGGGAGGGGGTCTAATTCACTGGTTTTGATAGCAGAATCCTTGATAGTTTTCTTCACAAAAGACTCAGAGACAGGCTGAAAGGATGTCAGTGGACAGCCAGAGAAGGTTGGTTCAGGCATTGAAAGAGGAGGGGTATTTTGCGAATCGAGACTATCACGAATGTCAAAAAGTTTCCCATTAAAGAAGTTAGAGAATGCTAGAGGAAGGTCAGCAGGTGGAACATGAGAAGGTATAGGGCTGTTTTTAGTTTTACAGAGAAGGTGTTAGTAATGTTGAAGAGCTGTTTAAAAGTTGTGGCAGACGTAATTTTAGCATTATAGAATGAAACCTTTGCACTATGGACAAGTTTATCAAATGCTTTCTTTGCAGACTGGAAGGATTGTTTATGCACAGTTGATTTGTGTTTGATCATCCGTCTCTCAGCACGTCTTCTCTCACGCTTGGCAGCCTGGAGCTGAGGTCCAGCGGCAGCATACCAGGGTGAAGGGGGACGATGAGAGACCTTCCTTTGGGTGGTTGGAGCATGCTGATCGAGGCAATTGCGGAGGACAGCGTCAAGATCGTCGGCAGAAGTTGGCTGAGAATTGAGGAGTTGGGAATGGAGGTTGCTGTTGAACGATGGAAAGTCGATGGTTGACAGGTTTCTGGCCATGACGTAGATTTGACGTGGAGGAGGTTTTGATAGTTGAAGTTGGCTCAGGATGCAGTAGTGGTCAGAAGGGAAAGTTTGAATGACATCAGTGGACTGGAGGATATTGTCACTGTCTCTGTGTACAAGCCAGTCTAGTGTATGTCCTTTAATGTGGGTTGGAGTTTGGATGGCTTGAGTTAGGTCGAAGGTGTTGAGTAACTCGGTAGTCTTTGCAGTCAGATTGTTGGAGGGTACGTCGTAGTGGATGTTGAAGTCGCCGGTCAGAATTAAAGATCCTTTCAGATTGTTGCAGTATTCTAAGAGGTCATGAAATTGGTCAACAAAATCAGAGTCAGACAGATGGTTCTTTCTGTTTGGTGGTGGTCTGTAGAGGCAGAAAATGTGGGCGCAAGATTGAGGAAAAGACAGAGTCAGTTGTACAAGTTCAAATGAGGAGTGGTGGAAGGGAAAGCCGGACACAGTAGAAACATATGGCAGAAGGGGAGAAGCAATGACGAGAGCGATGCCACCTCCACGGGATGACAAAAGTGTGTTAGCAAGATTTTCACAGCTTCTTCCAGGTTGATCTTTACCCGGTTTGGATCGTGTAGGAATGGCAGAGACAAGTTTGGAAGTTATGGCGTCAAGGTCAAGGTCATGCGGACCAAAACAAAGTCTAAAATCAGGTTCTTTTTGAGTAGGTGTGTGAACAGTCCTTCCAGAATCTTTTGACAATTATTTAGATTCTGTTTCACTGTTGTGATAGTCTGCCATTTTGCTCGCTTCGCGTCGAGTTTTATTTCGATCGAAGCTTCAAGGTCGCAGTGACTGAAAACTACAAAATCTGAATTTTCTGAATTTTTTTTTTTTTTTTTTTTTTTGGTACAAAAAGGGAGATTATTATAACGGCTTGTTTCGGTGTTGTTGTTTTTTTTGTCTCCCTTTTCTCTGTCAGTCTTCTGTTTTCTCGTTCTTTTATCGTGTTCGATTATTTCGTCTTTGCTTGTGAGATCGTTTTGTAGTGTTGTCATGGCCTTTTCTGTTTTTGTAACTCTTCACTGCTCTCTCTGTCTCTCTGTCTCTTTCTGTTTCTCTCTCTGTCTCCCTCTCTCTCTCTCTCTCTCTCTCTCTCTCTCTCTCACACACACACACACACACACACACACACACACACACACATAGTCTCAATCATTCCACTCACTCAGTCACACACACACTCTCTCTCACACACACACCCTCTCTCATTCTCTCTCTCTGTCTCATACAAACACACACACACACACACACACACTCTCTCTCTCACTCTCTCTCTCTCTCTTTCTCTCTGTCTCACACACACACACTCTCACTCTCTCTATCACTCTCTCTCTCTTTCTCTCTCTCTGTCACACACACAAACTCACTCTCTCTCTCTCTCTCAATATCACTCACTCACTCACTCAGTCACACACACTTTCTCTCACTCTCTCTCAATCCCTCTCTCTTTCTCTCTCTCTCTCTCTCTGTCTTTCTCTCTCTCTCTCTCTCTCTCTCTCTCTCTCTTTCTTTCTCTCTGTCCTCTCCTCTCCTCTCCCCATCTGTTTCTCTTGCTTCTGTTATTATCATTTTTCTTCTGTTCTGTCTCTTCTGTTTCTCTCCCTTTTGATTCTTCTGTCCATTTCTTTCCTTCTGCTGTAATTGACAGTGTGTGTGGTACATGGGGGGGGGAGGAGGGGGGGGGGGAATAGAAAGAGAGAAGAAAATAGAATACGATGATTGATGTCTTTGCACTTGAAGGTAACACTACCAGTTAAACGTGCTGAATGAGGAGTGTCTGTTTGCGTGTACGTGTGTTGGTGTGTGTGCGCGCGCGTGTTCAAAAGCTAATTTTGATCATCCTTTAATTGGTAATAATTGTCTTTGATGTGCGTAGCGTTGTGCCATTTTGACCCGCAGAACCACGCGCGCACGTACACGGCCGTGTACATACACAGGCACACATACAAAAGCGCGCACACACACACATACAGAGAGAGAGAGTGTGTGTGTGTGTGTCTTTGTGTGTGTGTGACTAAGAGAGTGAGTGAGGAGAGAGAGTGACTGAGAGAGATTATGCGTGTGTGTGTGTGTGTGTGTGTGTGTGTGTGTGTGTGTGTGAAAGAGAGAGAGAGAGTTATAGCAGCCTAGTTGTTGTGTGTTTGCTTCGTGTTGTGTGTTTTTTGACAAAGGCTGACTGGGGAAGCCAGTCAAAGCTGTGCATTTAGCATCTACATTTACAGCCCTGATAAAGCTCATAGCAGTTGACTGGGCTTTGACACTAATTGCAGTATTCGTATACGAGCTCGGGCATTTTCTAGAATACCACTGACAGTACTATATGAGATAACTGTATTGTTTATATTGCATTGTGTTGTATCGTCAGGTCTGCGTAGGTCTCTATAAAGTATAATCGTTTTACTCGCTCTCCTGTGAATGGGACAGAAACGTGAAAGGGTTAAAGTTTTTGCAGTTGATGTGTGAGGTGAACAAGGGAAAGGATTAACTTATTTGCAAATGGTGGATTGACTGAGTACTGAAGGAGTTAAGTTTCTTTGTTTTGTTGTTGTTGTTGTTTTGTTTGTTTGTTTTGGTTTGTGTATGTGTGTGTGTGTTTTGTTTGTTTTGTTTTTTATAGCTGATGGATAGAGTGAAGGAGGAAAAGGTCTGGTGGACAGTATGATGGAGGGAGGGAAAGAATTAATCAGGACTGGATGACGCAAAGGGAGGGCTTCCGCCACCCAATCTCGCAAGCGCGGGTTTGAGTCTGGTTCAAAAAATTTCGTGTTTGTCTCTTTCTAAAGTCTGTCCACCCAGCTGTGAATGGGTGTACTTAACGTTACCTTGTATAGGGTTGGAGAAGGTAAAGCAGCAAGGGAGAGCATCTTGTTCTGCCGTCAAGAGGCTGATTCCTGACGATAATAAAGTCTCAGCTACCCCATTCGTCAGCTGCGTTAACGTGTGTAGAACAACCTTTACATTACGTAAGTCACAGGTCTGATAACAGCAGGCAGAGACAAGATGGTCAGCCGTTTTCAGCAGTCTCTCTTCTTATGGGTTGTCCCGTAACTTTGAGGTGGAGGGGAGTGGGGTGGTAGAGACCCTCAACTATTCTAGGGGCCAACATTATGAGGGCGGTAACCAACCATCTCTCTCTCTCTCTCTGTCTCTCTCTCTCTTTCTTTCTCTCTCTCTCTCTCCCTCGCTCTCTCTCTCTCTATATATATATATATATATATATATATATATATCTCACTCTCTGTCTCTTTCTCTCTATATCTCTCTCTCACTCTCTCACTCCCTCTTTCTCTCTCTCTCCCTCTTTCTTTCTCTCTCTCTCTCTCTCTCTCTCTCCTTTCTCCCTCTCTCTCCCTCCCTCCCTCTCTCTCTCTCTCTCTCTCGCTGCTTTGCTTTTCCCTAACTTTGAAGAAAGAAAAGGCAGGTACCCATTCACAGCAGGAAAGACTGAAGACCGCATGCACACATACAGTATAAAGTACCACGGTCGTTGTTGACACCTGTACAAGCGCATGGAAGCAGATTGGAAGGCGAGTGCTCTACCTCTGCGCCAATCAGGCCTCTCCCTCTGTTACAGGAAATTCCACATTTTGTGCTTTTCGAGGTCACTGTGACCTCGAAAAAAAAAAAGCTTCATTTGAAATGAAAATGACGTGGAGGCGACGATAACGGCCAACTGTCTCGACAGTGATAAAAATGTTTTCAGAAGTTCCTGAGAAATTGATGTTCACACATCGTCCTGGAGAAAGTGTTGATTGGAAAGGAGGGGGGGGTAGGTGGGAGGATAGGGGACATTGTTGTGGTTCATGTGAACTTGACCTTGATATTTTGTTCTACAAGCGCGTGCATGGACCATTTGTCAACGATCCACACCTTGATCAAAATAATAATAATAATAATTACAATATTTATATAGCGCAAAATCTTGATAAAATCAAATCTAAGCGCTGAAGCAGACACACACGCAAGCACGCACGCACGCACGCACGCACACACACGCACGCACACACACACACACACACACACACACACACACACACACACACACACACACACACACACACACACACACACGCACGCATGGCTATAAATGGGGAGAAAGAATAAAAGCAATAAAAGCAAGAATAAAACCAATGGAAAATTATAGAGAGCATAGCATATACAATTATATATTATAACCATGTGATTCCCTCCGAGCGGAGACAGGCTGCAGAGAGGGGGGGGGGGGGTTGAGTGAGGTTAGGATTTTATGCAGAGGAGAAAAGGTGAGTTTTGAGAGCGGACTTGAAGGAGACAAAAGTAGGTTGCTGACGGACTGAGAGAGGAAGTTTGTTCCAGGAGAGTGGACCAGAAACAGAGAAGGCTCGTGGACCATAGGTATTGAGCTTAGTGCATGGAAAGCGAAAAGTCAGAGGATCGGAGGCAGAGCGGAGGGTACGTGAGGGAAGATAGATCTCAAGTAGGCTTGACAGGTAATCGGGGGCTGCGTTATTGAGGCTTTTGTAGCACATGGTGTCTAGTTTGTACTGTATGCGCTTTGATACAGGGAGCCAGTGAAGTTGTGCCAGGAGAGGAGATATGTGGTCAGCTTTTTTCTTTTTGAGTACAAGGCGTACAGCATTGTTTTGAATGCGCTGTAGGATGTGAATGGTGGAGGCAGGAAGACCAGACAGGAGTGAATTGCAATAGTCAATGCGAGACATTATGAAGGAGAGAACGAGTTTTGCAGTTGTTTCGACAGAGAGATACTTCCTGATCAGCCTTATACGATGGAGATGATAGTAGCAGGATCTGGCAGTTTGAGAAACAAAGTTGTT